>CM057452.1:555367500-555870000 GCA_016271365.2 Neoceratodus forsteri | reverse complement strand
TGCCCATTTCTTTTCTACCTTATGAATGTGCCATCGGCATTTGCTCTGTCAATGGCCTATCTATTCATACTTATCTGTATTGCTTCCTTATGCCTATCCCATGCCTGTTTGAAGCCCTGCACAGTATTCATATCCACCACTTCCTGAGGTAGGCCATACCATGTATCCACTACCCTTTCTGTGAAAAAGAACTTCCCACATTACCCTTAATCGGCCTCCCTCTAATCTCATGCTGTGTCCTCTTGTCTTGCTACTTTTCTTATATTGAGACATGTTAGACTCTTTCACCTTGTTAATGCCCTTAGGTGATTGACTGTTTCAATCATATCACCTCTCTCCTCCTTTGCTCTAGGATATACATATTGAGTTCCATTAATCTGTCCTCATATGTTTTCTGATGCAGTCCCTGCACCATTTTGGTTGCCCTTCTCTGGACTGCCTCAGTTTGGTTAATGTCCTTGTGAAGGTGTGGCCTCCAGTACTGCACACAATACTCCAGATGTGGCCTAACCAGTGTCTTGTAAAGAGGATTATTACCTCCCTCTTACGACTTGTGATACCCCTACTAATACACCCCAACATCCCCTAGCCTTACCTACTGCTTTAGTGGTCTGCTTGGATGATTTCAGGTCATCTGTGATGATGATGCCCAAGTCTCTTTCTTCTCTTGTAGTGCCAGCAACTCCCTCCCAACCTATAGGTGGCTTCAGGGTTTCTCTTTCCTATGTGCATGATCTTGCACTTCTTTGTGTTAAACCCCAGTTGCCACTCTTCCAACTATTTGCCAGTTTATCCAGATCTCTTTATTCTGCCCACCAATCTGGATCATCTACTCTGTTGCAGATCTTGGTGTCATCTGCAAAGAGACAAACCTACCTCCAGTCCATCTGCAATGTCACTGATGAAGATATTGAAGAGGACTGGCAGCAAGGACGATCCTGAGGTACCCCACTTGTGACTTACATCTCTTCTAACTATATACCGTTTACCACCACTCTGTTTTCTGCCTGTCAACCAGTTTGCCACCCAGTTGACCAACTGACACACCCTGAGCCTACCCAGCTTATTAATCAATCTTCTATGTGGAACAGCATCGAAAGCTTTGCTGGAAGTCAAGGCAGGAGACATCAACTGCTCCCCTTGGTCCACCACTCTGGTTACCAGTCAAAGAAATATGAAATTAGTTTGACAGGACCTTCCTGTTGTCAACCCATGCTGTCTTGGATCCTGTGCTCCTATGGATTCCAGGTGTTGCACTATCCTTTCCTTAAGGAGTGCCTCCATATTCTTGTCCACTACTAAGGTAAGACTGACTGATCTGTAGTTCCCTGCCTCCTCCCTGCTACCACTCTTGTGGAGCGGGATTGCATGAGCCCTCCTCCAGTCTTCTGGGACCTCTCCTGAGCTCAGAGACTCACTAAACAGTTCTAATCTTGGCTCTGCAAGTTCCACCCTTAGCTCCTTTAGCACCCTGGAAGTATGCCATCTAGTCCCATTCTCCTTGTCAACTCTGAGCTTATTGAGCTCTTGTAGGACCCTTTCCTTTGTGAAGGGACTAGTGCATACCTCCCTCCCCGTGTCCATGGTGCTGAGCTGTGGGCCCTGCCCTACCTTCTCCTCAGTAAATACTGAGCAAAAGTATCTATTTAGGATAGATGCTTTTACATGGTCCTCCTCCTCACATGCCCTGTAATCCCTTTGATCTTTGCAATACCCCCTCTGGACTTTCTCCTTTCACTAATGTATCTATAGAAGCCTTGTCGCCTTCTTTTATTATTCGTGCTTAGTGTTTCCTCGGTTTGGGCCTTTGCCTGCCTTACTGCCTTCCTGCTTCCCTTAGGAAGTTTGGTAGCCTCCCCTATCTTCATCCTGCTGCGTTCCTTATATTTTCTGAAGGCCAGCCTTTTGGCTCCTGACCTTTTCTGCTACTGTTTTTGAGAACCAAAGTGGTTTCTTTCTTCTTTGCACTTCCTTTTCTCTGTAACACAATGAGATGTTGCTTCAAGCATTGCATCATAATACTTGCCCACTTTGCCTGTACTCCTTCACCTGTATTTCTTCTTGCCAGGACTAGCTTAACTCTGTTGGCCATCTTATCAAAGTCAGCTCCTCTGAAGTCCCATACAATCTATCCTCCCTGTTCCCCAATCCCTCTTCCCATCTCTACGCTGAAGATCTCAGATTCCATGACTTTGCCCTGACTCTGAGTGGGAAGGTGAGCAAGTAACTAACAACACAGCTGATGGCAGTGCCAATCTAGGATCAGCCAGTAAGGCAGGGGACAGAACCCACCCACCCACCCTTCTCATTCCCTCCCAGGAGCTAACTGCCTCCTCTCTACCATGCATTTAGCCACCATCCAACCATAATATGGAATTCCATGGATTGCATGTGAGCCCATATGGCAGCACAGTGCCCTGACTCCTTGCCAACAGTGATGGACCTGCATTATAGTTAAGCAATAAAAGTGTGACCAGGGGTTGCATTAATCTTCAGTTAATCACACCATAGGGCTGTGATGTTAATGAGGTGAAGCCATAAGCTTATAACTAGGTACCAGAGCAGAATAAACTGCTACCTCCCAAATATGTGTATACTGCAGCCTCAGTGTTCCTCTACTCTGGGGTATGGGAGTTGGACTTAGGACATATGCCTCTCTTGTGATGGAGCAATCAATGCACTACACAGCAAGGCAGCGATTGAAATTTATTCACAAGACTCTTATTACAATGCAGTGACATAGGTATACATAGGGTGTGGGGGAGCAAGGTGCCCACCACCCTCAAATTTTGGAAAACTTTTAAAAATGTATTGAGGGAATGTATTCTGGGGGATGGTGATAAACAGGCATTTTTCATCTTGCTCTCCCTTATTTTATCTGTATGTTCCAATGTGCAATAGTTTTCATTGCAATCTGAAAACTAATTGCAGTTTAAACACAAATGAAGTCCAAAAGACACCAATACAAAGCCTGCCCACTGATGCAGTGGTTAGCTTTCTGCTTGTGATGCTGATTACCGGGTTTGGGAATGGACCTGGGAGTCAGAGGGCCAGCTGGGAGAGAAGGATTGAGCATCCTAGGGACTGCTGTCCTTCTCCGGAGAAGATAGGGGAAGAGTGTCCAGTGCTTGACAGACCCCTGGCAGAGGCCGGGGTAATGCAGCACCAGTGCCTGCATGTTGGGGGCGGGCGGATGCTGGACATCATTGCATGTCCCCACCCCCAGGCAACAAAAGCAACAAAAGTGCTAGTTCCTTGGCATGACAGGCAATTCCATGCCACCATCCACTGCTTCCAAAGTCAACAGGGGTCCCACTGTCATGGCCCTGACTGGGGTAATCCGGGGCTTGCCCACAATGTCTGTTAGGGAGTGGAAGCCCTTGGTTCCCCTCATCCGGGGGTAAGCCTGAAGAAAGAGAGGCGCTCAGTCCAAAATAATAATAAAAAAAGACACCAATACTCTACTTTTTGCTCCTAAGTGCCTTGCAAAATGAATCACAGGGTAATGTACAATAGAAACACACTAAAGAATGTGCCTCTTTACCTTCAAAATGTCAGCTTCATTTAGTTTGATTGCATTTAAGAATGTAAGTAAACAGACTCTCAGTCAAAAACTTGTACTGCAATCGGGACCAAAGGTAGAGCAGAATGTAACATGCAATGTCATCAGTGGAAGACAGTGCTCCCCAGTTACTGTATTACAGGAATCCTTTCACACACTGTTCATTTGGTGACATATTTGCCCATTCATGGACATCAACATCCTAAATTTAATTGCTGCTTAGCACTTTAGATTTTGTAATACAGGCTTTATTGTGGCAGTTATCTGTTAGTCATCAGAACATTTAATCATATAATTTTCTTAGCACACATATACTTCTGACACCTTAGATTTATCATTGGCATATTTTTAAGTTCTTCAAATATGTTTAAAACAGCTTTTATTACTAATTTTGTAATAAATGACTCCAGTCAAGCAAGATGGCCGCCAGTGTAAGTTTTTAAAATGTCTTCCCTTGAGGTTGCATTGAACTGTACATACTAGAGTCTCACTGCACATGTATTAGTATGGTGCTAGCACAATTTCTGATGGTAAACAGTACAGCATCACCCCTAGATGTTTTATTTATTAATGTCTGGCATGGAAAGCAAGCTGGAACATTTAAAACTTCAAAACCACATTTCTCAGTTAAGCAGTGAAATAATATTAAAGGAAAAATTGATATGTCATTATTTTTGCCAGACATACAGTACATTATTACAAAAAGCTATACAATACAATTGTTTCCCTCTAAAAGACACTGCTGATTAAAGTATCAATTATAAAATGAGTAAGAGAAACCAAGATCTATTATTGGTCATGTTTGATCACATGACCATGCATTATTCCAGCACAACCGCACAGGTTGAAAATACACAATGTTCTGAACCTCATTACTCAGTTGTTCAAATAAAATCAGTGGAACCATTTTATAATTGTATTAAAGTACTCCAGGCTGTGTGTTATTCTGAGATGACAGAACTTATCTATTGTGTCAGGCATCAGCATTGCCTCATCCTCACTTCCCAGAGCGAGTCATTATCTCAAAATAACACACCCTGTAATGCCTTATCGGTATTGTTTACTTAGTATGATATTGTGCACAAATGGACCAAATATGTTATTAAACAAAGAGTGTGCAACAGGATTCCTGGAATAGCTGTGGAGTGCTCTTGCTCCATTACTGTCATCATGTATGATGTTGTAAACCCTTCTTAAAGGAGAACTGTGCTAAATCTGTAAGCCATTTTTACTGCAGAAGAAGATTGTCAAATTCAATTCTTTTGCTGTTCCATCTCTTGAGGCTGTTTAGTTATCAGTGAGTGCTTCTGATTAACACACAGGTAGAAAGTGCCATTTTAGAACTGTGTGGCGTAGTTTATGCCCTTGCTCAGCTCTTCCATTGTTGGCACAATGTATCTGTGTTATACTGCTGAACTCTGTGATTGAAAGGGACATACACTGCCCTATAAAAGCTGTTATTATATTATACTAGCACATTTACCAAAGCCTCTTTATGTACATGTTATCCTGTAACATAATGCTGAATCTGTACTTGTTCGTAAGTTATTACTCCTAACACCCCTTCCTGGGGTTGCACCTGGAAATGCGCCTCGGCTCAGTGTGCCTTTCCAGTTACCAACTTTTCAACAAATAAATACACTACATCATACAGTTCTAAATTAGTACGTACTGTAACACTGGAGTGTGAAACAGAAGCACCCACTGAAGTTACTAATAGCCCTGTATAGATGAAACAATAATTGAACTGAAAAGAGCATTTAAAAAAGACTTTCAGGGTCAACAGAGTTCTCCTTTAACTCCTAATTGTGGCATACATTTTAAAGCAGCAGTATGTGTTAGCAGAAAGAAAAGTTCATCATACTTTTTTTTAGTAATTTTGTAACTCTTGTAAAACCGTTAATATATCCTTTTTCTTTTCACTGCATTTCATTCCTGAAGTAAGATATATGGGTTTGAAATGTTTAAATGTAACTGCTCTCTGGCCACACCCACTATGAATAAATTAAATATTTTTCATGTGGTTATGTGCTGTTTACCATCAGATATGTATGCTAACATTCTACTAATACAGTCATAGCATGAGCCCAGCATACAAAGTCAAAAAGTAAAACCAAGAGAAGGATTTTAAAAATTGCTGTTGGTCGCAATCTTTAAATTGAATTTAAACAGTCTAACATTTCTTCCCTTACAGGCTGTGCTTATCTGGTTGTGATAGCAAATGATTTCCCTCAAGGATCAACATGGCATGGGGTTCACCCATGAGGGATATGGTGAAACAGCTCCACATTCCCAAGTTCTTGTGGTGGGTCCAACTTCCAGGACTCTTATCTCTTCATGCTACAGGATGCAGCCTCCTCTAATTCATTTCCAAGACAGAGTAAACAATTGCTGGTGACTAATCATCCCAAAGTCACAGGTCTCACTCTTAGAACTCTGAGCTCATCCAGCTGACAGGGAGTTTCCCAAGCAGGCTGGAGTTATCCTTATGAGACTCATAGACCTACAGGAGAGCCATAGCTTCCTGGGGCTATATTAGTATCATTTACAAAGAGGCATATCTTGCCCTGTATCCCTACACTGATTCCATAGATGCAGATGTTGGAGAGGACCATTGATAGGTCTGATCCCTTTGGCACACCACTAGTGACTTAACCTCAAAACATTCACTGTTAATTATCCCTCTGGGTTCTGCCACTCAGCTAATTTCCTACCTATCTTATGACTTTGTTCCTTACCCCAGGTTGCACATTTTTCCAACCTTCCATGTGGGACAGAGTCCAAGCTTTATTAAAGTTAAGGTACAAAGATCCACTGCCTGTCCCTGGTCCACTACCTTTATCACCCAATCAAATAAATCAATTAGGTTTGCCTGACACAGTCTCCCACCACCTTTGACTTTTGCCCTGAAGTCCATTTGCCTTAAGAAACTTACCAGCCTCCCTATTCCTGTAAGACAGCAGTTACATTTTAAAACTTCAAACCCACATATCTCGCTTCAGGAATGAAATACAATGAAAAGGAAAATGGATATATCTCTCACTCTCCTCTCTAGCCATCCTACTTCCACCTCCTCCCTTTTCTCATTCCCTCCACTTCCCTGCTGCTACTTGTAAGGCCCTCTTGGCTCTAAATGCACACAGGGTGGGAGACCTGATGGTCTTTACCCCAGACTCCTATAACTCTCTGCTCATGCTATTGCCTCCCTATAAACCTGCCTCCTCAACCTCTCTGCAGTGTCTCTGAATGCTGGGACCTCCAGAAATTAAATGGCTGAGTAGCAGTCGCTGATAAATGAGAGTAAAGTGGACAGGACGGCCAACACAGATACAAGGGCCATGGTGAACCTTGACTAGGACCTCACCATCCCCAGTTATAAGTTGTACAGGAGAGACAGGAGTGGGAGAAGGGGAGTGACTCTA
This sequence comes from Neoceratodus forsteri, assembly GCA_016271365.2. Lineage (NCBI taxonomy): Eukaryota > Metazoa > Chordata > Ceratodontiformes > Ceratodontidae > Neoceratodus > Neoceratodus forsteri. The sequence goes on along the minus strand of CM057452.1, from coordinate 555,863,016 downwards.
AATAAGGGAGGGATAACCTGTACCAGTGAGGAGATGGTAGAAGGAAGGACAAATGTGCTATGAGTACAGGTAAAATCCACTAAGGGTAAAAATCTAAGGATGGGGTAGCATACAGGCCAACAAACCAACAAGATGAGTTGAACAGGGAACTAAGGTCCCAAATTGTGGAGATGTCCAGCAAGGGTTAGGTGGTGATTTTGGTGGACTTCAATCGGTGGACTGGAGGATCTCAGCTACCTCCTACACCAGGATGCATGTACTATTGGTTGCCTTCCAGAGTGGGTTCCTCACCCAAGGAATCATGGGGCCCACTAGAGAGGTCCATACTGCACCTGGTCCTGTTGAATGCTGTGCATGTCCAAGATGTCAAGGTGGAGGCATCTCTTGCAGGAAGTGATCACAACACTGTGTGGTTCCATCTGGACATGGGCAGAGAGAGGGTTAGGACTAAGATGAGGGTTCATTGACTTCTGGAGGGTAAACTACATCAGGATGGGAGAAATTCTGGAAGGGCACCTTGCTGGAATCAGGAAGGAGATGGAGGTGGGCCAGAAATGAACCATAATAAAAGAATGACAGTTCATTAACATGTGGCAAAGTCAGAAGCAAGAGATCCAAGACCAAAACCCAGCTGGTATGGTAATGAGGTGGCCAAGGTGGTAAAGGACAAGAAGTCAGTCTTCCAGTACAAGCATGCTCAGGAGGAGGAAGACAGGGAAGAAAACTGTGCCAAATCAAATGAGGTGGGCAGAATAGTTAGGACAGCTAAAGCCAACAGAGAATTGCAGCTGGCAGAGGGAGTAAAGTCAAGGAGAAGGTTGTCTTCCAACACGTCAGGGAGCAGAGGGATATGAGGATGAGATAGATTGAAGGATTGGGGAAGTGGGCAGAGGTACTGAAGACAAAGCAGAAGTTCTTAACAAGTATTTCTGTTCAGTCTTCACTAAGGAAAAGGTCAGGCCACTGCCGTGAGGGAAGTGGGGCAGGCAGTGGACTGGGAGGGGATACATACAGAGAAATCAGGTAGAAAGGGTGTGAAGGACCTAAAGGCCCTGAAGGGACAAATACCCAGGGCCAGACAGAGTGAAATGAATGGTGCTGATGGAATTGGTAGAGGTGCTGGTGGGTCCCTTGGCAGACCTGTTTAACACCTCTCTGGAGTCAGAGGAATACCCTGAGACTGGAGGACTGCACATGTAACAAAAGTGGGCCAAGGGATGATCCCAGTGACTACAGACCAGTCAGTCTGACCTCGATAGTGGGGAAACTGATGGAAACAATTCTGAAAGAAAGAATGGTAGACTTTCTGGAAGAAAATGGGCTCCAGGATAAGAGACAGCATGGGTTTATGTTGGGGCAGTCCTGTCATACTAACCTGATTGATTTCTTTGATTTGGTAACCAAGCCAGTGGGCAGGGGCCAAGTGGTAGATATCCTGTAGCTGGATTTCAGTAAACTTTGACTTGGCTCCCACAGGAGGCTAATCAGAAAGCTGGTGGACCTGGCTTAATGGATTAAAACTGGCAGCAACACAGAAGCCAGAGAGTACTGGGTGGGGATTCTCAGAGGCTAGGGCAGCGATCAGGGCTTGGTGCTTGGGCTAGTGTTGTAACATCTTCATTAGCAATATAGCACTCCCCAGGTAGAAGGTTTAAATGCTACTTGACAAGCATTTAAATTAGCCAAGGAGGTAGGCAGAGACTGCCTCCCCCAGAGACTAGTGCAACAGGGAAAGATTAACCTAGGAGAAAAAATTCCTAGAGGTCAATGAAAGCAAAGAAAAGATCAGGGCAGGCAAGTCTGGAGGAGAAACTTCAGTTGGAAGAGAGGGGAAGGAGGAAAGGCAGGAAGACAATGTAACAGGGGAGGGCAGGACCAGGGTAACAGAAGGAGAAGGGGGATGCAGGAGGGAGGCAGATTAAAAGGAGAGAGGACAAACAGAATGGAGATCCATGTATGTCAACGTAAGGTGCCTGGGAAACAAAATTCCTGACCTTGAGGTAATATTGCAGAGGCATACCTGGATCTGGTGGCCATAACAAATCATGGTGCATGGACAGCCACTGCTGGAAAATTGCCATCCTAGGGCACACAATTTTGCAGAAGGACAGGTCAGGGTGGAATGGCTGAAGGGTTGTTTTATATGTGAAGGAGGGCATTAGGGCCACTGAGATACACAGGCAGCAGAAGGACAATGAAGGGGTGGAGGTAGTATGGGTCAGCCTAGAGATGGGGTCAGGTGCTGTTATTTGCATGGGGGTGGTGAACAGGCCTCCAACACAGGGGAAGATTTAGACAGAGCCTTAGAGACACCATTTGCAAAATGGTCAGCAAGGTGAAGCTTTGATTATGGGGACTTAATTTGCCATATGCAGATTGGGACATTCTGGTCATAGCTACATCAAGAGGAGCTATCCTTAACTCTGTACAAGGGCATTTCTCAGTCTGCTGGTTTTGGAACCTACTAGGGATGAGGCAGTGCTGGACTGGTACATACAAACAGAGACAACATTGCTGACATCACAGTAGGTAGTCCTCTGAGCTCAAGTGATCACTGTACTGTATGGTTTGGCATATGGATAGAACAGGAGAAAACACACACACACTAAGACTAGGGTCCTGGATTTCAAGAGGGCAGATTTTAAAGAAATGGGGAACTGCTGCAGAGAATTCCTCCAGTGGGGGGGTAGAGAGGAGTGGAGGCTCAATGTAGAAAGATTAATGAGGTATAGCCCGACAATGGCATGCTGTTCAAGGAATGGGCAAGGGAAAGAGGAGGAGGAGGCTGCAGTGGTTCTCTAAGGAGGTTGCAAAAGCAGCTGAAGGAAGAAGATAATAGTATTTAGAAAGTACAAGGAGATCCAGAAGGATGAAGACAGGGAGGCATATCTAGCACAACAAAGGGAGGCAGGAAGGAGGGAGAGGCAGCCAGAGCACTAACACTGAAAGAATAACTAAGAAGGTCAAAAAGGAGACAAGAACTTCTTCAGATATCTGGGAAAAGAGAGAAAGACAAAGGGAGGGATAGTGAGAATCAGGAGGGTGGAGAGACTGCACAGAGGAAGATCAAGAGAAAGCAGAAATATTAAATTATTACTCTGCTTGGCTTTCACAGTAGAGGGTGGGGAGGGGCAGAACAGCATGCTGCAGTAAGCACCAGGGAGAAGTGGTGGTGACTAAGTCCATTCTCAGTGGAGAGGGTCCTGAAAGGATTGAAGCCTAAGCAGAATAAGGCAGGGACTGGATGGGATTCATCCAAGGGTCCTAAAGGAACTGATCATGGTGCTGGCCACCCTCTGGCAGTGTTTTTTTATCACCCTCAGTGGAGATGGAGGAAATTCCAGCTGACTGAGAGGAGGGCCAAACATTGGATGCTAGCAACTACAGGCCAGTCGGTCTCTTACATAAGAGGTGGGGAAGTTAATGACACTACTGAAGGAAAGGCTTTTGTGGAGCAGCTGGAGACATAAGGCTGCAGAACCACCAGCAGTATGGCTTGACAGGGGATATGTCAAACTATTTTCATAGATTTCTTTGACTGGGCTACCAGGAGGTGGATCAAGGGAGAGCAGTGGACATATCTGGATTTTAGTAAGGCTTTCAACACTGTGCCACACAACGGGCTAAGTTAAACTAAACAACCTGGGGGTGGGGGGAGAAAGGACAAGCTGGGTATCAAACTCATTAAGAGATAGAAGACAAAAGGTGGTGGTAAATGGTGGCTACTCAGACAATAGTAGAGTGACTAGTAGGGTGCCATAGGGTTCTGTGCTGGGAGCAGTCCTCTTCAATGTCTTCAAGCGACATTGTGGAGGAGCTTGAGAGGACGGTATGTCTCTTTGAGATGATACAAAAATCTGCAACAGAGTTGACAAGAAGGGTGAGAAGACAATGCAATGGGGTCTGAGGAAACTAGAGGGAATGGTCTAGGGGGCAGGTAGGTTTCAATTCAAAAGTGTGAGGTTATGCATTTAGGGGCTGCAGAACCTAAAGGCTGTGTATAAGATGGGTTAGTGGAGCTTACATTCACCAAGCAAGATTGAGACCTAGGGATCATCATATCTAATGACCATATGGTGGTTGGGCAGTGTGACAAAGCACTAGGAATGGCTAGCAGGATGCTAGGAGTGCACTGGGAGAGGGATTTGTCAGCAGAAGGAGGAGGTTGTGCTGCCATAGCATAGTCCACAGGTGAGGCCCCACCTGAGTACTGTGTCCAGTTCTGGAAGCTGCACCTCTGCAAGGGCATTGAAAGAGTGGAGGAAGTACAGAGGAGGGCAACCAAATGGTGAGGGTTGCATGAGAAGCCATATGAGGAAAGGCTGCAGAAACTCAACATGTACTCCCTAGAAGAGAGGAGAGCAAGAGGGAACATGATTGAAACCTGCAAGTACCTCACAGGAGTGAACAAGGTGCAAGTGGAGAGTCTATTTCAGTGAAAGAAGACACTTGAACAAGGGAGCATGCAATGAAACTAAAGTGGGCATGTTTAGAAGAGATGTGTGAAATACTTTTTCACGGAAAGGGTGATGGATGACTGGAACATCCTGTCAGATACGTAGTAGAGGTTAAGGCTGGGGAAAGCTTTAAGCATGCATGGGATAGGAGCAGGGCATATTAGGTTCAGGAACAGGAGAGAGACACCCATGACCAAATAGGGTCACCGGTGATGGAATAGGCAGGGACAATGGTAGGCTGGATGGGCCCAAGGTTCTTTATACCAAAAAGTCTGTGTTTCTATGTTTTGACAGCAGATAGGATCAACGATAAAATCTGCCTGTTTGTGGACAATACAAACATCTGTGGGAGAGTGACTATGGAGTAGGGGACAGTCTAATGGAAGACCTTGCTAAGCTAACGGAATGGTCTGGCATTTGGAAACTGGGCTTTAACATTAAAAATATGAGGTAATGCACTTGATGGCAAAGAACCCAGAGACCAAATACTGGCTTTGTGGTGTGCAGATAACTAGGTCTGAGGAGGAGAAGGGCTTGGTGGTAATCATCACGGTGACCCAAAACACTTGTCACATTGCCAGGGAGCAGCAGACAGAGTTAAATCGAATGTTGGTCTCTGTAACCAAAGGAAAACCAACATGAAGGCAGGAAAGTCATTCTGCCACTGTACAGATTACTAGTGAAGCTAGTAGGTGGGAAGTATCTCTATCTGTAAACCCTGGCTGCAAAATGTAGTTACTGTAGGAGAATAGGGACTTGTGTGGGCAAGGTGTGAACTTTTCAGGCTCCATTTGAAGACCCCTTTACGGAGGGCTTGAGCAACCAAGCTACTGCAGTTTCTACTGTAAGTTTGGTACAGCCTTTAGCACTGCCAGTTACCCCTAGACTGTCTTTTAAAGGCAGTTACACTGTGTAGCTTTTAAATTTATAAAGTTTTAAACCTCGAACTCTCAGAGGTGCACCTGTGACATCACTTCTGGTTTTCCAGTTACTTAAACCGTGTGTTGACAAAGGAAACTGTGAAGTGTATCTCTGTAAACCCTGGCTGCAAACACAGAGTTACTTTACAGTGACTTGGCGCGAGCTGGTGTGAATTTTCAGGCTGTGTTTAACAGACCTCTGTATAGAGGGGCTAAAGCAATTAGCTATTGCAGTGTCTACTGTAGTTTGATACAGCCCTTTAGCATACTAGGCACCCCTAAACTGTCTTTTTAAAGGCAGTTATACTGGTGTAGCATTTAAATTTATAACATTTTAATCCTCAGACTCTTGAGGTGCACCTGTAACATCACTTCCAGTTTTCCGTTACTTAAACCATTGCCCTGATGAAGGAAACTGAGGGAAGTGAATCTCTGTAAACCCTGTCTGCAAAACATAGTTTCTGTAGGAGAACAGTGACTTGTGTGGGCTGGTGGGAACTTTTCAGGCTCCATTTTAACAGATTACTATACAGAGAGGCTAAAGCAATCAAGATACTGCAGTGTCTACTGTAGTTTCATACAGCCCTTTAGCACTGCAGGCACCCCTAGATTGTCTTTCAAAAGGCAGTTTCATTGGTGTGGCATTTAAATTTATAAAGTTTTAATCCTCAAACTTTCAGACATGCACCTGTAACGTCACTTCTGGTTTTCCAGTTACTTAAACCGCTGCCTCAGTGAGTGGAGGTGGCTGAGGCCGAGGTAGATGAGGATTGAGGCCCCATTAATTTAAGAATAACACCTCATGATTAGTGTATTCTGATGAGTAGCTACACTGCCTTTGGGATACTCCATTATCAACCAGAAAGACTGGTTTAAAACTATAATAATCTTGTAATCTCAAATCAAGCTAGCTCTATAAAATGAATGACCCTAAATTCATAAGGTGAGAACTTAGGTGAGGATCTATTAATGTGTTCCACTTGTAATTGTATTCTTTCAAATGAGTTAATTCCTGTTGACAAATATTATCCCATCTTGTCTAAACTGTTTGAGTATCGAGAGGTTTAAGCATGAAGTTTTTCAACTGACCACTGAACTTAACAATATTAAATAATTAAGAGGCTTGAAACTTATGTCAACAACATGATTAGAAAGATTGACCCAAAGACTGACTGTCCCCCTTCCCACTCTGGAACCTTGCACCTCCAACTCTGAAACTGCACCTACTTCAGAATGGGAAATGGTTCAGCCTAGGAAATTTAAAAGGTAGAAGAGGCTAGCATACATAACCCTTCACCCAATAAGTCTGAATATCAATATTATTTAGTACCAAATTATTTGTCTGCTAATAGATTCTCAATAGTAGAAACACAATCTCCACTGCAAACATAACTAAAGAAATGACCTTTCCAAAGAATAGGCCTATAAAGTATTGGAGACTCAATCATCTGGTTCACTGATTTGTTTCTCTGTAAAAAGTAACAACTATTTAAAAATTGTCAACTGCTTTCAGGAGCAAAATCAAAGTTATCTCACCAGTGATCGATGGGTTAGTCACTGAAACAAACTCTAATATTGTTTTGCACATTGGCACAAACAATGTTGGAAAAATTCATGAGAAGGATATTTGCATGACCCATAACCTTATTGAGCTTGGCACCAAATGTAAAGATAAAAGGCTGTAGGTTGCATCTCCAGAATTTTGCCTATTCCTCATACTAAGCCAGAAAAAAATTCAATAGCCAGGATAAATGCTCACCTCTAACTGGTGCAAAATGAAGGCTATTATTCATAGATCACTGGAATACTTTCTTTAACAACAACCTTCTGCTCTTAAAGGATGGTCTTCAACTGAATAAAACAGGTGCTTCTAAACTCAGTTAATATTTTGAAAAAGCCTTTGAAATGTTGGTTTAAACTAGCATCTGAGGTGTTATTTCTGGTCCAATCCATATTAATTTACACAATAATCCACTAAACACTTAACAAAAGGATAAAACAAATCAAAATGTAGCACAACTTAAGAAGTTTATTATTGAATGCCTGAAGTTTAAATAATAAGTTTGACGATCTTCTAATACTGAGTGAACTAGATAAACCTGATATTATAGCTATATCAGAAACATGGTGGACAAACACTGATCAATAGGGCAGATCAATCTCTGGTTTTGACCTGTTCTCCTTTGTAGAACCAGCAAAAAGGGGGTGCTTGCTCTGTATGTTAATGCTGAATTAAAACCAAGCAATATTACCAACACAATAAATACCTCATCTCTGATTGAATCCATATGGATTAAATTAGAAAATAACAATAACAATACAATTGCCATGGGCCTGTGCTATCGTCTCCCTGACTCCAATGTTAACATCATGAAGGAGTTAATGAAAGAAATAGAAACTGCACCAGACTATAGAGATGTAATTTTGATGGGTGATTTTAATTTTAAGGACATCAACTGGGTTAAAATGACAGCAATCAGTTCCCCTCAAGACATTTTCCTACCTTGTGTGAAGAACTTAATCTGAGACAATTTGTTACAGCCCTACATGTGGCCCTAATATCATAAATATTGTTCTAGGAACTGAAAATGCTAATATACAGAACTGTCTCGGTTTCCACACCACTAGATAATAGTGATCACAATATAGTTACATTCAAGCTATGTTATGAATTTCTGAGAACCAAAACCCTTACCAAAATCTATTTATACAAGAAAGCTAACATAGAAAAAATTGATAATACACTTTCTAATATAGATTGGAATGTGCTTTTTAGTGGTTTATACGCGGATAATATGTGGTTGATCCTTAAATATAAAATTCTTGAAACCACCAATTGTTGCATCCCTGTGGTATCAAAACAAAATAACTACAAATTAAAACTGAAATGGCTAACAAGAAAACTATATAAACTGATCAGAAAAAACATACAATTTATTGGAGATATTTAGCAAATAAAAGCCAATTTCATTAGGAAGCCTTTAAAACATCCAAATAAAGTGTAAATCTGAAATCAAAAAAAAAAGAGAGAAAGAGAGACATTGGCTGCTGAAGCGTCAAAAAGAAATTATGAAATTTTCTTTAGTTATGTTAAGTCTATGAAGAAACCAAAATACAAAGTTGGTGCTATAACAGTAGACAATGACACAATCAGTGCTCCTAAAGAAATTGCTGATTTATTAAATGAACATTTCTGTAATATATTTAGTGGCAATATTTCAGGTGAGAAGTATATTGCCCTGTGTAAAGGAAAAATGTATTTCACCATTGATGAGACAACAATAAACTTAATAAATTAAAATCAGGCTGTTAGCCAGGCCCTGATGAGATAACAAATTATATAATTTTATTAATGAAAAGCATTTGGCAATCCCACTGAAATTTATTTTCGACTGCAGCATTAATTCAGGGCAAGTCCCAGATGCCTGGAAAAAGGCAAATGTGATGCCACTGTATAAAAAGGGTCACAGAGGGTCTGTGGAAACTACAGGCCCATTAGTTTGATGTCTGTGTTCAGCAAACTGATGGAAGGCCTAATTAAAGACAAGTTAACATTTCTCTAGGAGATTTTGATAAAACAAACACAGTTTCACAAAAGGTCATTTCTGTATAATAAATTTACTCTGATTCTATGAATCTGTTAGTTCCAGTCTGGATTAAAATGCACTTTGTGAGGTTGTCTATTTAGATTTCAAAAGCTTTAGACTCTGTCCTTACTGGGCACTCATAAAGAAATTACAGGCATTAGAAATTCACTCATGTTATATTAATTGGATAAACTATTGGTTGACAGATTGAATCCAGCGAGTCATTATAGATGGTTTTACATCAGGTTGGCAAAAAGTTTCCAGTGGCATGCCTCAAGGTTCGTTATTGACTCCACTGATTTTTCAAATATTTAAATTTGATTTGTCCTCAAAATTAGATTGCTGGAGTATAAAATATGCTGATGATTATATGATTGCTGATCAGTGCAATAGTGAGTTGGAAATTAACAGGCTACAGAAGGACCTGAAATTTTTCAAAATGGGCTGTTGTTTGGGTATAATGTTCAACATCCATAAATGTAGTGTCATGCATGTTGGGCCAAAAATCCTAGATTTAATTATACTTTAAATAGTCAAATATTAAATAAAACAACACAAGAAAAGGATCTGGGAGTAATTATATTAAGTGACTTCAATTTTGACAAACATATAACAGAGCTGCTAAACAAAGTTAACAGAATATGGTAGCCAATTAGGCATAACATAATATCGAAAGATCAAGCAGTACTACTGCCTCTTTATAGGAGCTTACATTCACCCCATGTTGATTACGCATGCAACGCTGGTGCCCATATAAAAAGGTGAAGTCACTCATTTAGAAAAAATCTAAAGAAAGATTACTAAGCATGTACATGGAGCTTGGGATATGAGTTTTGAAAATAATTTGGAAAAATTTTACCTCATGTCATTAGAATCCAGAAGAATGTGGGTAACCTTATGTTTACATGGAAATCATTAAAAATCTAGACCTCATGACTGAAATTGATCTGGACTTTAAACAAGTCACTGTTAATACAAGGGTTACCCATTACAATTGGTGCACAATCATTTTAACATGAATAAACAAGCATATTTCTTTCCTCAAAGAGTCATCAAACCATGGAACTCCTTATCCACTTATATTGTCATTAGTGACTATAAATTAACATTTAAAATAGACTGGACTTCAAACAGTCTGCTGGGATAATATGGGTAAATAACAGGAGCTTTGTGGGCTTGCCCTCTTGCTGCTTGCGTTTCCTTAGTGATCCTTAGTGAACACTTGCAGTACAGTGTGCACTATAGGTGGCCTTATTTAAGGAAGGACATCAACTTACTAGAAATGGTCCAGAGAAGGGCAACCAGAATGATACAGGGACAGCAGGTTGGAACATATGAGAAGAGACTTGAGAGCTCAACATGTACTCCTGGAGGACAAGAGGGAAGGGTGACATGATTGAGACCTTCAAGTACCTTAAGGGTATCAGCAGAGTGAGCACTGAGATTCTCTTCAGCCTTACCAGGAACAAGACCACCAGATGACATTGCCTCAAGTATTGGAGGTTGATGGAGGAGAAAGATGAGGAGGCAGGCCCTTTTTCGCAAAGAGGCGGTGGCTAAGTGGAATGAGTTATGGGAGGAGGTGGTCTCCTGAAGACAGTGAACAGCTTCAAATAAGGTTAGGGAAGAGTGAAAGGAAAGTTACATGTAGAGGAGAGGGGAGGGGAGGAGGGCATTAGCAAAGATAGATTAACAAGGAGGAAATCCTTCAGTAGATGCTGAGGCATCTGCATATTCGAGCAGACTTTGATAGACCGCTAGGCCTTTTTCTACTGGCATATTCCTATGTTCTTGAACAATAATATAGCTGGGGATTGCTTAATAATCTTCAAAACAACCCACATGTTCAGGTGTCGATTTCTAACATTTTATTTAATTTGCCCTGACATTTCACTTCTACATTGGAAGCTTCTTCAAAGGGCTTTAAATCTGTAGACAATTCATTTAAACAGATATCAGTATTTTTTTTGTGTGTATACATATACTTTGATGCATTTTATTATATACTTTGTTTTAAAGGATAACATTTCATGAAATTACTGAAAAATGCTGTTCAATGTATTTTCCTATTACTGATTCAGTTGTTCATACTATTTTCAAATTAAAAGTCACGCCACCTAAGGAAACATAGATATACATTTGCTTATAACTATTAGTTTCACAGAATTCAAATCAATGTGCCACTGTCACCATAGAGTAGTGTTAGCATTTATGTTTACAGCTGCTTGAAAAAGCCTGACCTACCCTGTAGCCAGAAAAGCTCCTACATAATTTTTGTACATTGTCAAAGTTTGCAGCGTTTCTGTATTTTGTTTTCAGGTGGAACGTCTGGAACAACAGAAACATACCGATCCCTTTTGTTTTGTATTCTTTACCATCTCTTACCAAATTCTTAAATCTACCAATATTTATGTAATCTTTTAATAATATACTGTACTTTTCAAACATAGTGATAACTTTTGACTTACCCTTATTGCTAATATTCTTCAAAGCAATTTTTCACTATGTTTTTTTCAAATAACTTGTTTAGAATCACTTAAAATCTGTTTTCTTCACCAATTGCATATTTATGGGTTACAGTAGTCCTGTGTACCTGCAAGTCACTCCCTTTTCATACTCCAATATTCCGTTCTTGAAGCTATTTAGTTTTTGTTTTGGAGGCCTTTCAACCTAAAATGAATTTATCTTAATGTGAATCAAGTTAGCTACTACTTACTTTTATATTATTTCAATTTAGTTACAATGTCTAGTGTTTAGAGTCATTGTACCTGTACTGGTGTGGCATCCTGCAGAATCAGAATGTCCACGTGTTGTGGATGTTAGTCTTGGGGCTTCTCCTTCCTGAAGATAGTGAACAGCTTCAAATAATGTACGGCAGAGTGAAGGGGAAGTTACATGTAGAGGAGGGGTGAGAGGGAAGGAGGGTTAGCAAAGAGAGATTAACAAGGAGGGTGATCCCACAGTAGATGCCGAGGCATCTGCGCACTCAAGCAGACTTAATAGACTGCTACGCCTTTTTCTGCTGGCTTATTCATATGTTCATATGTTCTTTGCCCTCATGGTCACCCCACTTTCCTCATTAACTACAATGGCAAGGCAAGGCAAATTTTATTTAAAAGATGCCCCATCCCGGAGGCTCTGGGCACCGTAGACAAATCAAATCACTTACAAAATAAAACTAACAATATTATGAACATGATAATAAATATAACTAAATTAAAGCACACAATTATAACATTTTAAATGCATTAATCAAAGAAATAACTAAAGATATCTAAGAACATAGCCAGGGATGGAGTTAAACCACAGAAGTTAGGCATGGGTAGGATTATAAAACAAAGTCCCTCTTATTTTTCCCCATTACCCTCACACAGGGATTTTTGACTTCTGATATTACATTTTGTATCATTTGCCATTTTGCTCCCAAATATTGTTGATGCTTTTAAACTTTCTGATTTCCTGTAGCAGCTCCTCATCCTATCAAAATCCACTTTCTGAAAATACAGGACTTTTATGTGGGATTGATTTCTCTTAGTTTTGAGTTTGATGTCAAACCATATTGTCTCGTGGTCATTGGCTCCCAATTAATCCAACACGGTGATCTCCTGTATTGTCCCTGTTTGCAAGTTCTAACCTGAAAACAGCTGACTCCTTGTAGACTCCTTCACCTTCTGTATTAGGAATGTTACCAGAAATGTCTCGACCACCCTATTTGCCTCTTGCCCTTGCTGCTACTGGGATCCTCCAATCCTTGTCAGGCATGTTTAAGCCACCCATTAGCAGCACCTCCCCTGCCTTGTCCTTTTAATGTCTTCCCTCAGCTCCATATCCACTTACGTTTTGGGGATGATGATCTATATGCTACTTTTATCCTGTTTCTCCCATCTTTCATCAGTTCTTGTTATTGTCTGTGTCCTCACCTTTCCTTATATTATAACCCTCTGTAGCCTTTATACTCTCCCTTACATATACTGTACTGTAATACAATTGCTTCCCTCCTTTCCTCTCTATCCCTACTGAACTCTTCATACCCTGGTATGGTCATGTTCCAGTTGTGTTACAAGGTCACCCACATCTCTGTGATCACCACCAGTTTCAAATGGGCTTCTGTCACTTCTGTCTCCAGATCTCTGGTCTTGTTCCTGGCACTCATTCACATAGCCTTCAAATTCATGTGCTTTAACTTCCCTTTGGTCCCAACACCTTCCCTTCTACTGAACACTTCTCCACTTTTCCCTTGTCTTCTCTCCTGTCACCTCCTTCCCAGAACCACTGCATCCCCTCTCCTGCAACTTGTTCTAGTCTCCCTGTCTCTACATTCATTATGTCCTATTGTTCCTTCTGTGTTTTCTAGCACTATAAGGTGGCCATCCAGGACTCTCTCAATTGAGTAGGTTCACCTACCAGTGCCTCATCTGAATTCCCTCCTAGTTTAAAGGGGTCTCAATGTGCTCCTTAAAATTGTGCCCAGTTCCTGGTGTCTCCTCAAAAGAATGAAGGCTATCCTTCTTCAATAGCCTTCTATCCTTCAACAGTTGCCCCAATCTCCAAGATACCCACTTCCCACCAGTACCACTCCTTTTGCCATGCATTGAAGTGAGCTATCAGAAGAATCCCCTATCCCACATGCCCCACATTGGCAGACCTCAGGAAAAATCAATAAGGCTGCTGTTAGCTTGAGGCTCCACCTAGCTTCCCAAGTTATTCTTAACCTCCTGCAGGGTCTGCAAGCCAGGTCTTTAATCCATAGGTAAACAATGGCATCATTCACATTCCCCATCCACTCTCCCTGACAATCCTTTCTACCCTGTTTGTTTCCCTCCCAAATGAAGCCCCAGAAGGCATCTAACCATCCAGTTCCCCTGCTACCTTACCCCTTACAATGGAGCCCTATATCACTAGGATTTTCCTAGTACTCTCCTTCCTTGGACTCCAATCACATGTCAGATGTCCTCTTTGGAGCAACCATAGGACACTGAAGTGGTAAAAGTATTTTAGGCCATCCGAGGATGAAGATTAAAACATTGTAGGGCTAGGAAGGTCAAGCATATTTGTCTCTAAAGGAGTGTTTAACATCATTAGCTGTTGAGATCTGGTATAATATATCATAAGCAATGGGAGAGGTAAAACATAATTTGCCCTAGAAAGATGAGGAGTAACATGTGAAATAACCAGGGCTTTTAAAACTGAAATTCCCAGTCACTAGTGGTATGAATTAAAGCTCTGGGGTGGGAACAAGATAGAAAAAAACTTACAATTCCTTCTTTGGGACATTAACCAGTGCTCCCAAAAGAGAGGTATAACACATCAGTCCCCTTCCACCATGAAGACTTTGAGGAAGGTCCACCCCCAAAAAAAAAAATAATCAACAGTCTATAAGTACTGACTTTATAAATCTGGATCCCTGACTATGGTCTGTTGAAGGCATGTTAAAGATAACTAGGAGCAGTGGTCAAACTTTGAAATATTGTACCAAATCTACACAGCACAGTTACAGTAGGCACACAGGAGAATGATACTGTATTCAGCACATACAACTGGCAACACACACATTAAAACTGGCAGTACAAACAACTGGCAGCACATGCAACAGGCAGCACACAACAACTGACAGCACAGGAAATAACTGACAATGCACATAACTGGCAGCATGCAGAACAACTGACAGCATACACAACCTGCTAGCAAATGCAACAAACATAGACAATGATTGCAGAAAAAGACCAATGGTCCATCCAGTCAGCCCATTACATCCTATCATACCCCAAGACCTTTTGTCCATATGGGGTCTTTGTCTACACTTTCCACCTCCTTGCTCCTTGTTTTATTACTAACCCCGAGTAACTACTAAGCCCTTAGCTCTGTACCTACCATGTTTGAAACTATCAATGGTTTTAGCACCCATCACCTCCACTGGCAGACTGTTCCACAGCTCAAGCCACTCTCTCTGTAAAATAAAACTTTCTCATGCCCCTCCTGAACCTCACCCCACCAGCTTCCACTCAAGACCTCGTGTTCTAGATTCGCTACTCTTTGTTGAATAGTTTCTCGCAGTTCACCTTGTTCATTCCTTTCAGAAACTTGAAGGTCCCTATCACATCACCCTTCTCTCATCTGGTCTGGCACAAACATTCAGCACCCTAAGCCTATCCTTGTATGATCTTCCCTACTGGCATGGAATCATTTTAATTACCCTATGCTGCACTGCCTCTAGCCTGTCCTTGCCTTTCCTCTGGTGAGGACTCCAGCACTGGGCAAAGTACTCTGGTGTGGTCTCATCAGTAATCTATAGAGTAGTAATACTCTTTTTCTCCTGCTGTCAAAACCCCTCCCAAAATATCCCAGCATGGTGATATGTCAAGATCAGCAATCAAAAACAGTGCAGTCAATAACCTTGCACTTTTGCACTGAATTTCAGCTGCCAAGCCCTGGACTACCTCTCTGGCCTTTGAAGGTCCCTCTGCATTTCCTTATTCCTTCCTTACTGTCTGCCCTACCACAGGCTTAAGCGTCATCTACAGACACATCTTGCCCCCTGTATTCCTTCTGCTATATCCTTTGATGAACATGGAAAAGGACTGGACCCAAGGCAGATCCCTGGCAGCTACGTAACAACTAGCAGCAAACACAACAACTGGCAGCATACAGAACAACTGGCAGCACACACAACAACTGGCAGCACATGCAGCAATGGCAGTACATACCACTGGCACCACACAACAACTAGCAGCACATGCAATTCCATCAGAAAATTTACAACTGGCAGCACATGGAACAACTGGCAGTACACTACAGCTGACGCACATTGCAACTGGCAGCAGACAAACAAAGGGCAGCTCATGCAACATCTGGCAGCACAAACTGGCAGCACATGCAACTGGCAGTACACACAACTACTGGCAGCACACACAGCTGGCAGCACATGCAACAACTGGAAGTACATGACAACTGACAGCACTTGCAGCAACTGGCAGTACATGCAAAACTGGCACCACATGTAACAACTGGCACTTGCAACAACTGGCATCATATTCAAAACTTGCAGCTTATGCAACAACTAACAGCACACACAATTTGTAGCACACAAACTGTCAACACACAATAAACTGGCACACGCTGCAACTGGCAGGACACATAACCACTGGCAGCATGTACAACTGGCAGCAACCAAAACAGCTGGCAGGATGCAGAATAACTGTCTGCACATGAAACATCTGGCAGGACACTACAACCGACAGCACACACTAAAACTGGCAACACACACAACAGAGGGTAGCACACGTCAAAACTGGGAGCACACAAAACAAAGGGCAGCACATGCAACAACTGGCAGCACATGCAACAACCGTGTACACACAACCACTGCACATGCAACAACTGGCAGAACATGCAACAAATGGCAACACACAAAACAACTGGGGCACCACAACAACTGGCAGCACATGCAACAACTGACGGTATTTACAATCATGGCAACACACACAATTACACCACACAGAGCAACTTGCAGCAGCACAGCTGAGCACACAACTGCCAGCACCTGCAACAACTGGCTGAACACACAACAACTGGCTGTACATGCAACAACTGGCAGCACAAAACAACTGGCTGAACACACAACAACTGGCTGTGCATGCAACGACTGGCAGCACAAAACAACTAGCAGCATGTGCAACAACTCACCACACAAAACAACTGGCAACACACATAACAACTGTCAGCTACGCAACAACTGGCAGTACACACACACAACAAAATGGCAGCACACAATTGGCAAGGTTAAAATCCCTTAAAACCTGGTTGCTGGCAAAACTTTATGAAGTGCTGGATAAGTGAGCAGAACAGAAAACAACCAAACAACCAAACAACCAATGCATTTATACCTGGTGAGTAAGGAGTACCTAGGAAGTAGCTCAGACAGAGTGAAACACTAGGAGGTCTCTCCACATTTGTAGCATGCTCATTGTTTTCCCACTTGTCCTACACTTAATAAAACATCCAAAGTTCTTATAAGAAAACCTGAATCCCACACACAGTCACAAAGTATGCTGCAAATTGGCTGCAGTGAGCACTTTGTGGCACAGTCTAACCTTGCACCTCTATGTGCTATAGCACAAGGGGGTCAGAAGGCTTCCCCAGAGTCATGCAATGAGCATCACCCTGGCACAGGAAATGGGGTGGGATAGTTTGCTAATGAAGTGCTGTGCTAGGCACAGTCCCTTGCTGACCTACAAGTTTGCTGCTGCATGCCTACAAAGTGTTGCACCCATGTAGAACTGGTGAAAGTGGCTCCACAAGGTTGCACAGTTATGTGGCAGGACACATTCTCCACCACTGGAGTTAGTGGTGGTGATTTGGGGCTGAGATCATTGAGAGCCAGTTGCTGATGATACACTTCTAGGGGAAATGGTGGTGGGAGGGTGCACTAAACACTCATGATTGAGTTTCGTCATGGAACACTGGACTACCATGGAGGAATTTTGAGGAACATACTAAAAATAATGCCCACAGGCAGGTTATAATGTCAGGGGTGGGTTGCAGGGGATGACTTTGTAGGGATCCCTATACCACAGGCTCTTGAGCATGGCAGCATGCCACGTGACTGGTGCACTGCCATGCCCAAGCATCTATGGACACCCATATTTAGTGTTTGTAGTTGCAAATCCCATTTGTGACCACAAACATATGGCCCCTATTTGTATTGTGACTTAATCTCTGGGAGACCCTTCCAAAGTGGATAAGTAGGGCTCTGATGCATAGGAGATTTCAGGGGTGGTGGTATGGACCTCTGTGCACCCACCACCTGGCTGTGACTCTTAGGATCCTGGTTTTAAATGCTTTGTGTCCTTGCTGGTTGCTGCATTGCACAAATGTCTATCTCCTGTGAGTGCCCTGCTGTTGCTGGCTATAAAAACAGTTGGTGAAATAGAGCTTCCCTATTTGTTGCAAACATTCTATTAAGCCTACAGTATGTTAAACTTAGATAAACATACAGTATATGTAGAGTCCAGTCCAATACTATCAAGGGTACAATTCTATTTTATAAAATCTCGTTTCATAGCACTCGGGGCTATGGTAATGTTTAGTTAAACACCCAGGGAGGTATGTAGCAGTTGGCTATGCCTTGTGCCACATTACACCTTTAGGGGTGATCAACAGAACATTAACATAACCCTAGTCTTGTTTATGGTTTAATAATGGCACTGTATGCAGACTTGGTACCACTACTTCATTGTGGTTATGGCAACTTCTCCTGTACAATTGTCCCAAGTGATCCCTAAGAATATTTTTACTGTTTGTAGTTTGCTCCCTGTAAAAACACAGCAGCATGTAACTATACCCACAATCTGTCAACAACCTCAAGTTTTGGCTGCTATGGCAACCAAAATTGGAATCTAACACTATGATATAATGAGAACACAAGAGAAATATCAAAATAAGCTACTGGCGTAGGCTGCATGTACAGCATGTTAACTTCAGTTAAAATATTCAGTAAAGAATTTCATTAAAAAGCCAGGAAATTGTCTCTTTCTAAAAAATTTTGAAGCAGAGATGGTTGACCCTATTTTGACAATTTGGTACTTAATTGTATTTTAATTAAAAACAATGAAACTAAATTTATCATGGCAAAAGTAAATATGCAATAATATATCCATTTCAATCAGGGAAAAGCAGCTTAGGGCATTGGTTGAAAGATCTTTAATATAGCAGCTTGAGTCGTCTAATTCAAAAAGGGAAGGGACACAGGATTCATAGTGCAGAGTGAATTTAAAATGTTGCCCTTGAAAAGCACAGACATGTTTTTGCACTTGTGCAACTTTCACAAACTTCTGTACTGATGACCCTGGTTTGGGAACAAGTTCAGGAGATGGGATTCTGCGGCCAGCCTGAAGGGGAGGGTATCAGGGTCTGCCAATGCTGTGGCCTCTTTTGGTGGTCCAGGAAGACTGTTCCTTGTGAAAGGTGCTTCATACACACAAGCATGCTGTATCAGGCGAGGCCAACACTAAGCTGTACCTGATGCAAGGGAGGAAGGAGGAGCATGTATACTGTGAGAAAACAATGGCCTGTCACAATGATGGGCCCCAGTAACTTGGTCACTACATTGGTAGGCAGGTTGCCTGTCTGGTAGACACCAGAGCTGTAAAAGCTCTGGGAAGGACAACCCTCCCCTGAGCCCCACCATGCTGGAAGCTATTGGGGACTTACATTAGCAAAGCACGAGATAAGTGGTTGATGGCAGGGTGGCTGCCAGAAGGACCTGAGGAGGGTGGACAAGGAGCTGGATGGGACAAAAGTATATTACAAAAGTTTCTACTTACTTTTAGTTTTCAACCTGTTATGAGATTCATATGAATTGAAGAAATTAACATCAGTAATATGCAATGAACCTAAAGTGAGGAATTAAAACACAGATTAATACAGTAGGTATTTCTAAGATTCAGCTCCTTCTATGAAACGTAAAATCTCATATAATTTCCTCTCATGTAACTTCTGCAGGAAAATAAAATGTCTAGCCACACACCCTGATGGAGACCACAACGTATTGGTGAGATAAGCATATGTAAAATGCATTTACACTTCAGTTATCCTTTTCCTGATTTGAAGATATCACTGTATGTACCTGAAGTTTGGATTCTGATGTATTGATGCTACGTCGACAGTAATTGTTGTGGTTTACCTCTGATTAACCCAGGACAGCCCATATAAGATTCAGTGGGCTGAATCAGGATTGCCAACCTACCACTTCTTGCACCACAAATGTGGGTGCTGCAGCTCATGGAAGACAGGCCTGGACCCCCCATGGTAGCAGGAACAATTGTCTGACCATGTATTGGGTGGTAGGACTGCTCATAAATATGCACAATATATCCATAGCATTATGTGGCTCCCTTTGTCGTCCACCAGTGTAGTGACCTGGGTGTTTGGGCAGGGGCCACTGTGAATACTGTGGCAGGTCCTTGGATGACAAAAGTATTTGCCCATGCTGGTCTGAACACCCCTGGAGCAGCCTGTGATGATGATTAGTGGATGTGTAGCACAGGCATTGCTGTGTCCAGTACTCTGCCATCTGGTTCTATGGTTTTCAGGTGGGATCCAGGCAGATACAGGGATAGTAGACATCTATTTGGGACTTTTCCTGACTTTCTTTCCATCTACACACGTATCTGCAGGCCAGCCCTTTCTGTAACTGGCTTTCCAATGTGGGCACATTCAAATGTGCCTAGGGTTCACATGCAGTGCCCAGACTGCTACTGCAGCTGTCATATCAGCAGGAAGAACTCAACCCAGGACCATGAGTGAGTGCACTAGCAACAAATGCCTTTTCAGGCATACCGGTGCAAAAGCACAGACCCAGGAGGTTATACATCGACACAGGAGGTAGTACACAATGGATGAGACTCAGGCTCAGGAGGTAATACATCATGGTTTAGATACATAATGGTTTAGAGTCTTAATACAGGAAATTATACAAATACAACAAAAAGAATGAAAAATAGCAAACACAGGAGCTGTATTGAGAAACTATGCAGTATACATGGAAAAACTTGAAATGTACAATGGGGGAGGAAGTGCTAAGATTGCATTAATTGAACACATGAGGGGTATGATAGCTGGGGAGATCATAAGACAAGTGCCATGTTGTTTGGGCATGTATGAGTGAGGAGAGAGAGAGAGAGGAGTTAGCGGAAGCAGTTGCAGGCATAGGATGAGGAGTAATGAATTTTCAGAAGCTTAGCGAAGGCTGCAAATGTGGAGGATTGTTTAATGGGGAAGAGTTCCACGTTGAGGCTATATAGTAACTAAAGGAGCATTGTCCCATGTTAGTGTGAAACAGAGGGATTGCAATGTTGTTGTTAGAAGCAGAGTGGGATGTAGGCAGATCAACTAGCTGGATTTAATTTGCCAGGTAAGCAGGGCACCAGGTTACAAGAGTTTTTTAATGAGTGGCAAGAGTTTGGTTAGCTTTGAGGTCAGGGGTGGCCAATTTAAGGTGTTTAGCATGAGACAGGTGGGGGCATTGAATAAACTGCCCAAAGCAAATTTGACAATTTTATAATATAAGGTATGCTATTTTGTAGTACTGTTTTGCTGGTAGCATCTACGACAACTGCACTGTATGATGGGGAGACTGGCCTGTGCTATCAGATCCTTATTTCAGGTGATAGGAACTTACAACCTTTGTACAGTGCCCCAACTTCTGATGGAGAAGGCTAGTAGTGTGCTGGAGATGAGTTCCAATAGACATTGTGGGATCTAGATATACTCTGAGGTATTTGAAGGAGGTGGTTATTTCCAGGAAGTACCATTTTCAGCTTTGACTCTGAACATGAGGGATAAATTGTTCAGTTTGTGCTTGGTCCCAAACAACATAGACTGAGTTTTGGGAGGTTTAAGACCATTTTTCCTGAATGAACCACTCCTGCAGCCTTGTGAAGTTGTTGTTGAGGGTTTGGTTGATTTTCCTAAGTCATCGCTGTGAGTGTAAGGACAGTATCGTCAGCATAAAGTAGGATGTGCACTGGTTTGAAGGCCATAGGTAGGTTATTAATGTAACTGGAAAAAGAAGTAGGCCTAAAATAGAGCCTTGGAAGACCCTGTTGGTGATGGTGTTTACCTTGGGTTGGGCATTTCCAATTTTGACTGCTTGTGCCTTGTGGCCCAGATAGTCTGTGAACCAGGCACGTGAGGGGGCTCGAGACCAATTTCTTTGTAACCCAGAACTTAATACTTTGTGGTTGACCAAGTCAAAGGCCTTGGTCAGGTCCACAAACAGTTCCAGTTGACAGACCCTTATCCATTGCATGATAAATAGTACCAGTGAACTCGAACAGGGCTCTGGCAGTGCTGTGCCCTTTATGGAAACCATGTTGCTCAAAACAAATGAGATCATGCCACTGTAAATAGTAGGCTAGTTAGCTGTGCATGATTTTTCTTGCAGCTTGGCAAGAGCTGAAAGAAGTGAGATTAGGTGGTAATTTTTGATGGATGTCTTTTGCCCTTTTGTGGAGGGATAACCGTACATGATTTCCAGAGGTCAGGCACTATGGAGGATGAGAAGGATAGGTTGAAGAGTTTGGTAATAGGATGTGCAATCTGGGAAGTGGCCAGTCTGAGGAATTTGGGGATGAGCCAGTCAGAGGCCAGCAGATTTATCAGTTCTCAGGGTGAGAAGTTTGTGAACTTCATGGCATGTGACCGTTCTTGCATTAGATGAGCAGTGGCCAATGGCGGAGGAACAGGTACCACTGCAAATGCCAGCAGTATCCCTTCCTGAATCCAGCCCAGTATCTTGTTTCCAGTATGGGGTCCTGCTTCTACCCACATTTATTAATGGGCGCCTGAAGCACAGGGAGGTCAAGTGGTTTGTTCAGGGTCACACAATGAACAACAGTTATGAGGATATTCAAATCTAGGAATCTCCTTGTTCATAGTTTTGTCCTCTGGTCACTGGAACACACCATCCCTCATGAAAGCTCATGAGGAGGAGCGACTTTGGATGAAGGCAAGGCTGGCTCCTATCATGGGGATATGCTAACAAATATTTAAGCAATATTGCCCAAACAATTGTGCATTTCTACAGGATTAATGCATGTCTGGGAAGTGTTGATAGTTTGTGGAAAGTCACAAGCCTTTAACCCCAGATCAAGCATTAAGAAATCTGAAAATGCATAGTTAGATGGTATTATTACAGTTATAAATTTAAATACTTGTTATCTTTTTTTTTGCTCTGAGGTTTAACTTGTAGGTATTGAGAAAGCAATAATATCACAACAATGAGTCAACCAGAGTGTTGGCATTTAATCAGAGATTGTTGTTTCATTAGCTTTTTCAGTTACTGCACTGTATGTGTGATGGAAAATCATGATTAGTAACAGTCTTGCTCTGATAGAAAACTGGTTATTTTAGAGAGCTATGCTTTGATAGTTATTGCCACATACTGCACTTTTCATAGCCGTAACAGGCATTTCTAAGACATTAATATCCAGTACTGTAACTGATGACACAATGCTGTTGCTTAATTAAATACTCATGAGGTTTATAATAAATAATCAGTAAGCTGATACATGACTGGCCCGTTGGCTCAGCGTTAGTGCTTCCACTCATGCTGCTGGTGACCCAGGTTTGGGAACAAGCCTGGGTCATCGAGAACGACTAGGGGAGAGGATTAAGCATCCTAAGTGATGCTCTCCTTCTCCAGAAGGAGGAAGGTTGTCACGAGCTCTGACACTGCCACCTACGGATGCACAGGTGGTAGTGCAAGGACAGCGGTAGAGAGGGTGAGGATGCCATTAAAAGCTTGGACTGAGACATGCATGAGCATGACACCAACCTGGATGTTAGTCCTTGTTGCTGTCATCCTCGGGGAAGGTGAAGACAGGGGAAAAATAGGGGGTAAATCCACAGTGCGAGCCCCATGATAGTCCCCAGCAAGGAGGACCAGAAAGGCAAGTATATCCACCACCAATGCCAGCAACAGGAGCAAAATATATGTAAAAAAAAATGTAAGTTGATACACAGTAAGTGTATTTATTTAAAAAGCACATTCATTTTATAGCTAAGAATCACATTATTCTTCTTCTGTGTATATAAGATTTATAATCATTTAGCCTTTTAGCCCTTTGTCAGTTGTTTAGCATAGAGGGCATTCCTATTTATGTGGCAGAGTGCCCTATTTAAAATTAAACTGATTGACAGCAGGTAAGCCTCTTATGCTTTAAATGGAAGTTAAGCTTCTTGCTGATGACAGGACATCAATTTTTGTGTTATTTAAGCTCACTGTTACTGATAGTTTCATGTTATGCAACTAACGTTAGCAGTAACACACTGGTGTGTTTAAGACCCCATACTCTCAACAAATGGCATTTCCAAACCTCTCCTTCCCAGTTTGCTATTTCTTTCCTTTGTGTACCTCTTTGTAGTGCTACAGTTGCAGTACTCTTAAAATTTGAAAGGTCATCATTTACGTCAAGCAAACAAACTGCTGTAGAACTGATGCAACATGTGGGATGCCCATATTCACTAAGAGCATTCTACACAAATGGGCTATTGGAGTTGCAGGCACCTCCCAAACCCCTTCCCTCTAAAGGATATTGGCCTGAGGGGAGTGGGTGGATCCAGGCTGGGCCAGGAGAATCCCAGGAAGGATGTTAATGATTCTTACATTGGTCACAGATACCACAGCACAGTACAGGCCATGGAGATGTAGTGTAAATATTTCTCTAATGCACATGTACACATTGCACTGTATATATAAATGTTCTTTGTGTGTCTGTTTTCTTATGTGGTGCTTTGTTTTGTCACATAACCCAATAACATTATTAACTACTAAAATAATAGAAAACCTTTCCATGTAGTCTGTGGTAAATGCTAATGCTCATTTAGACTGCCTGCAAAGTGCTGGCTCTGTGACATCAAGAGGTGGGAGATAGCTCTGGAATGCTGGTGACCAGGGTTCAAACCTGAGCTTAGAATGTCAGGAGTGGAG
Source organism: Neoceratodus forsteri (assembly GCA_016271365.2). Classification (NCBI taxonomy): domain Eukaryota; kingdom Metazoa; phylum Chordata; order Ceratodontiformes; family Ceratodontidae; genus Neoceratodus; species Neoceratodus forsteri. The sequence continues at coordinate 555,838,562 of CM057452.1, read as the reverse complement.
GCTGGCAGGGTCCATTTGGAGTATCCTAAGAATGCCCTCCTCCTAACTATGTTGGCAGAATGTGTGGTGGGGTGTTCATCAAGATTTAAATGATTGCTCAGTGCAACACTGGCATCATCTAACTTCAGCACCCTCTCTCAGTCAAAACATTGGCATGTAGAAATATAGAAACATAGACTTTGATGGCAGATAAGGACCGCTTGGTCCACCTAGTCTGCCCATTTCCTTACCTGTTGGATAAGCTGCAGATCCTAGTTAACCAACAGCCTACTTCTTCCTACCCCACCAGAATTGCCTTATGTCTGACCCATGCATTCTTGAATTCTCCCACTGTTTTTGACCCCATGACCTCCATAGGAAGGCTGTTCCATGCATTCACGCCTCTCTCTGTGAAAAATACTTTCTCACATTGCCCTATAGTTAGTAACTTCTTGTCTTGATCCTTCTTAAAAATTGGTACCACTGTGGCTTGTCTCTATTCCTCAATAACTTGCCCTTCATTAATAGATTTGGAGAACAATGCAGTTACAGGTCTTGACAGAGGTACTGCTAATTCTCTAAGAATCGTGGATGTAAGCCATCCGGGCCTAGAGCTTTATTGGGGTCAGGTCTTTGTAATAATTCCCTTACTTTTGTTACTTCTACTATAGATTCACCTGTTTTAATTTGATCTACATAGAAACATAGAAACATAGAATTTGGCAGATAAGGACCGCTTGGCCCACCTAGTCTGCCCATTTTCCTACCTAACAGATAAGCTGCAGATCCTAATTAACCAACAGCTTACTTCCTCCTACCCCCCACTAAGACTGCCTTATGTCTGTCCCATGCATTCTTGAACTCCCCACTGTTCTTGACTGCATGACCTCCTCAGGAGGCTGTTCCATGCATCCACAACCCTCTCTGTGAAAAATGCTTCCTCACATTACCTCTGAGCCTTCCCCCTCTATCTTCAAATTGTGCCCCTTGTTCTTGCACATCTCTTTTTCTGAAAGATGGTACACTCTTGGACTTTGTTGATTCCTTGAGGTACTTGAAAGTTTCTATCATGCCCCCTCCTTTCCTCAAGGGTATACATATTAAGCTGCATTAGTCTCTCTCTTCATATGGCTTCTCTTGTGACCCTGCACCATTTTAGTTGCCCTCCTTTGGACTGTCCCCATCCTGTCTATGTCCTTGCAGAGATAGGGTCTCCAGAACTGCACGCAGTACTCCAGATGGGGTCTCACAATTGTGAGTACATTTACATGCCAGAGACAGTGCTGAAATTACAGCAACACCAACTATGAATCAAGCAGTCTTTCAATACCCAAGGAACACCACACAAATTTGCCAAGTCAAGCCACTTTTTTAATTCTAATGTTGCCTCTCACTGTTTTTGAAGCTGTGTGCTTCAACCCTGAAAGATGCTAAAACTAAGTTTCTTAGTAATAAGCCCCTGTAAGAGAAATTGACATCACCTTCTAGAGTTCTGGAGGTAAAACAAATGAGATAAAATGCTGAATCGTGCCATACAGCAAAACTAAATCTTGTAAAACAGATAGTTAGGAAATTTATCACACATAACAGATAGAAACAACACTAAAGATTAGCTAAAGGAGGAGAATGAAAAACAGTGTCTAGCCAGCATAAAATAAAACAAAGGTTTTGGAAGCACATTAGGAACAAAGAGAACTATTAAAGAGGGCACAGAGTAACTCCAATTGAGGATGTGATATTATAGTGGAAGAATAGAATAACTCTCTGTATTTACAGAGGAGGAAGAACATCTTCCTGGGGTTGTGAATGAAGTAGCAGAATAGCAACTAAAAGAGTAATTCACCAAATGCAGATATTGTCCTGAAAGGACTACAGGTACTGAAAACTCACAAACATGAAAGATTATGAAAGGGACCTTTGGTCTCAGCGAGGCTCACACGGTCACCAAAATGCAATAAATTATGCACTGGACATGAAAACCCATGAGAGGCTGCTTGGTTGCCAGCTTTCTGTGCCCATATTTCTACTCCTTCATAAAGGAATTGGTAAAACAAGAGCCTGATCAGAGCAATACAGTATGCATACCGTACAGCAATATCCCTATGCCCTGTTAAAACCCTTAATCACAGAAACCACTCACCTTCTGATAGATCAGCTTTCTGAGGTGACTTTTGACTTTCTTGAAGGAAAATATTTCTCTCATCTTCCCCTGATTTCTTCCCCTTTTCTTAACTCTCTAGACATTCATTTGCAGCCCTTGCACTTTGCTCCTTATACTATTGCCTGATCATAAAACATTGTACATTTTAATTTGTATTTATTGTATATATGGTATACATTTGCTGTATATTCTTGTACTTTATTGTATATATTTTGAAAAACATCCTGTATTTTATTGTGCCTATTGCCATGCAATCACCTTTGTATTCTTGTTGCATTTTCTCCACTGCCTCCCCAGGTCGCACCCAAATAAGTTCTGGCTCAGCATGCCTTTCCCAGTTACCAACATTTTAAATAAATAAATAAATACATACATAAATATCTTTTCAGACTGTCCAATTCAACATTCATAAAGCCTAATTTAACCATTATTGACCTGCTGCATTACAAAATGCTAGCTTAACATTAACAAACTAAAAAAGCCTGCTTTCTAATATTTACTGATGCTACACTAAACTGACTGCATGTGAGGTGTTATTTATGAAATATTTATTGTAACCAGTTAAAAGTTACTACAATTACCCTAATTAATGACTCCAGCATTGGACTATTTTTCTGTACTAATGTACTTCCAGTTTAATAACAGTAAAAAAATTGTTAGATCTGTGTTTGTGTCTTTTTATTTTACTGTAGGAACCTACTGTATAATCACAATAATACACTCCAGGGTGTGCTTTATCACAGGATATCGGCATTTCTCAGGTGCATAACACACCCAAGGCATGCTGATGTCCTACAATAAAGCACATCCTGTCATTTATTGCTTAATTATAAAATGAGTAAGAGAAACCAAGATCCATGATTGGTCAGATATGATCACATGACTATCACTTATTCCAGCACAACAGCACAGGTCAGAAATACTTAACTTTATGAACCTCATTACTCAGTTTTTAAAATAAAAAAAACAGTGGAACCATTTTATAATTGCAATACATCTCTCCTGGTTAAACAAATAAACAAAAAAATAAAGGCACTCCAAGGTGTGCATAACAGTGGGTTAACAGCACTTCTCAGGTGCATAAGGCGCTCATCATTGCTTCATGCATCACATCTTCAGGAGTGGCATTTTCCTACTTTATAAAATGTGCAATGAAAATCCTGCAACCTCACTGAATGAAACACATTGTATGGCCATTTATATTCTGACACCTCACCTGAACAACCTTAATTTTGTCATGCTTTTCTTTCTCCTCCTTTTTGGCAGGCTGTGCCCCCTCAGGACTGACCCCAGTCCCACCACCTGCTCTGGAACCCAGGTGGCAGTAATGCAATGGAGCAGGATGCCCTCCCTGAAGGAAGAGGGCATCCACTGAGATGCTTGATCCTCCTCCCTCCCTGACTGGCTCCCAATGACTCGGGCTTGCTTCTGGACCCAGTATGATGGTATCATTAGTGGTAGTGGTAGTGCTACCTCTGTGTTGATGGGATGACTGTCCACATTATTTTCTTAGCAAAATAAATCCAATTTTATAAGTGGGTAACACGCTTCAGGGTTTGTGATCACAAGGGAATAATGCACCTCTCAGGTGATTATGGCACTTAGCTATACCTCGTGCTTACAAAATCACTCAAGGCATGCATTTACTGCATTATTCCTTAAAACCACAAACCCAGTCATATGTGATCCCTTACATACTTGCGCCCTGTCATGTGTTATCCCTACATAATGCTCATCCTGTCATGTGTTATTCCTTACGTAATGCATACCTTGTCATGCATTATTGCTAAATGTAATCATACCCACCATGGGCACTCACTGATGCAGGACTGGTCTCAAGAACATTCTTACGGTACCAGAACTGCAAAATGAATGCAAGCAGTTCTGATACCCAGCCAGTGCAAATGAGTCCACTTGATCATTGTTAATCAATTAAATAAAAAAATGTAAGCGTTTCATGAATGTGCCCATTTCCAGGGCATCAGCACACGAGACACTCTTCACAGAATGAGTGCCTCTCACAAGCAGGGAAAATGAGTGTTCTGATTGATTGGTATCTTTCCCTCTATAATCAAGACTAGTGAGTACACCAGAAGAAGGCAGTTAGTAAGAAAATAGTAGTGGGACCAAGCACAGTGTTTCAAAGACACTGGTAACAGGTATTAGGCCAAAGTATGAAAGCCATTAGGGACATCATTCAGAATCTCTGGCTGTATAGTAAAACACATACACTATATGGTGAAATACATACATCATATAGTGAAATATATACATTATATAGTGAAATGTATACACAATGTAGTGAACCACATACACTATCTACTGAAATATGTACATCATATAGTGAAATACATGCTGAAATGCATATATCATATAGTGAAACACATACATCATATAGTGAAATGCTTGCATTATATAATATCTACAGATATACACATACTGAGTACTGAAAATCCACATACACTGTATACTGAAACAAATGTGCTATGTGCTGAAACATATACACTACCTATTGAGATACATACACTACAGACTGTTAAATCCATATAAACTATCTACTGAAACAAATAGTCTACACATTGTAACATATACACTATATACTGAAACAAACACACTACATATTGAAATACATACACTATCTATTGAAATAAATACACTATGCATTGAAAAATCTGCATATACACTATAAACTGAAACAAATACACTCTATATTAAAACACTTACCCTATCTACTGAAAAAATTTGCATACTCTTTATACTGAAAGAAATATATTACATATTGAAATACATACAGTACACAGTAATAGTTAAAAATCTGCATACACTATATACTGAAACAAATACACTACATGATGAAAACACATACACTATGGGCCAGATTCTAGAATAGTTACACCTGGCGTAACTGCACTAGCCAAACAGAATGGCGCAAGTTGCAAGTTATGCCAGCAGTTGTGATGTGCAGTATTCTACAAAGATGGCCTGCAACATGCCACAGGCCACTTGTGCCAAAAAGAAATGGAGTTCGCCACAGTTACACCTAAATCCCCTGTGACATGGCGCTAGGGGGTTTACAGCGACAATTCGCCTGTTCAAGTAGGGTAGCAGCAAGTCCACAATGTAGGGATTCTACAAGAACCCCGGAGAGAACAGTCAACGACTTGCACCAGCATTTAGCTGGCGAATTGTCCACATACTTCCGGGGTTCTGTAGACTCACTGCACCCATCTACGATGTGCCCCCATGCCCAGAAGACCCCAGTTGTCACCCACAGGGCATCCCACAATCCCAGCCCCGATCCCCATAGTAGAGGTGCCAGTTGGGCATCTCACACCCCAACCCCAGAACCCACAAACCATGAATGTTCTGCAGGGCAGCCCACACATCATGCCCCTGAACCACACTGCTATCAACCCCACAGGGTAGCTCTGCCCCTCCCAGGATCCAGTTCCCAACCTGAAGCACAGGTCCCTGCAGTGCAAAACCATTAAATTAATTATCGCCCCATAATCACTTGTAGTCTAGTGGCCCCCCTGCCCCACCCAGCAGTGCCAGTCCACCTGCATCCCCCATCCATCCCCAGCCAGCAACTGGCACAGCCCACTCTCATCTCCACAGCCAGCCGCTGGCTGAGTTCTGAAAAGAGCTCTTACTGTATAGACCGCTCAGAGAAATGAATGAATACTCATTTCATTTCTGAGCCGCGATCTACAGTAAGTCACTCATCATGAGGAAAACCTCAGTCGGCGGCTGAAGACAGAATGAGGAGGTGGTCTGTGTCGAGTTGTCGACTAAGAGATGAATAATTAATACGTAGTGGACTGGGAAACTCACTGAACTCTCTCAGAGACTCAGGAGTTATTTATTTTTACCATTTGCAGCATTAAATTTGGGTGGAGGCATGATTCTGGGGGCGGAGATGCCTGCAGATCTCAACTGTTCCAGGATCAGGGGCTGGGACACAACTGCCCAGTGGGGCATTTATAGATGTGGGGATCAGGGGCTGGGGACACAGCTGCCCTCTTGAGGACTTTGGGGACACTTGCACTCGCTGGGGAGGGCTGCAGGTGCGACATTCCCTCAGGTGCGCCCTTCTTTTGGTGTAGCCTCCACATGTCACAAGTTGCAGGACTTAGCCGCGAGGACCCTTCCTTCTAGAATGAGGCACAGGGTCCATGTCGCAGCCTGCGTTTATGCAAGTCACCTTTGGCAGTGGCGTGCCAAGCTTCTAGAATCCCGCCCTATGTATTAAAACACATACACTATAGACTGAAAAATCCACTTACATTATATATTGAAACAAATAAACTATATACTGAAATGGACTACATTCTGAAATTACCCAGCCCTCCAGCCTCCCCTTGAATGGCCTGCCACTGCACTCATTTTCTGTTGCATTCAGTTAGCTGCTGGCCTGATGAGAGAATGTCTAAAGCTACAGAGCAGAAGGTAAACAAAACAGGGCTATGTTATTCTAATTCTTTATGGGGTTTTCCATCTTGTTTTGCTTACGCCTTTAATCAAATTTCAGAACATTGTGATGGGACAAGAAACTTTTAGAACTAATTTAAAATGCTGTAGTTTATTCTTTTAAATAAGTGCTGCCCTCATTTACTGTTAAAATACATTTGTATGGGAACCTAAGACTTAGCATATTCTTAACTTAAACAGGGGCTGCATGCATTTTTCCAAGTTAAATTTTTGATCAAATTTATGTGTAATTAAATAATATGTTATTCCAGCAACTTATCTGAGCTGAATGCTTGGGAAGCACTGCAGGAACTGTGATAGTGTAAGCCAAAATCTTTGGTAGTTTGTACTCTATGGACTATGTTTTGAATTTGTTTTTGTTTAATAAAAATTCACGGTTAGAAACAAAATATATATTTTTGCTGCAATCCCTCAGTGTCCAATTCTCATCAGAAGCTTAGCTGGCATATGCATATAATCTGCATGTTTCTATGCTAAATAACTTTACTGTGATGCCTCACTGGAGCATCCACAGTCTGTTTTAGGGTTTGAGCTTCTCAAACTCTGTTTTATTCTTTTTTTCCATTGAGATTTTAATCTCCTTATTCACCCTGCAACCCCTTGCCCACTGACATCTCCAGCCCAAACACTCATCATCCCCAGGATTTACCTGCTCTAAGATTCCCCTCCCCAACACACATACACACAATCCCCATGTTGGGACCAGGAGGAAGGCGATTGACAAGGAGACACATATTCAGACAGAAGCAGAGCCTGGTTAGAAGTGCAGAATCTGTGGCAGGTTGTGGGATCATTCTGCCATTATGGGTTTCCACCTTGGTTTCATCCACTGGCAGCCAAGCATGCAATGATGCAATTGCATATAAAGGCATGCTTGCTTTGTGCCTGCCTGAGCCTCTCTCTTATGCAACTCCACTGCCCTGCCAGCCCTCCTCAGCTAGGTGGATGTTGCAAAGCAGGGTGGTCAGACTCCCCTCCCTGAGAGAGAGCATTCCTGAGATGCTCAATCATATCTCCCCAGTTAACCCCTGTGCACCCAGGTCCACCCCAAAACTGGGTCACTGGCATGGGAGGCAGTACAGTTACCAACAAGCTGCTAGGCCAGCCCACCAGACTGTGTTTTTATAAGTAAATAATGACAGAATTCAGATGAAGAAGAAAAAAAACCCTGTATTTTACTAGTTTGTTATAAACATTTTAAGTCACATCACAATGTTTTGAAATCAAATAAAGGTTTTGCATGCAAATAAGATAAAACAAATGCATAAAGAGTTAGATAAGATAACCCTTTTATGTTTACTTTCTGCATCTTAAGAGGCATCGACCAGGATTTTAGTCAATTAGGGCCCCATTTTCAGAAGGTTAGCGTAGTGCTAAACATTACGCTAATAACAGCATGGTTGGATGGGTGTCATATTCAGCATCCCTGATGATAACCTGATCATGTTCATGTGCATGTGCATATGTACTACTATAGCCATGCAAATGAGTAATCCTCTGCTGCATACAGAGCACAGTGCTATGTAAAGGTATCCTTCTTGGTCCCAGTACCTCCCCACATTTTATGCTCTGTCTATAGGTTTCTATGCCCTAGATGCTTGATTTTGCACTTTTGGCTTTGAACCTGAGCTGCCATGTCCGTATCACTCTTGAGATTTCTAAGGACCCTATTAATTCTCTCCATCTGCACCTATCAACGCTATTACACATTGTGGTGTCATCTACAAAAGGCACATCTGCCCTTCCAGTTCTTCTGTAATGCCACTTATAAAGACATTGAAAAGGACTTGTCCCACTACTGAGCCCTCTGGCACCCTACTGGTCCTCTCTCCTCACTGGGTGAGTGCCATTCTCACTAGCTTCTGTGGCTGTGCACTGTCTCAAGTGGAGCACTTAGGGTGCATGACACTAATGACTGGCTCTGAAAATGGGGGCACACGTACCACTGTAACAGGAGTCACACTGCGCTGTGATAAGCATTGCTGGTACTGTTTAAAATGTATCCTTCTGTGCAGTGCTAACCTGATAGCGTGACACTATTTTTTTTTGCAGGGATTACTAATTGCTTCCAGGTGCCCATACAACTGGGGGTTACTCTAATGCATATAAGGTGTACAGGTATATTAAATGCTTTCTGGAAGTGCTAACACACTGCCTGGTTAGTGCTAGTTAATGATTCTGGGAATCGTGTTTTAACTGCACAAACACAACTACCAGCAACCTCACACACACACACACACACACACACACACACACACACACACACACACTGTCAGTCCTGGACACAATAAAAAAAAAATAATTCCTTGGTAGTCTGGTGGTCCTCCACTCACTTAATCCAGGTAGAGCTAGAACATTTATCCCTCATTCCTGCTACGGTTATACTACACATTTCTCAGCCTGGCTGGTGCTGGGAAAACAAGTTTCAGTGTTAGAGACTAGCTGGAAAATAACTAAAAATGCTAAATTTTGTATAGGACCATGAGAGGGAAAAGGCTACTAAAGAGTAGAGCTTCAGTGAAGACTCTTGGGGAATAACAGAGACAATCTAGGCGCCTTTTTCAGTACCCAGTGAGCTGTCGAGGAACCTTGTACATGTTAATTTTGGTTGGGGACAGTGGCTCCTGCCAATGGGGAGCTGCCAGAAAGCTCCCAAGGAAAGAACTTTGGATTCTGAGTTCAGTTCGGTGGGAGCCCTCCACAGGGAAGGGTCTCTAGCCCCTAGGAAAAAGGTGGGGCTGTAGGGCTGTGAGGGGCTGTAGCAGTCTGTCCCTCAGAGCTGGTTGTGCCTTTCCCCATCTAGAGAGAAAGAGAGGATTTGCAGGCAGCTCTGTAGAGAGGAGAACTACAGTATTCTATTGCTGTGCAGAGAAACTGCACCATAGCGTGAAAGTGTTCAGAGTAAAGGTTAAATGGATTGTGAAAAGGATTAATGAAATCGATGGAGTTGTGTCTAGAGGATGGGAGAAAGCCTCTTCAGTTTCATCTGTGCCACATCGGTGAGACATGAACGATCCAGGATTGATGAGAGAGTAAGAAAAAGTGTAAAGGTTCTGTCTGACTGGTAGTGACAAAGCGGCTACAGGAAAAGGAAAGAAAGGTTAAAGGACTGTTTTTGGCAGAAAACTGGATTGTAGAAAATGGAAAAAACTGGATTGGAACCCAGGTTTTAAAAGCTGAAGAGACCCTTCTCTGTCTGGAGTCGACTAGCACCTGCGCAGGTGAGAAAGGGACTTTCTTTATGTATTTCTGAAAAGAGTTGCTGAACTTGCACGTGAGCCAGAGCACAAGAGCGGCCACTGTGTTGGAGCTGAAAGTCTGTGGGGGCAGGGGATGACGGGTGCTGTCTAGGCGGGTGCCTGCTGTCTGCTCCTGAGATGCAGCAAGATGGAGACTGCTGCGGTAAACCCTTGATTTTCAGACTCTGCACAGTCCCTCCAGAGCCTGATATTCAGAAAGGTAGCGAGACTGCTTGACTACATACCATAGCAGGTAATTGAGGAAAGAATGGAAATGATCTGAATAATCCATCCTAAACCCAGTGCCAGGTGGGGAGCTCGCTGACCCCATCAAGTGGGGCCATTGGCGGCAAGGGATTGTGGGTTTGTGCCTGGGTGCTGGGGTGCTCTGCCCTGTGGGGAGCCCAGCCATGGGGCGCTCCGTGTCTGGGTCCCTTGTGGCTGGCGGGCTGTGTGTGATGCTCTGCAGTGAGGCCTCTGCGGGCTGGGGGATGGGCTGCAAGACTTTTGGTCATGCTGAAGAGCCAAGTTGCAGCTTCTACATCTTCAAGTGTTAAGCATCAGATGCGGTTCTGCATCTGCTAATCCATCTACCCCAGGACAACAATCACACCTGCCATTCAAGGACTAATACAGCAGAGCCGTGAGTCAGGGCAGGAATTGTCCTGCACCTGGGGAATATATATATATATATATATATATATATATATATATATATATAGTAATCTGTGTTTCAAGTCACTAGCACTGAAAGCCAATTCAAGGTTTAAAGCAATCAAGGGAACATGTGGCGGGTTGCTTGTTTCACATAGGCATGCTGGCACAAGTCGACCAGCTGCACCTCAGGCCTGCAGCTTGGCATTTAGGTACCCTGGGACAAAATTTGAGGTGTCTTTCTGAACAGGTACCAGTGGGTTTGGGTTTGGTAATATCTGCAACAGTTAGATTGTAAGGTAGTTTGGTGGCTGCATTATAAAAAGGTGATTTGGTTAAAATCAAAAGGAGGAATGCTGTTTGGGAAAATGTTAAATCTTTAAAATGCAAATTTAAAATGTTGCTTAACCTCTATTCCATTCTACCCCATCTTAACCCTTCCTGTGTAAATAAATTTTGTTGTTACTGTTTTAAAAGGTCTGACTCAAAAGCCTGATTTTAGTAAGCATGTTATTACTAGAAATTAATGATGGACGATGTGGAATGTGGGAATGTTCAATTCTGGTAAATCCATGTATGGGGCAACTGTTGGGGAGGTAGGTTGGTACGAACAATACAGGGGTTGTACTGGTAGAGATCAGACCAACTTAAATTTACTCTGGGTGGCACCGCCACCTGCTTTGTGATCTTGGGAGAGGACCCCCAGTAATATCAAGTATGAGAACCCAGGCCCCTTAACTATGGTCAGGCCTGCATGGCAGAGTACTGGCCCTAGGATGGTGCCAGAGAGGGGCCACAAGCCAAGAACACAGATTTTGGTTGTTGTGGTTGTCTTAACCCATGTTTCAATACACATCCCTTCCACACTGATGTCAGCACAGGTTAAGGTAACAGTGTTGGTCTAAAACTGTGCTCCTGCCTACCTCTGAGCAGGGTTTAAGCATAGTTTTAGATGTGGACTGTTGCTACAATCTGGAAATTTATTTATTGAAATGTTTTACCAGGAAGGGCACACTGAACAACAAGTTGCTCGTCTCACGGTGCATCCTGGGGAAAGGGGAATGGGAGTGTACAGCGAAATTCATCAACATGAAGCAGTAGAAGGTACATTATTGTATTGCAGCATACAGCAATTAAACATTAGCAACTACAGACATGAGGGCATAGAGCATACTAGCATGGCATCAAGCAAGACATCCTAGAGAATGAACATGCATAGAACTAAACATAGAAATAAACCTTTTAAACCTTTAACAGAGTTACAATGGTTTTAAAAAGCCCTAACATAGAATATCCAAGCTTTTTGTGAGTGTTAGGATATCAACTTGCTAATCCCAATTTGCACCTCTAAAGCAGGATAGTACTGCAAAGGGCCATATGATTGCTTAGTTACCAAGTCACTAGCCCATTTGTAAGTGTCCCTAATCCATCCTTGTGCACCTACAGTAGTAGCCACAGACACTGCGAGCTATTTCCGAAATTTCTGTGATATTTCCAGAAATATCTGATGCTTTTGCATTTAAACAGTAGGGGCAGCAGAGAGAGAAACTCTTCAGAAATTTCACAGAAATATCTGGAAATATCTAGCAATGTCTGTGGCTACCACTGTATATAAAGAAGCTGACAGCACCTTGCACACAGGCACATCGGTATGCTGGGAGGTTTGGAGAGGTGTAGCTATCCATTAGTGCAACATTAGTTACTGGATCCCCCAAACCAGGTGTTATGGGCTGTGCGTTCCTACACTCCCAACACCTGGCTATGTCAAGCTACCACTAGCTCTGGTCCCCCTACTGGTACATGGCATAACTGTCCAGGTGTCCAGTACCCCATCCCCAAATTGCATGCCTGTGAATAAGACATCTGCACATGTGTTCAGCAGACCCCCCCATCCCTGATCAGCTGGGCCCCAATCAGACACTTGATAAGATCAGTAATTCCTCTGAACCATTTGCCTGATATCAGACCAGGGATCCCCGTGCCCCAATTATTAGTCTGGCAAGAGCTGTAATTCTTCACACCACATCCTTGGTGTTGAGTGATTCCTCTGCCCCATAAGTATGATATCTACCTCCCCTGACCAGACCATCCAGTACCACTGCAACTGCCCAACTTGACCCCAGTACCACTACAACTGCCCCAGCACAGACCCTCCACTGCATCCATAGCAGCCACCAACTGAATGACAGTTCACAATCAGATGCCTACTGTAGTAAAAGCTGTTTGTATAGTAGGTGTGTGATCATGAACACACAAACATAGAAACACTTAATCTGTCATCAGAAAGGACCACTGGCCTACCTAACCTGCTTAGATGTTTCCTGCCTCATCTTCCTCCTCACATGCTGTCTGGTCTCCATCAACCCCTCCCACCTCCCAGTCTCTTCTCTAATATACTGCTATATCTGCACACACATGCTTGAAGCCTTTACTGTTTTAGCCTCCACCACTTCAGCTGGCAAAATGTTCCAGGCATCTAGCAATATTTTCTCAAATCTCTCTTGACACCCCACCCCCAGCTTCATTGCATTCTCCCTGGTCCTGGTGCTCTTTTACATTTGAAAGAGATGCCCCCAGACCCTATTCACTCCTGCGAGATACTTGTAGGCCTGTATCGTGTCACTATTCTCTTCCTCTCTTCTAGGGTGTACATGCTGAGACCCCTCTGCCTCTCCTCTTAGGACTTCTCATGTAAACCCTGCATCATTAGTTGCCCTTCTGTGGACTTCCTCCACCCTGTCTATGTTCTTTTGGAGGTTTGTTCTTCAAAACTACATTGTACTCCAGGTGGGGTCTGGCAATATCACCTCCATCCTCCTGATGGAGATACCTCCCTACACACCTCAGCATCCCACTAGCCCTGCTCACTGCTTTGTCACAGTGCCACCTTGAGGTCCTCAGACATAATGGCCCAAGATCCCTTTCCTGTTTATTGACTGTCAATAACAGCCCCCATCCTATACTCAGCTCTTGGGTTTCTATGCTCTATGTGCATGATATACAAATCAACATGCCTCCACATTGCAACGCATCATGGGCTGCATATGCAAATCACCACAGAATATTATACTGGTTCAACTTTAAGCAGAAAGAAATGCATGGTGCTGAAGGCCTCTCACACAGTTTGCAAGGGTGCCAACAGAAGACATAGACATGTGTTTTGTCCTACCAGGACTCATCAGTATGCCTTGTCTGTCTGACACCCCAGTGGAATGAATCAGCTACCCTAAGATGGTCTATCTGGGTTATGTTGTGATGAACCCAAACATTTGGCCATTGAACCCAACTGCCAAGCTTTTTACCACTCCTCAAAATTCACAAGATCCCTGATCATTCTCTCCCCCACTCCTGGGTGTCCATCCTATTGCAAATTTTGATACCATGTGCAAAAGGCATACCTTCCCTTCAGTTGTTCTGCAGTGTCCTCTATGTTTAAAAGGATTGGTCCCTGTACTGAGCCCTCTGGTACCCACTGGTCACTCTCCAATCATTAGAGTGAGTGCATTTAACCACCACCCTCTGTCTCTTATCCATTAACTAGCTACTGTACTAATAGGAAGGCTATAGCCTGTAGTTCAAGGTGGCAGTGCAACAGAACATAACCCCATTCAGCCCATTTAAGGGCTGCTCTCCTCCTCCACACACAAGCATTTTTTCCTTGCCCTCCATCCACCCCTCTTCCTCCTCCAGTGGCACACACCTCTCTTTCCCATGGGCTTCTTCCTAAGGTACCTTTAGCCAAGAGAATCACTCCTGCAGCACCTCAAGGGGTGGAACCCTCTCTAAGGTTCCCTCCCTTCGTACCCATACAGGGTGGTATATCAGATGGAGAGAGAGAGAGAGCAGTAAAAGATTATCTATGTTACTCAAGCACAAAACCTGTTACACAGGCACATTGAACCAATTAACCATTTTGGATCCCACCCTTAGGTCATTCAGTTTCTTTATCAGACTCCTGTGTTGCACAGTGTTGAAGGCCTAGCTAAACTCCAGATCAGTCATGTCCACTGCTTTCCCTTACCTATTTCCTAGGTCATCCAGTCAAAGAGATCTTCCAGATTCATTTGGCATGACCTGCCCCAGTGAATCTGTGCTGCCTGTGGTCTAGCAGCCCACTGGATTCAAGATAATCCAACAGTCTTTGTTTTGTTATGGATTCCATTAGTTTCCCCATGACTCAAGAAAGACAGACCAGACTATACTGTACATGCTAACCTCCTCCCTGATGATGCTCTTACAAAACAGGACTATGTCTGCTCTCCTTTAGTCCTCTGGAACCACTCCTGTTTCCAGTGAGTTGTTGAATAAGCCCATGAGTAGTGCAGCAAGCACCTCCTGCCTAGTTCCTTAATACCCTTGGATGTATCCATCCAGTCCCATGCCCTGTCCACCCTAAAATTTGAAGTCCCTTCAATAATACTCTTTCCTTTGAACATGAACTTGTGTCCACTTCCCCCTCCAGCATTTGTGCTGCTCCTTGAGTGGTCTGGCCTTGTCTCTATCCACTGTGAAAACAGTAGAAGTACCTGTTCAGCATGTCTGCCTTTTTCTGATCCTCCTCTGTGAAGTTTCCCTTTGTCATCCTCCTTATCCTCAGAACCCCTACCCTTGCCTTCCTCTCCTTACCTATGTACCTGAAGAAAGTCTGGTCTTCTTTTGATACCCTTTGGCTATGCTTTCTTCTGTCTGAGCATTTGATCCCTCATTACCTTACCTGCTTCCCTGTTTTACCTGGTACACCTCTCTATCCTCATTCTTCTGTGTTTCTTCATACCTCCTGAATGCCACCCGTTTACAAGCTTCACAGAAAGCTATTCTGATGTATCTTCCCATGTCAGTGAAGTCTGCCTTCTTGAAATCCAAAACGTTTGCCCTCATGTGACTGGACTGGGTCTCTGTTCCCATGCTAAACCACACTATGTAATGGTTGCTGGATCCAGGTAGCCCCCTCCTTACAGATATCTGTGTTCTGTCTCCATTGGTCAGTATCAGGTCAAGAATGGCCTTTTTTCTGAATCAAGCACAAGCTGCCTGAGACCTGCCCTGTAGGGAATCCAGGGCGCTTCTGCTTTTAGCTGAAAGCAGCTGCCTGGGTATACCAATCCACATCTGGCATACAGAAATCCTCCAGCAGCAGGACTTCACCTTTTGCTGCCATCTTGTGTATTCATCCACAAGCTCCCTGTCCACTTCTTCCCCTGTGCTGAAGGCCTGTAGATCACCCTGTGCATATTGCTGAGCTTTGCCATGTTCAAGGGTGACTCACAGTGCCTCAGCCTCCCTGTCTACCCTGCACCTCTGTCGTCTTTATACCCTCTCTGACGTACAGGGCCACACTCCCTCATTTTTACCCCCATCCATCTTGAACAGAGCATAACCCAGTACATCAATGTCCCATGATTAACAATGTACAATGTCTCAGTTATTGCTACTATGTCCAGGTCTACCTCTACTATCAATGCCTCCAGGTCTGGGATTTTATTTCACAGGCTACGGGCATTTCTTACCTGCCTTCCATGTTTTGTATCCTATCCTCTCCTTCCTACATGGCTACTCCTGCTTCTTTCCCCTTTCCCTCCTCTGCTTCCCCCCTCTCCAGTTGTCTTTCTTGTGTGGCCTAGAATTCACTGCTTCCCATTCTCCTTCTGCTCTCAATGTTCCAGGCTTCAATTCATTTTCCTGCATGTGCCCCGGGGAGGGGTGATACTAAGCCACCTGACCTTCCTGACTCTACCCTCAGCCAGTTTAAATGCTTGTCACTGAAACATTCAAATGTCTTATGTCTTACTCTGGGTCCCCTTCCCATATGGATGCAGGCCTACCTTCTTCAACTTGACTGGTCACCAATTTTTAATGCAACAGATGTAAACACTGCCCTTGACCACTTTATCAATACCTTTAATGGAGCCTGCAACAAATTCACTCCACTCAAAAGCGTTAAATAAACGCCATCTCTAACCCGTGGCTCACAGGAGACCTCCTAAGGTGCCTAAAGGAAGGATCAACTATGGAACTAGCTAGAAACTCTGGGAGGCAAATTGACACTTATAACTATAAGCGTTCTCGAAATGACTGCACCAAAGCCATCCGGCAATTGAATTCTGCCTATTTTAAGTGCTCTCACAAATTCCTGGGGAAATGGAAGAGATTTCTGGAAGAACATTAAAGAAGTTGCAGGGAAGCAGTCAAAATCCCCCCCATCCATGCTCTGTATGGACGGTGTCACTACACTTGATCCGAAAATTGTTGCAGATACATTCAATACTGCTTTCACTGACCTTAGTTCTGTGCTCCCCCGATTTCTTTAGCAAAGAGGACACTCCAATGCATCCTATCTCTCTGCCTCCTCAAACTGTCCCCTTCTACTTTAAATTGGTCAAGATACACCAGGTCCCAGCTATGTCACAAAAGCTATCACCAAATCTAGATCCAGCAGCGATTCTCTTGACCTCAAACTTCTATCCTCACCGTTGAAGAAGTACTCAGACCACTGACCAAGATCTTCAACCTCTCCCTCAGCCTGAGACAATTCCTGGACAAATGGAAGCTGGCCACTATGACCCCTATATTCAAAAGTGGTGTAAAAACTGCCCATGAAAATTTCCGCCAATCTCCATCCTCCTCTCTCTAAGGCCCTTGAATGTATGTGGCTGACCAGCTCACAGAATACATGGACATGCACAACATCCTTTGCAAGCAACAACACAGCTTTAGAAAGGGTCACAGCACTTCCACAGCATTACTTGAATTCACCGGGCCATTCACCACTCATTGGATAAAGGTAAACTAACAGGGCTGTGTTCATTGATCAACTAAGGCCTTTGATACTGTTAACCACCATCTCCTACTTGTCCAACTTTGGAAGGCTGGGTTCTCACCTGATTCAGTCGACTGGTTCAATAGCTATCTAGGCAACAAGACCCAAAGAGTAAAAATAGCTGAAACATGCTCTGATGCCAGACCAGTCCTCTCTGGTGTTCCACAAGGGTCTATCCTAGGCCCCTCCTCTTTAGCCTATTCTGAACACACTTCCAGACTCAAGTCTGGAACAAATCATACTCTATGCAGATGATGCAGTTATCCTTGCCTCCCATCATGATCCTGTAGAACTGCAAGGGAAACCTCCAGTGGGGTTTCACATCAATTGAAAACTGGCTCTTGCAACACAAGCTGCTACTAAATCAGAAAAAAACTAAGACCATGCTCTTCAGTAGCTTCATAGAACAAAAATAAACAGTACACCTCACAGTCAACACCAAACTTGGAGCCACCATTGATCAAGTTGATACTTTCAAATATCTTGGCATCTCCCTTGACTCCAAACTCTCTATACCACCCATATCAATAATGTTACCAAAATGGCCAACACCAGACTGGGCTTACTGTACCGTCACCAAAACCACCTAACCTCTGAAGCATTGTCTATTGCAGTTCAAAGCTCAGTTGTGAGTGTTGTTTGACTATGGACTCGTAGTCTATGGCTCTGCCACTGTCTCCACACTCAAACGAATTGCTCCCTAAATAAAGTATATAGGTCTCGCAACTGGAGCTCACTGTCTCACCCATACCTGCAATCTCTACTCCCAAACTGGGTGACTTCAATTAAAAAACAAATTCAGTATCAAACCTGCATCATGGCCAAGAAAATAATGATGGGCATTGCCCCCCAGGAGTCTGCTCCTTCTTAAAACCAGAGCAAACAACTGCAACACTGGGAGCTTAAAAGCACAGCTACTGCAAATCCCTCATTGTCGTACCACTCAAGGTCAAAGGTCTTTCTCATACAGGGCCCCCCAGCTGGCTGGAATAACCTTGCCAGCGACATCAGTGCCTCGCCAACTCTGGGCGCCTTCAAAATAAAGCTCCATAAATCTCTGGTAGCTTCTAGTACCTGTGACTGCCTTTAGCTGAGCACCATCATTTCGGCAGCTCCCACCCACCGCTTATCCATGCTAACCCTGCTCCGCGCTTCTTATCCCCTACTCTTTCCCTTATTCAATCCTTACTCAAATACTCTGTCCTGATAAAGCTCTCTAGGCTGCTATACTCTATTCCACCCCCTCTCTCTTCCTCTCACTTATGTTGTAATACACCTCCTATTGTTATTGTAATATGTTGTGTTATTTGTACTTGAAATTAAGTTGTTATAACCACTTGGCATTATGACTGTCTTACTCTGTAATTTTATAAACTGTACTGTCCGTTCTTCTGACGTGGAACCTTTGTAAAAGAGCCTCGGCTCAAAGGTATTATGTAATCCTAGATTTAAATAAATAAATAAAATAAATAAATAAATTATCTTTATACAGACTAGCATCCATCCAGGTGGGGCCCCAGTCCCCATGAAGCCAAAACCCTCCCTTCCACCATTCCTTCAACCAGGAGTTGAATTTCTGGTTGTGGAGTGCCCTAACCTCTCCCTGCCATGGACAGTAGCACCTCTGAGAAGGAGACAGAGTGTTCTACTTGCTTCAGGCTCCCCCCAACTTCCTGAAATCCTTTTGGATTCTAGCTACTTCCACTTTGTCTCCAGCCAGGTCATTCATCCCCAGGTGGGCGATAACATCCAGTTCCTCCCTCTTTGCCATTACCCTTGTGATCCTATTGATCCACTTCTCATCCCACCATGCAGTGCTTTCTGAAATGCATTTTACCTCCCTGTTCTTCCTGCTAGGTTCCCCTAACTTCACTTCTCAGACAACTGAGTCCCCATGAGAAGAAGCTTCCTCATCCTCTGGGGTTCTCCTCCCCCTTCCTAGTGCTGCGTCCTGGAGGATCCACCCATCCTCCTTGGTCTCAGCTCTGGTGCCATTGTGAGGTTGTCCCACTCCTGCAAACAGCATAGGAGTTGCTTAACCCAACTGGTTGGGATGTGCTTCAACACCTTCATGGCTACTTCCCTACAGCACCATAATGGTCCTTTTTATGTTGTCTTAGCACAGGCACAAAACAGTATCTTGTGTAGTACTACATTGAGAGGTGTGTCAGTGTTGGTGAATGCAGGGCATGCTTTAGCAGATGCATCCCTTATCCCCTAATTAGCAAGCATGCTAGTGCTGGTGCTTAAATTATAGAAAGTGACACAAGTTGAAAGAAATCTGCCACTGCCATCAAGACAAGCTCGTCATGCAGCTGACAGATGACACGCCTCCCAAAGTGCCTTGTGGTGAAACTTTTCAATAAACTTGTGGCTCTGCCGTCTGCCATATACAATTCCCAAACCGACATCCGGGGTGGCCAATCCCACATGTCGGCATGTTCTCCCAACCTGCACATTTTTCTTTGCTGATGGGGCCCAGTCCCCATCTGCATCGGGTTCCACGCAGCGCACACACACACACACACACACACACACACACTTTCTTTGCTGATGGGGCCCAATCCCCACTGGCATCAGCCCCAAAAACTCATAGGGCACACTGGGAGCCCATCCCAGTGTGCCCAAAATTTCCCCAAAACAAACTTATGGAGCATACTGAGCCCACCACAGGGTGCTCAATATTTTTTTAGTTCACCTGTAAAGAAAGAAAACTGTCCTTGATGTCCGTTTCTTGTTTTCCCTGTAAAAAAAACGGTCCTTCATACTGCCCAGCGCCCTCCCCAACCCGCACCCACCCTCTGTGCAGCCCACCTCCCTGCACCCCCCACCACATACTTACATCCAGAGGTTTGGCATTGTGATTGTCCATAAGCAGAATGCATCTAGGCTCATCAAAAACCGAACTGCAAAATGAAGAAATGCTGGTAAGCTACAGTATATAATGGCATCATTTGGGGGGTTTCAACTAAGTGGTTATCTCAGCCATTTATTTTTTAATTTTGGCTCCAAATTTTCAACATGGAGTTCTTGGGACCCCACCTCATGAACACATGCTCTGTCATCTTGTCATTTTGTCCCAAAAGGTGATTTTCACGGTCATTGCACAGAATCACCTTTCAGGTATAATTAACAAAACAACATACCACTGTTCATGAGGTAGGGTCCCAAAAGCTATGTTGAAAAGTTAGTAAAAATTCCCAAAAAATTACTGTGTTATGAGCGTGTGTTGTGCAGTTTCCACGCATGCTTGTAACCTGACAATTTTAATATTTTACTCCAAATTTTCAACATTGCAATTTTTCATACCTCCTTATGAACAGTACAGTTGTCATGTTTCACATCCTGCCTAAAATGTGTTTTCACACATATGGCACAATGGTGCAGTCGCTGTGGGAAATCAACTTTCTGGACACAATAACAAAATCACAGTGCCACTGTTCATGAGAAGAGGTCCCAAAATGCCTAAGTTGAAATTTGGCTAAAAAAATCCCAAAATAATTTGTGCTAAGGTGTGTGTTACTCAGTTTCTACGCACACCGTGACTTCACCAATTTTTCATTTTCACTCAGATTTCAACATTGCCATTTTTCACCTCTTCATGAACAGTACAGCTGTCATTCTTCACATCCTGCCCAAAATGTGTTTTACCTGTGGTGCCAAATGGATGAGTCACTGTGCAAAATCACCTTTCAGCTAACAGGCTGATAGTGCCACTGTTCATGAGGTGGGATCGCAAAAAGCCAATGTTGAAAATTTGGAGTGAAAATACTAACAAACACCTGGGGCATTAGGATTCCAAACCGTAATGCCCCACCCTACAGAGACTGACAGGTGTCAGGGGTGTGACTTGGGATAGTCGGGCTGTAATGATCATGCCATTTGTAACTCCCACCCCACCCTGCAGCCAGTGATAGGTATCGAGGTGTGCCATGGAGTCTTTGGTCTCAAAGTTCACCCCATTCTCCTATACTGCACCCATCTCAGTGTATTTGCCTATGGAATGGGGTGAGTGTAAGGCCTGAAGACCCAAGGCACACTGCAACATTGTCAGTGTCTGTAGGGTAGGGTGAGGTGAAATGGTGTGAGCATTATGGCTGATGACCCAAAGGCACACGCAATGCCTGTCAGTCTCTGCAGGGTGGGGTGGGGTTACGCCAGTTCAATACGCCATCATTCCTATTATGCATCTCTAACTCCTGCACTACCAATGCCAATGCCAGCAAGACAACATTCAGCATTGACAAATGCTTGTTTCCTCATGCTTTGCTCACTTCCTTCATGCAGATGCTGGTTCCCTCCCTATGCTTTTACTTAATTTTTCCATTGTTCCTCTACCCCTCTCTGACAATCCTCCCTGCTAGACTTCTTCTGAACAGTCTCCCATTTCTTTAAAATCCAATCTACTAAAGTTCTCATCTTTTGTGGCTTGCCTCTGCACCCATCTTAATGTTAAACCACACTGTACAGTGATCACTGGTTCCCACTGGATAGCTCACTGTGACATGACTAGGCACTATGATAGCCCCTAGTAGGATAGGGATTCAGAGGAGCAAAGGGAGACAGCATGTCCCAAATAGGATAGCACCTTTACCTTGAGTCATTTTCAACTCTCAGCATGCTAAGCCCATTGGCTTCCTCCATTGACTCCATGCTAACATATTTCAAATGAAATTCCTTGAAATATGGGACTGCCATGCCCCCCAGTGCAGGACATGAGAAAGGTACCCCACCTGCCCTAAATACTTGGGATTCCCTTGCAGAGGAGCAGGGCGACCACGCAGACCACATCAGTGGCTAGCAGGAGTTCAGAGATTTGAGTCAGAGCACCCAGTAGGAAACCAGGGCACCATTTTTGGGATTTGTGGCTGGGCCTTTTAGGGATGAGCCCAGCCACTCTTGGGATACTTGGGACTTACTGCAGAGGAGCAGTGGACTGCACAGGCCGCATTGGCGGGCTGCTTCTCGGGTCCAGAGGTCCTGTGGGATGGCGCAGGCTGCATCGGTGGTGAAAGAGCTGTTGCAGGAACTGTATCAGGAGCAAATTTGGAGCCGGGCACAGCCACATTGGTGGCTAGGAGAAGTTCAGTGTTCTGAGTCAGAGGAGTCCAGTAGAAAGTCAGGGACATTTTCAGGACTCATGGCTGGGCCTTTAAGGGATGAGCTCAGCTGCTCTTGGGATACTTGGGACTTGCTTGCAGAGGAGCAGGGGACTGCACAGGCGCATCAGTGGACTGCTTCTTGAGGGGGTACTGAGGGATGGTGCAGGCAACATCAGCAGTGAAAGAGCTGTTGCAGGAGCTGTATCAGGAGCAAATTTGGGGCCGGGATGGCCAAATCCATGGCTAGGAGGAGTTCAGTGATCTGAGCTGGAGCACAATAGAAAGCCAGGCGCCATTTTCAGGACTCATGGCTGGGCCTTTTAAGGAACAAGCCCAGCCACTCTTGGGATGCTAGTTTGCCACCACCACCCACCCCAGTCCTGACCTCTATTAAATGCTCGGGAGGAGGAGGCCAGGTGAGGTAGGTCACTGATTGGTTGGGTGGCTATACTGTAGTTTGCTCCAGTCATGACTCTGACTATTCTTGGAACTGTTAGGGGATGTAACTCTGTTCATGCTTTTTATTCTGCTTAGTAGCTTGGTCCAATGACTGTGTTTTAATTCTTGGGCCACATTGCTCTGTATGGCTGGCTGTAGAGTATCACAGGTAGATCTACCTGGGGTGGGGACCTGGTCAAGGGTGAACGTCCAAGAATGTTTGGAGAGGCCTCTGTGGGTGGCTCCCAGCCACCAGGGCAGACATCTTGGCAGGATTGTAGGGTGCACTGGCTGCGGGGCAGCCTAAACTGGGCCTGGAGGGAGGGAGGTTGCCCAGTCTGTAGGCATTAATGAAGATCCGGGGGGCTTGACTGGGTACAGAGGAAACTGGAATTGTTGGGGGGAATAAACATGTTTGGGAGGGCCTGTGGGGAGGAAGAGGGCAGTGATAGAGTGTGACCTGGATCCGTGGTCATCAGGCAGGAGTGGAAGAACATATGGGCATGGGCTAGTAGCAAAGGGGTAGCTACCTGGGAGGTAACTGATGGAGGAAACAGGCTAAATCATAGGAGGCAGGGGGACAGGTGGGTTGGGACGACAGGGGCCTACTGGAGGAGTGGATAGTGGGGAATCAGGACACAAAAGGAGGTTGGCTTTGGTGCCATAATAAATTTGAGCCATTGAGTAAGTTGTTTTGAGAGGACATGATGAGGGGTAGAGGGAGGAAAAGGAAGGTGGAGAGAGAGGGATGGATATGGTGACTGGATGAGGGTGAACATCAGTAATTCAAATATGTATGCAGAGGGCAAATCAAGTGTCAAAGAAGGGATGGGGACCAGCAGAGGAAAGGTGGAGTCTGGCATCAACTGGGTGAAAAGAGGAGAGACTGAGACAAGGAAGGGCATCCTCGGGGGAGGATTATACTCGAGAAGGCCCAAAGGTAAGGGGACCTGCAGGTGGGCATGGAGAAGGCAAGAGGAAAGGAGGAGGTAGGAGGGGTGATGGTGATGGGAATGCCGTGTTGGGGGACTGGAAGGTGGGAGCTGGAAGGGGGAGGAGGCTGGAGAAAAAGCTTGACTTGGGTAGGGGGTGGGTGGAGGCTAAACTGGGGGGGCAGGGAACTCAGTTATAAAAAGGCACGACAAGAGGGGGAGCAAGCTAGCGGTTCTCTTGTAGAGGCCGGAGAGAAGCCAAAGGGAAGTGGTCTCGAGGAGGGGGAGATGACAGGGGATGGCAGGGGAGTCCAAAAGGAGGTGCAGAAAGATCAAGGGGACACTAAGGTTCTTCTGCAGGGGACTCCATGATCAGGAGTATTCATTGATGGGGCAGGGTGAGGAAAAATCCAGTCCAATTAAGGTAGTGGTATTTCTGGTATGACTGTGCACAGGGTGAAGTTCATGGTGTTTGAGCTGGCGAGGACTGTGGAGGATCACCGAACTTCCTGATGCATCTGGGAACAAATGATATTGAGGGAACAGCATGCTGGAAATTCAGGCAAGGTTCAGAGAACTGGCCAGAGTCTGTCATGACAATGGATGCACTGTCTCCTTCTTGGAAATCCTGCCAGTGCCAAGGGCCACTGTGGAGAACAAACAGAGGATCAGGGAGGTTAATGACTGGCTCAGGGCAGTGGGTGAACCACAGGGATTGGGGTGTTGGGAGACTGGGGGGATTTGGGAAGACAAGGGATATAGGCTTGGGATGGCTTCACCTAAATCCGGTAGGGAAGGAAGTTCTCAAATGGGGATGACAGATTTCATTCAGGCTAGATGGGGTTTAAACCTGTGAAGGGCGTGCCCGGCTGATCCAGCCATCCATACAGGCAGTAGGACTGGCCTGCAACCCATAGAGGGGGGACAGACAGTACCCTAGGGAGAAGTGTGGACGGATGTATGAAAGATCTGGGGAGGATATGGTAAAGAGGGGTAGGGACAAGGGTTGGAGGGTGGCTTATAAATGCCAGGAGCCTGGGGAATAAAAATGTTCCAGGCCACACTGTTTGAGGTGGGGTGGATGTAGCAGCAGTCACTGAAACTTGGGTCACCCTGGCCATGACTGGGACCTTAATCTGAGTGGGTACCTTGTTCTAAGAAAGACAGAAAGGTGGGCAAGAGGGAGAAGTAGCAATGTTCATTAGGGATAACATCGAGATTATGGAATGGAGGAAGCATAGGGCAACATGGAGGCCCTATGGGTCACCTTGTGAACCCCTGTGGGAGGAAAGATCAAGTTGAGGGTGGTATATAGGCCCCAGGTCTAGAAGAGGACGGGAGGATTGCCTTTTCACTAACATTAAGGAAAGTGTGGACTGGAAGGGAAGGAGTGGTGTTGATGGGGACCTTAATATGCCAGCTACTGATTGGGATGCTATGGCGTCCACTGTAACCAGGGAGCAAGTTGCTGGATGACTTCTGGACATGTTCCTCAATCAGCAGGTGGGGGTCATATCCTGGATGTGGTTTTAGCGGATGGGGATCTTGTCGAGATCTGGCTGTGGAAGAACCCTGGCTGGGACGACCACAACACAGTCTGGTTTTGGCTTAAACTGGGGGATCATTCAAGGACAATGATAGTTGATTTTAGGGGCAGACTTTCAGAACATGGGAGAAATTCTCAAGGGGCATTTTAGGGGGATAAAACTAGATTTGGACGTAGAAGTTAGGTAGGAGATCATAAAGCAGGGGCTGCAGGAGGCCACCAGGACCTGTGCAACAGTGAAGCACAAGGGTGGTAGGTCTCATAAACCATGCTGGTGGACCAAGGAAGCCCAGGAGGTGGTAAGGAGAAGAAGGCTGCCTACAGTAGGTAAAAAAAATATGAGAGAGAGGGATAGAGAGAACTATCACCTTGCAACCAGGAAAGTCACCAGAGTTTTTAGGGGAAAAGGCCTGGAAAGACCAGAGGCTGGTGCAGGGATACGAGGTGGGGAAAAGGGTTTCTTTAGGTATATTGGTGAGCAGAGGAAGGTCAAGGGCCAGCAAAGTAGGTTGAGGACAGCTGGGGGGTGGATGGAGGGTCTAGAGCATTAGTTCTCACACTTTGTGATCGAGAGCCTCCCAAGCCATGAAAAGATTTGAGCCTCCTCTCAAATTTGGAAAAAATCTTGACCCACCCACAGAAAAAAATAAATCCTACTTTGCACAGTACACCGTAATAAAGTGAAACTAATAAAGTTAGCTGAGTATATTCTCTTTTTACTCAACTTATTGCTCTCTGCCCGACCCGGCACCCCAGGTTATACTTGTCACTCCACTTTTCTGACTCTTGAGCCCTTGTTACTCTCTTTCCTCTCTGTCTGGAACAACTAACCTAATCACTTCATCTCTCCCTCTTACCCTACAGTTAGGTAACTTCCTGCACCCTTACCTCAGGTCACAGCTGAAAACATGCATCGGATCACTGTGCCTTTCCAAGTCACTAATCTGCATATAAATACTTATTGTAGAAACAAGCCTTGGCTCAGCATGCCTCCCCAGGCATTAATTCATATAAATACACACCTACAAACAAGCTTTGGCTAATGGGACTTCCTGGTCTCATATTTGTGCATAAGTAAAGAATCTCACCTGCAATTATCCATATTTAATTTGTTTTATCCTTTCACAAAACAGCCAAAACTTAAAATTTAAATACTGTACATTCTCAGACTTGACTGGGCCTCCCTGGAACAAGCTGGGGCCTCCCTTGGAGGCTGGCCTCACATTTGAGAACTGCTGGTCTAGAGAGCAGGTGGAGGTACTGAATGAGTACTTTGCCTCAGTGTTCACTAGGAGGAGGCTGGGCAACTTCAAAAAGGGGTTGAAGGACACAGAAGGCACAGCAGACCTAACTATTGGGTTACCTGCTGAAGAACAAGCCGCTGGGGAAGGTAGGCCAGGGTGAGATATCAGGCTGGTTCTGCTGAATGTGGGGAACAGATGCTGATATTCCTATCGGTGGGGTGTGGGAAGCCCTCCAGTCCCTAGAAAGGATAAATCTCCAGGGCCTGATACTAGTCATCCCAAGAGTACTGAGGTATCAGGTATCATAGGTATTTCAGAGCTATGAAGACTATTGTCCATTTGCTTGCCATAGGTTCACTCGTAGCCCGGATGTTATTAAAACCCAAATAAGTATCCAAACATTTCTTAAAAATACTTCATGTTACTACTGGCAACTACTTCAATTGGTAGTACATTCCATATCTTGGATACTCTTACTGAGAACCATCGTCTTCTTTTCCTTGTTCTACAGTGTTCACTCGTCATCAGCTGAAGAGGATGTGCCCTAGTATTGCATAGTTGCTCCCTAAATGCAAGGCCTAGTTGTTCTCATAGTAGTATATCATCAAGTGCTCTATAAATCATGCACAAGTCACCTCTCATCCTGTGATATTCCAGGGGTACAGGCCTAGTTTTTGAGCCTATTATCATAATCCAAACCTCTAACCTCATCTATCCTTCTCATAGCTCTCCTATGAATACCCTCCATTGCCTTAATGACACTCTTATCTCCCGGTGCCCAAAACTGAGTGCAGTACTCCATTGGGGTCTCACCAAAGAAGTATAGAGGGCAGCATCACCTTTGCTTCTACATTTGATATGTTTGCTTATACAATGCAATATACCACCTGCCTTTTTATAACTTGTTGACAATGTAAATTAGGGCTCAGGTCATTTTAACTCTAACAACTAGATCTCTCTCATCCTCAACTGTACAATACGCTACCACCCAACACATATTGAGCTTGTAAATTGTTTTTCCCAAAATGTATAACTGTGCATTCATTGGTATTAAAGGTAAGCTTCTTTGTTTTGCCCAACATTCCAGTTCTCCTAAAGCGCTTTGTAGGTTGTTAGCAACTTCTTGACTGTTAACTATGTGTCCAATGTGGGTGTTGTCTACAAATTTAGACAGCCAAACCCCTGTTGTTGTATTTAATGTTGAAATGTAAATATTAAAAAGACAGGGCCAAGCACTGATCCCTGGGGACCCCACTAGACACCTCCTCCCATCCAGAATAAGAACCCTTTATACATACTCATTGTTTCCTGTCAGTCAACCAGGACTCGACCCACCTAGTAATGTTTCCACTTAATCCCTGGTCAATTAAGGCATCTAGAGTTCCCCATGTGGGACCTTGTCAGAGGCCTTAGAAATCAAAAGATAACATCCACAGCATCATGATTGTCCGGGTTTTACTAACTTTACCATAAAAATACAGCAGGTTGGTTAGGCATGATCTTCCCTTTGTAAACCCATGCTGAGTTGTATCGGTATTACCATCCAAAAGTTCCCTAATATAGTCTTTGACAATACCTTCCAAAATTTTGCCCAAGACAGACGCCAAACTGATTGGTCTATAGTTAGTAACTTCTTGTCTTGAACCCTTCTTAAAAATTGGTACCACTGTGGCTCTCTATTCCTCAATAACTTGCCCTTCATTAATAGATTTGGAGAACAATGCAGTAACAGGTCCTGACAGAGGTACTGCTAATTCTCTAAGAATACATGGATGTAAGCCATTCGGGCCTAGAGCTTTTATTGGGGTCAAGTCTTGTAATAATTCCTTACTTTTGTTACTTCTACTATAGATTCACCTGTTTTAATTTGATCTACATGATCTTTATCAGCAAAAGTTTTGGTATTAAAACAGAGGAAAAGTACTGGTTACATTCTTCTGCCATATGTACATTGTCAGATATTAAAGCCCTACTTGGTCTTTAATTGGACCTATAGTGATC
Organism: Neoceratodus forsteri; assembly: GCA_016271365.2. Taxonomy (NCBI): domain Eukaryota; kingdom Metazoa; phylum Chordata; order Ceratodontiformes; family Ceratodontidae; genus Neoceratodus; species Neoceratodus forsteri. The sequence goes on along the minus strand of CM057452.1, from coordinate 555,809,958 downwards.
ACCCCACCTCTTTTTTATTTATGTATGTGTGCATAAAAGGATTTATAATTATCCTTAACCCTATTTGCCAGATCCATCTCATATTGCTTCTTTACCTTCCTAATGCTCATTTTAGATATTTGTAGGCATTTTTTATACTTTTCCCAACATTTTTCGTGCCACTATGCCGTGCCCTTAAAAAGGCTTTATGTTTTTATTTATGTGTTTCTTCACTGTAGCATTCATCCATGGGTTTTATGTTTTTACCTTATCATATTTCCTAATTAAAGGTATATGTTCCTTGGTTACTGTGGAAAGTTTATCATTAAATACATGCCACATAATAAGTAGGGTTTGGTTATTAAAAGCAGTGACCCAATCCCAATTGGCCATATCATTTTCATGCCCTCAACGTTGGCTTTATTAAAATTGAATATGACTGTACTACCAGTTATACAACCTAAATCTCCCATATAACTGAATCTAACTATATAATGATTGCTGGAACAGAGGGGCATGGTCTTACAATTCAGGATGTTACTTCCCAGATTGCTCAGGACCATAGATACATAGACAGTGTCGGCAGATAAGGGCCTATGGCCCACCAGTCTGCCCATTTGAGCTTGTAAGTTCAGTTTGTTTTCCTAGAAGTCTGTTGCCCCTTATCCCTGACCTCCAGAATTCCTTTATGTCTATCCCATGCATTCTTAAATCCTGTGATTGTTTCAGCCCCACCACTTCCTCTGGCAGGGTGTTCCACTTGTCCACCATCCGTTCTGTGAAGAAATTCTTTCTCATGTTTCCTCTGAATCATCCTCCTCCAACTTCATCCCATGCCCTCTAGTCCTGGAACATCTTTTCGCTTAAAATAGTGTTTTCCTGCACCCTGTTCCTCCCTGTAAGATACTTGTATGTCTCTATCATATCCCTCTCTCCTCCTCTCCTCCAGGGAGTACATGTTCAGTTCCTTCAACCTGTCTTCATAGGACTTGTGATGCAATCCATGCACCATCTTTGTTGCCCTCCTCTGAACCTTCTACCCTGTCTATGTCCTTATGTAGGTATGGTCTCCAGAACTGTACACTGTACTCCAGGTGGAACCTCACTAGTGTCTTGTATAGCGGAATTATGACCTCCCTTTCCTGCTGGTGATGCCCCTGCCTATACATCCCAGCATCCTATTTGCTTTACCTGCTGCCTTTGTCACATTGTTCCCTACCTTGAGGTCATCAGAGATGATAACCCCAAGATCCCTTTCCTGCTTGGTGCATGCTATATCCTCACACCTAACTGATATATTGTGCCAGGGTTATTGTGCCCCATATGCATTATCTTGCACTTCTTTGCATTGAATTTCAACTGCCAAACCCTGAGCATTCTTCAAGTTTCTGCAGGTCACTTCTCATTCTGTCTACACCTCTGGTGTGTCTACTCTGTTACAGAGCTTTGTGTCATCAGCAAACAGTGAAATTCTGCCTTCTAGGTTCTGCGCAATGTCACTGATGAAGATGTTGAATAGGACCGGTCCCAGCACTGATCCCTGTAGTACCCCACTGGTCACTCTTTCCTCTGTGGAGTGACAGCCATTTACCAACACCCTCTGTGTCCTGCCACCCAGCCAGTTACCTACCCACCACACTACTGTCCTGCCCACCCCATATTCCCCAGTTTGTGTAATAGTCTTCTATGTGGCACAGTGTCAAAGGCCTTGCTGAAGTCCAGATAGGCCATGTCCACCCTCCCTGATCCACCTACCTAGTCACCCAGTCAAAAAATTAAGCAAGGTTGTTCTGACATGACCTCCCCTGGTGAAACCATGCTGCCTTGGGTCCTGTAGTCCATTGACAACCAGGTGTTCTACCAATCTCTCCTTCAGTAGTGCTTCCATGATCTTCCTCACTACCAAGGTGAGGCTGACTGGTCTGTAGTTCCCTGCTTCCTCTTTGTTCCCACTTTTGTATAAGGGGACTACATCTGCTGTCCTCCAGTCTTTAGGTACCTCCCTGTTTCCAGTGATCAGCTAAACAGGATAGCCAGAGGTTCCAAGTCCAATATATGGCGCCCTAGTATTTTTCATAACTATCTGCTCCATATTTGTCAATAGGAATGTCTCCAAGTATAAACTTTCTGCATGTGTGTCTGTTTCAAGGTACTCCAATTAATCCCCAGGAGATTAAAGTATCCATGAGTATACTACTGTTAGTAGATAACAGTTTATTAACAAAATCTAGTAACAGAGAATATTCCTTCTGTGAGACAGATGGTGGCCTATAAACTATCCCAAATTAATACTATTTCGATGCTTTGGTGATATTTTAATCCACAATGCTTCTATAGTTGGCCATTGAGTTAATTCTACATTTTCAGCATTTATGTTATCAATGATATAGAGTGCCACCCTCCCCTCTGGAGCCAGTTCTATCCTTATGATATAAGATGTACCCTGAATACTCTTATCCCAAGGATCATTCTCCTGCCACCATGTTTCCATAATTGCACATATATGTATGTTATGATAATGTAAAGTGTGAACTAATTCATCAAATTTATTATTGAGGCTTCTGGCATTAATAAGAAGAAATTTCCATTCTGTTATACTTGGTTGGGTGGTATTATCTATCTAGGGAGATAGTTTGGCTGTGCCATTAGCAGATCTCTTTAACTTGTCACTTCAGACAGGGAGGTGCCAAGGGATTGAAGCAGGCATATGTTGTGCCCATCCATAAAGGGGGATCGAGAGAAGAGACAGGAAACTATAGACCCATCACTTTGACATCGTGGATGGGAAGGTAATGGAGAGCATACTTAAGGAAAGGCTGTGAGGTTTCTTGGAGGAGATGGGTTAACTGGATGACCAGCAGCATGTGTTTGTGCCAGGTAGATCTTGTCAAACAAACCTTGTAGAGTTCTATGAGGGGTGACATCAGCACTTGACAGGGGAGACCAGTGGATATACTGTACTGTTCCTGGAATTCAGCAAGGCATTTGATTCAGTCCTCACATTGGCCTAAGGGAGAAGCTGGGGATGGGGGTAGCCCATTCATAGTTAGGTGGATTGAAAATTGAATTTTAGGTCACACTCAGTGGGTAGTGGTCAGAGGGGCAGTCTGCTCTCTTAGGGAGGTCATAAGTGGGGTTCCACATGGATCAGTTCTGGGGCCACTCCTGTTTAATGCCTACATCTCTGATATCAGGGAAGGTAGGTGTGAAATGAGTCTCTTGCAGATGACTCTAAGCTGGGGGCGGTGTTGGAGGGAGGAGGGGAGATTGGCCCTGCAAGAGGACCTGGATACTCTGGATAGGTGGTCCTGCACCTAGAAATTGAAATTTAACTCCTCCAAGTGCAAGGTGCTACACCTAGGGTGGGAAAACCCCAACTATGTACACCCTGGGGAGATGAGTTGCAGGCCATGGCAGGGAAAGAGACCTAGGAGTCTTGGTGGATGTTAATGTGAATAATTCAGAGCAGTGCAGAAGGGCTGCCATCAGGGCTAATAGGATGCAGGATGCATCACTAAGGGAATTACCTCAAAGAAAAGGAAGGTGATTTTGCCACTGTACAACAGGCTGGTTAGACCACATCTTGAGTACTGTGCAGTTCTGGACGCCAGCACCTAAGGAGGAGGGACATCCAACTCCTGGAGAGGGTTCAGAGGAGAGCAACCAGAATGATCCAGGGCCTGGGGGATATGACATATGAGGAATGACTTGGGAACTTCAACCTGTTCTTGCTGGAGGAGAGGAGGGACCAGGGGGACATGGTGAGGTCTTCAAGTACCTCAGGGAGTAAATAAGGTAAGCCGAGATAGGATCTTTCAGCTGAAGGAGGGTGGAATCACCAGATGACACAGTTGGAAGATTGAGTGTGGTAGGATTAGGTGGGAAAGGAGGAGGAGGTACTTCACTGAGAAAGTGGTGAAACTGTAGAATGCACTGCCTGGGGAGCTGGTACAGGAGCTACGGTGGAGGGATTCCAGAGAGGGTGGGGCAGGTATAGGCAAGAGGTGAAGCAGATGCTGGTTTGCCTGGGGGGCAGGACTGGGGATGGAGTAGCAGTGGAAGGAGACAGATAGAGGGCTATGGTACCCAATCAGGGTGCTGAAGCATGAACAGACTTGATAGACCAATAGACCTACTCTGTTGGCATCTAGTATGTTAGTATGTTAGATCACGCCGAACTCATAGCTTGCTTTGCAAGTGCATGATTTGGCCTGGACAGAAAATAAATGAAACCATCCCCATGACCTCCAGATGTATCAACACATCTGCAACACCTGTACTAGGGTAATAAGGCTTGCCAAAGGTGAGTATTTTACATCCACCTTCAATACCAACATTGGTCACCAAGGCTGCCACAATCTCTTCTCCCTCCCACTCAATCCCTTTGCCTGTCCTCAAAGTGGGTGACACCCCATCTCTAACCCCTCCTTCTTCATCACGGAGGTTTAATTACTTTTTATCACCTGCATCTCCTTGCTCCCTCTTCTCTCCTCACTCCCCTTCCTCACCTCCCTCTCACCCCTGCCAGCCTGCATACGGTCATTTCCTTCCTTCCCCATTTTTCTTCTCTCCAGTAACTCTATCCTCCATCACCGACACCCTTCCTGCCCTTAAGCCTTCCAAGGGTAGGGAGCCCAGAAGGTCTGGATAGCAAGCTCCTCAATTTCTCTGCTTCTGCAATTTCCTCTCCATTGGCTGACCTCCTAACCTCTCTTTCTGCTGTTCCTCCATCCCTGCTGACTGGAAGACTGCAGCTGTTATTCCTGTTTCAAAAGGTGGTGACCCAACTGCTACTAACAGCTACTGACCCATTTCTCTCCTTCCTCAAAATACAGGAACAAATTGTCTTGTCACAACTCTCTCCCTTTCTGGACTCCTCTTCCTTTTCTCCCACTACAAGTCTGGCTTTGCTTCGCAAGAACCACTCCACCACTATCTCCTGCTCAGACTCACCAAATCCATCCGCAATGGTATGGATCACAGCCTATTCACCTCTGCTATCTTTGCCAGTCTAGCCAAAGTGTTCAACACTGTCTCCCACCCCAATTATTAGCCAAAGTCCAGGCTGCAGGCTTCTCTGGCTCAGCCAATGGCTGTTCCACTCCTACCACATGGATAGGTCCCAGGAAGTCAAAACTGGTGACCCCTCTCCTCCCTGCCTGAATCCACTGGGGTCCCACAAAGATCTGTGTTAGGCCCACTACTTTTCTTCATTTTCCTTAATGATCTCCCCTCCGTATGCTTGTCTATATCCATTTACAGTACATGTTCATGGATGACACGATCCTCTTCACAGCAGGCCCACAGACTCCAGCTGCACTTCAATCAAGTTCAGCCCTGGCTGCACAAATCAGCTTTTCCTCTGTGCCAAGAAGAATGTCTCCATGTCCTTTGACACAAGGCCAGACTCTCTAGGCTCTCTCCCTTCCCACTTTCCACACCCTGGATGGCTCCCCTGTGGAGGTTGTTATCACCTTTAGGTATCTTGGTATCTGGCTAGACCAGCACCTAAACTCTTCTGACCAAGTGGATGCTATAGTCAAAAGCTGCACCCCAATTTGGTGCACTTTACAAAAACTGTGGCTGTATCCCACCTCTAGCATACCGTGCTATTAATCAGAGAATGATCCTCCCAATCTTTGATTATAGTGACATGGTTTACAGTGCAGCCCCAGTCACTACCCTTTCCATGCTGGACACACTCTTCAACTATTTCTGCCATTACACTCTCGACTGTCCTCCTAGGACTCATCACTGTTCTATGTATAAATTTCTCTCCTTTTCTTCTCTTGTGTACAGACACCATGCCCACTGTGCCAGCTTTGTGAGCAAATTCTGGTTTGTTTCCCTACCCTCCCTATCCCCACCCCACAGCCATACCCTCAGAAACTCAAATGTTCAAACCTTGGCAGTCCCTTCAGTCTCCACAACCATCGGCAAAGCCGTGTTCAGCTACTGCTTCCCTAAAATCTGGAACTCCCTCACCCAAGCCATTCAATAATCTCCTCCCTGGATCCTTTCAAACCATTTCAGAGGTCTCACCTCTCCCTCCTACACTAACTAATACATTTCCCTCCTGCTCTCCTGTGACTTGCTTTCAATTTAGGTACAGCTATAATTTACAGACTTATGCTCCCACTCTAGGCATTATGCACAAATGCTTACAAATGAAAGGCATGCCTGTAGTTTGCTGGCCAAGCAGCCAGCCACTCCCACCCCTGAGCTATATAAGCAGTTCCTCCAAGCCTCACTGTGAAGCATTTTTCCTTTGCCCACCATCCTCTCCTCCTCCTTGAGTTGCAGCACTCTCTCCTTAGGGAATTTCTAAGGTACCTCTAGCCAGGAACCATCCCATTGCACCTCTAGGGGTGGACCCTCTCCGAGGTTCCTTGCCTTACACCCTACAGGGTGGTAATTCCTCTGGAATAGAGAGTGCGAGCTGCCAAACCAAACTAACACAGTTGAACAAGCATTACACTATACTGGCTGCATAGGTCAGTGAACTAGTGTTGATTTAAACTGCTGTGTATTTGATCACCAGCATATGTTTGTGGCTCCTGACCGTGCTGTATATGCATTGTCGATTGTTTGCTTGTCATTCAAGTTCTCACATCTTGCATTATTATTCCCAATGTAATTTGTGATTCTGTGTCACTCTCCTCTGGTCTGTCAATGGTCTTCCTATCAATCAATCAAATCTGTATTTAGCCAGGCAAGACACCCGTTGAGCAAAAGCTCATTTTCAAGATGGACCTGGGCATAAACAACATTAATCAGAGTAATAGGACAACACAGTATACATGATTAAAAACAGCAAGTGAATACATTCAAAAATTGACAAGCACAGATGCAGAGAAATCAGAACACGGTTTACAGAATTAATACAGTATTAACTTTTTTTTAGTCTATATCCAAAATACAGGTATTCAGAAACACATGCATAATCAATGCAGCAGTTTAAACTCAGTTAGTATGCAGCTGGGAAAGGACAATGCTATAATATACTATAATAGTTTATCAGTACAATGAATTAAGGACAAAGGCTAAGAATATGCATACCACAGAAACAAGGATAGTTCAGTAGTAGAGGCTCAAGTTATAATGAGAGAATGAGCTAAGTGAATCCCATTTGGGAAGGAGTACAGACCAGGTAAGCTTAGGGCGGTAAGAGCAACAGAGGTGAAAGTTTTGGGATTGGGTGCAGTTTGTGGTCGGAGGGTGGAAACCAATTGCAGAAAGAGTTCAATTATCTAGCTAGTGACACAACACAAGCCACAGGACAGCAACTAAAGAACCCCCACACTGAAGTGCTATATAAGTATGGAAGGACCATCCTAAAGGGGCCATCTTATCAAAACAACTAGGGCATACGGAAGGGTAGGGCAGTGGCCGACAGCCATCTGGACTAGTGATAGCTGATTATGTACTCTAACATGTTTAAGTTGTTCCACACACTTCCAACATGTATGTTATGTATTTTGAACTCTTGTGCTACCTAAACCCCACTTGTACAAGTTCCCTTCCTCCAGGATGCATCTGAAATGAGCCCCCAGCTTAGTATGCCTTTCCTGGTGAAACTTCTAAATATGTAATGAAGTAAAACTTTCAAATAAAAACAACAACTATATCAAAACTAACTCAGAGTACAAACTAGGAAAGTGTTTGCTTATACATTCACAGTTTCTGCAGTGCTTTCCAAGCATTCAGCTCAAATAAGTTGCTGGACTAACAAACACTGTAATTAATTACATAAATTTGATCAAAACTTTAACTTAGAAAAATGCATGCAGTCCCCTATGTTTATATGCTATGAGAATGATATGTTAGGAATATCCTAAGTATTAGGTTCCCATACAGATGTGTTTAACAGTAAATGAGGCAGCACTTATTTAAAAATAAACTACAGCATTTTAAATTAGTTCTAAAAGTTTCTTGTCACGTCATAATGTTCTGAAATTTGATTAAAGGTTTGTAAGCAAAACAAGATGGAAAACCCCATAAAGAATTAGAATAAGAGATAGCCCTGTTTTGTTTACCTTCTGCTCTGCAGCTTTAGACATTCTCTCATCAGGCCAGCAGCTAACTGAATGCAACAGGAAATGTGTTTGGGGCAGGCCATTCAAGGGAGCGGCTGAGGATGGGTAGTTTCAAAATGTAGTCCATTTCAGTATATAGTTTATTTGTTTCAGTATATAGTTATGTGGATTTTTCAGTCTACAGTGTATGTGTTTCACTATATAGTGTATTCGTTTCAGTATATAGTGTATGTGGATTTTTAAATATACTGTGTATGTATTTCAATATGTAATATATTTCTTTCAGTATATAGAATATGCAAAATGTTTCAATAAATAGGGTATTTTAATATATAATGTATTTGTTTCAGTATATAGTGTATGCAGATTTTTCAATGCATAGTGCATTTATTTCAATAGTATGTATTTCAAAATAAAGTGTAGATGTTTCAATATATATAGTATTTGTTTCAGTAGACAGTGTATGTGGATTTTTCAATGTGCAGTGTATTTATTTCTGTAGTGTATGTATTTCAATATGTAGTGGGTTTGTTTCAGTATATAGTGTATGCAGATTTTTCAATATATAGTGTATGTGTTACAATGTGTAGAGTATTTGTTTCAGTAGATAGTTTATGTGGATTTTTCAGTCTGTAGTGTATGTATCTCAATAGGTAGTGTATATGTTTCAGTACATAGTACATTAGTCTTAGTATATAGTGTATGTGGATTTTCATTACTCCGTATGTGTATTTCAGTCGATAGTGTATATATTTCACTATATAATGTAAGCATTCTCTATATAATGCATGTGTTTCACTATATGATATTTGCATTTCAGTATACAGTATATGTATTTCACTATATGATGTATATATTTCAGTAGATAGTGTATGTGGTTCACTACATTGTGTGTTCATTTCACTATATAATGTATATATTTCACTATATGATGTATGTATTTCACCATTTAATGTATGTGTTTTACTATATAGCCAGAGATTCTGAATTATGTCCCTAACGGCTTGCCATACCAATGAACTGGGCTGTGGAAAAATTATAGCGATATTAGAAAAGAGGCAACAAAATGAGCTCAGCATTTATAGGGAAATTAGCATTTTATCATTTTATCCATTGTAGGTAAATTACTGGATATCACAGATCATGGTAAAGGTAGGCATGAGCGGGTTGTGAAATACCTTACCCTATATGTTACCTGCAGGTACTTCAAAACTACCCTAAATTACTACACTAATGAAAACATGTAGTTGATTATGGAAGGGTAGTTACTACCTGAACTTTCTAGTACCCTATTACCCTACCCTGACCATAACAACATTTGAAAACTTTATATTTGAGTACCTAAACAGGGTAAACTACTCACGAGAGGCTGTTTGAGGCAGGTAGGATAGGCCCAGCTGCTCTGAGCAAGCCTGTTACTATTTTCAAAGTACAGCCTTTCATTTTATGGATGTCAAGGCATTTGTCAATAGGCCATTCTGTTCTGATATGCCATGACTTTTGTTTATTAATTTCACATTGCCAGCCTGAGTGTCCACAGTAGTTAGTGAAACAGACAGTGTTTACAGTTAAAAAGTAGGGCCTCTGTTAAATGCCATGACATTAATTAATGTCATGTGGCAAAGTCAGTTGAAGACTGTGTCTCTTCATTGTACTTAGAAACAGCCTTTTATAGCTATATAAGGCATTCATGTAAGGGTCCGTGTTAGACACGCAGCATTAATTAATTTAGCATATCCAGCTGGACACAAAAGATGATTCCAGTTATATGACTTGGTGTACTGAAGTCATTAAGGAGCTGAAACACTCTGAGATGAAGTTGGTTTGCACATAACGACAGATAAATGGCCTAGTATCAAACAACTGACTACATGTGTGTTAGATGGTTTTAGTTGGAAGGTAATAATCCCTGGTCTACTGTAGTCAGTAGGAAGTAGGCTATACTATGTATTACCACTTTTAAGAAACAACACAGTGCACTCAATATTTTGTGTGAGCTGCAGAAACAATTCCAGAAATGGCTCACTCCGTTTCTGTATCTCTAGGGTTCTTAATGCCAGATAATGTTGCCAACATAGTCAAAGCCATCACAGATGGCAGCTACAAAGACATATGTTTCACACATTGTACAAATCTTCTCATTCATCATTTCTTAAATGAAAACAGAAATGTTGAAATCCTGTTAGATCTTGCAAGGAAAATATGTGGTGATTCCAGCCACTGTGAAAGCACAAAAATCTTGAAGGGGTTGCAGAGATCAAACAACTTACCATTACATAAATTAAAGCAAGAAGTTCCAATCAGCTACATGTTGGAAAGGCTTCTTGAACAGAAAAAAGCTGTGCATGACTACACCATACAGAATTAAATAGGTAAAGTAGACATCATGCTCAGTTCCAGCATTTGGAGTCTGGTTGGATCTTTGGTCACCTTACTGGAGCTGTTTGAGGCTGCCACACATAATGACAGTGCAACTCTAAGTCTAATTCTTCCTCAATTAAGAGTTCTTCATATTTTCCTGGATGACATTAAGAAAGACTTTGAGTCAAAAGAAGACAGCACTGCTGTTATTCTGGCAGATGACAAAATGAGTCTCAAACTGTCAACTGATCAGAGAATAAATGTGACATTTCAGAATGAATACTATTATCTATTGGCTACATTACTAGAGCCCTAATTTAAGGATAATATTAACACTGTCCTTCCTGTAGGGAAGACACTGAGTACTGGAGAGATCTTTTGCTAACCAAATTTGCAAGTACCCTGACTACACATTGTTGCACTGTCCCTTCACTTTGAGGTCAATCAGTTATGATAACCCCAAGGTCCCTTTCTTACTTAGTGACTGCCTGTACCTCCCCTCCCCACCCAGGAGCTAGGTATAGTACAAGGAAGAGGTACTGACAGTCCATAAACAGGAAGGAGAGCTTGGGTTACATCATATCTGACAACCTCAAAGTGGCAGGGCAGTGTGACAAAAATAGGTAGGGCTAGTGGGATGCAGGTGTGCATAGGGAGAAGTATCACCCAACAAAAGCACAGAGTTGGTTCTGCCAGTGTATCACTTGCTTGTGAGACCCCACCTGGAGTATTGTGTCCATTTCTGGAGTCCACACCTCAGAAAGGACAAACGGGGTGGAGGCAGTCAGAGGAGATAAAGTAAAAATGGTGCAGGGTTTGCACAAAGAGAGACTAAGGGATCTCAGCATGTACACTCTGGAAGAGAGGAGAGAGGAGAGTAAAAGGGGACAATATGGAGAGCAACAAGTATCTCTAAGGGGTGAACAGGGTGCAGAAATAGAGTCTCTTTCAAATGAGGAAGAGCACCAAGACTTAGGGCATGAGAGGAAGCTAGAGGAGGAAGGTTTAAGAGAGATGTGAGAAAGTGTTACTTCACTAAAAGGGTTCTAGACACCTGGAACTGACTGCCAGCAGACGTGGTGGAGCTGAAAACAGCAGGCAACTTCAAACATGCATGTGGCAGACATAGGGATATATTAGTAATGGCAAGAAGGAGGGGTGGATACCAGAGACCAGTTTGGGTCTGTAGAGACAGATTGGGCAGGGAACATCTGGGCAGACTGGGTGGGGCAAGCAGTCTTTTCTGCAAACAATGTCTATGTTTCAATGATGAACTGATGTACAGGAGTCAAAATCTGATGAACCATCTGAGTAAGCTATGGGTACAGTTGATAATGCATCCATAAATTCTTCACAATCACCAGCATCCTCAGCAAGGGAAAGGACTTTTGCTGTTTTTTCAGGCATCCCATGTTCAGTTTCGTAAAGGCAAATCAATTCTTTCTGAGCTGTCTGCAACACTATCAACTAGTATCCTATAAGAAGAGTGAGGCTGGTACCTCCACCAGACTGTTAACTGTGTAACCCAGCACAACTCCAGAAGTATTAACAAACTATACTGTGATTGGTCTCAAGGAAGATCCATTACCCTTTTGGAAGCAAAAGAGAGCAATATTGCCTAATCTAGCAAATCTTGCAATAATGTACCTGAACTGTCCCCGTTCATGCATATACAGTACTATAGTTCTGTCTGTGATTTTCAGATGTTTTGCAAGTCCCTCTCAGTAGAGCTGTCACTGACAATTACACTGCCACCATGTTTGATGGCTAGCTCCATCCCTAGAGTAGTGGTAGTTGATATTATTGACAATTGTGGGCTGAGCAGTGAGGTACTGCCAGGAGTTAACTGTTTTATTTTGAAGGAATTGTCCACAAGTGTAAGCCGTATCCCACCATACATGCCTTTGGTATCCCAATCTGTTTTTTGCAAACTTGACACATTTGTCAGTGTAGTGTCAGGTTACTGTGTTGGAAATGCCTGGAGAGGGTGAGCAATTGCTAGCTGTATTCTGGTCCAGTCCCCAGGAGACAGCAAGTGAATTAGCTGAGATGTGATGTTCGCTGGTCTTATCTGATGCCTGTCTGGATCACCCAGGAGTTGGATTCACTGAATCTCAATGAAGGAGAAGACTCCAGTCACAGTGGTCAACCAGATGTTAGATCTGTTCTCCCTAGTCAAGGAGGGTAACCTCAGAGGAGAAACTAACTAATGGAGCTGCCGAGACCACCGTTTGGGGGCTGAAGTCAGAGTTTGTATATTTATATATGTAGATTGGTGGTGTATTAGATATTTAATTAGTAGTGTGTATGAAGTATACATGAGGCTGGGTAGTTATTGAGATGGCGTGGTTAGTTTTAATATTAGTGATTGGTTCTAATATTGATTGAGTTGAAATTTGTTGTCTGCAACAGACCATGAGGCTCAGCTACTCCTTGTCTCTTGGGGACCTACACTCTTCCATGACACCCTGCTACATGCTGTGTATTGGTGATGCAGAGAAGTGGGGATCAGGAAGATGACTAAGGAGAGTGAGTGACCTGATTGGGGCTGATGAGGAGACCACTGTTAGGGTTGTGAGGACCAGAAGATGCCCTGGAATGAAATGGGGACTGGAGAGAGGACAGACATGTTTAGTCCCCATAATGAGGGATCCCCAGGCTGAGTGGCAGGTAGCTGAGGGCAGACTGCCACCTTTCATCCATTTCAGGCAGTGTTGTGCAGTGCTAGACTGATGAAGAATAAATTTACAATGATGGAGGATCTAATTTCTTTGGTCAATCTGGCTTGCATCACAAAGACCTGGCTAGGGACAATTTTGACCTTGTTCTGGAGTCATCAGTCCTGACTGGGTTCTTGGTTGTTCACTTCCCAAGGAGGGATCACAAGGGGATTGACCATCTGTTTTAGATCTGAGCTGAACCTGGTGGTGCACCTGGTGGGGAAACCTTGTTGTTTGAATGTGTGGCTATGCATGGCAGTCCAGGTGCACGTTGCAGAATCTTCCTCATGTATCAGCCTCCAGGTTGGGAAGGGAGTTTCTTTAGGTAATCAGGTCTTTCATTGCCAACAGGGTGCTGGAGTTGCTGAGGTAGCTTATCCTTGGTGACTTCGATGATTGGGTCAATGATGAACGATTATAGTTTGGTCAAGATTTCCTCCAGAGTATGGACTCTCTGGGGCTCACATAAGTTATTACTTCTGTGATCCTTTAACACATCCGCACCTTGAACTTGGTATTCTTCCTATGACTCGAGACTGATAACCTCAAGATTGATCTGGTCAGTTGGTCATATCACTGCACTATTAGGTTCAATTTCAGGGCCCTCCTTGTAGTCCATCCCTGTGGAGGTCATTCAGTTCTGTCCTTTGAAAGAGCTTCAGCCAAAGGACTTTTGGCAATTCTGGACACCTCAGAAGTGTTGACAGCGTGCACTGGGGGTTCAGAGGTGGCTGTGGTAGCCTATAATAGGGCTGTCATGGAGGCTTTGACCTTGTAGCACCAGATCGTGTATGCCGCTAGTGTCATGCCTTGGCTTGTCATGGTTTGATAGAGAGCTGATGGCACTAAAAGGTTGGAGCATCGATGGAGGGTCCAGGACCCAGGAGGGCAAACTAGTTCTGATGTCTCACTATGATGAGTATCAGAAGACAATCACTTGTAAAAGGCAGAGTTTCTGTCTAGGAAGAGTGCTGCTGGAAAGAACTGACCAGCTCAGCACTTTCAGACTGTGGATAGGCTTTTACATCTGGCCTATCTGCAGCCCATGAGAGCATTTTCTCTCATGAAATGCGAGGAGTTGCTCAGTTCTTTTAAGATGTGGTGTCCTTCATTAGGGCTGGAATAACTAGAAGTGGGTTGTTACAGCCTAGCAGGGTAGAGCCTTTGAGATGGGATGCATTCAATGGTCTTGTAGGAGTTTCAACCAGTGATGATGGAAGAGGTGTGTGAGGTGATCTCTGAGCTATGGCCAACATTCCGTGATTTGGGTCCAGGCCTGATCGACTACTTGTGAGCTGTGCTGGGCATCTGGGCCTGGTGTTTGCTAAGACTGTCTGATATTCCTTTGTCAGAGGGTGGTATTCCCAGTGGTGATGAAAAGTGCACTGGTGAAACCTCTTCTGAAGAAGCCATCTCTGGATCCGGCCATCCTGAGTGAATTACCAACCTGTTTCTAATCTCCTCTTTTCAGGAAAGGTTATTGAGAAGTTTGTTGTGCTTCAGCTTGAGGCAGACCCCACTGGCTTTGACATTTATGAGCCTCTCCAGTCTGGGTTTAGGTACAGACTTAGCACATAGACTGTACTAGTTAGGATGCACAATGACCTGCAAGACAGAGGAGAATGGTCAATTCTCCTCCTCCTCAATCTCTCATCAGTGTTCAACACCATGGACCATGGGCTGCTTTTGCACAAACTTAGGGAGTATGTAGGACTCACCAGCAAAGTTATCTGATGGTTTGAGTCCTATCTCAGAACTGGACTCTGAGGGTGGTATTGGGAAAGTTTTCTCATGCCCAATGGCTCTGTCCCGTGGTGTACCCCAGGGTTCATTGCTATTGCCCATGTTGTTCACAGTGTATATGCTGCCACTGTGTAAGATCATTGGCCGTATGGGCTTGGGTTTCATTGCTATGCTGATGATACCCAGCTCTACTGTCCTTTGCACCTGGGACATCAAGTGCTGTTGATGTGCTCAATAAGTGCCTGGTCTAGATCCAGAAGTGGATGTCATTAAGCTGGTTGAGACTGAACCTAGAAAACTGAAGTTCTAGTGACTGAGCGGGTCATGAGGGGAGTGGTGACTGCTGAATGGGAGACTGGGCTTTGGCTTGACCCCTCTGGGCTCTTGGCTGCCACAAAGGTGAAAAATCTGGGAGTCATTCTGGATGAGGGTCTGACACTTGAGGCTCAGGTGTCAGCAGTAGTCCATAATGGCTTTTACTATCTACAAAACATCAGCCAAATTAAACCCTTTATCCCTACTGGATCAGACCTAAAGCTTCAATCACAAAATCTGGGTTAATAATGGACTCAGTCTGGAACAGAGCCATGACAAACCTGACAGCATTTAATCCCAAATGATGTCTGATGCTGGTGTAAGATGGCTCAAAATCAGCTATGAGCCACAGGCTCAATAGATCTTTATACAATATTAATATAACCAATCGTAAAAGACTTAATTAAAATGTTGTGTACATGTATTCATTTTGGATGTAAGTTTTCTATTGTATCAATTTACACTCTTGGGATTACGTTGTTAGATAGAATTAAGCAGCCTGTTTGCCTTATGATATATTTACCTCTTTTACAAGTACAATATTTAAATACTTATGTGCTAGTACTCACTTCACTATCATATCACAGGTGTACTATTTTGGTGATTTAAGTGTATATGTCTTTAAGATTTTGCCTATAAATATGTATGTTGTGGCTTCAAGTCACCCTCCCTGACAAACAACCCACAGAAGTTTGAAGTGCTGTGGCTTTTTTATCTGTATTGTCAGTTTTAGCACATTAAAAGCACTGAACAAGTTAAACTTGTTTGTTACTTTCTTTTGTGGACCCTTTCTCATATTTGTTTGGTTTCTAGTTCAAGATGCCGCATTACCCCTTAAGCACCTGGTGGTTTTGCTTTTCTGGTGATCTGGCCACACTGGTGCATGTGTTTGTGACTTTGAGGCTTGACTACTGCAATGCTGTTAACCTTTGGGGTCAAAGGAGGTATGTTACAATGCCTGCAGCTGTTGCAGAACATAGCTAATCTGTTGCTGACTGGCCTTCTGAGGACATGTCATGTATCTTGGCACTGCATGATCTACACTGATGCCAGACAAGTGGCATATCTCCTTCAAAGTTGGACATCTAACTTATAATGCCCTACATGGGCTGGGACCTCATTACCTGGCAGAGCTCTTGGATCCTCACATGCCTGTGCACCCTCTCCACTCCGCTGAGGAGGGCTTCCTAGTAGTTCCTGGGGCAAGGCTGAGGTCCTCGGGAGACTAGACTTTTGAAGGAGAAGGTCCAGTCCTCTGGAATTCCTTGCCCAGAACTTTGAGGAGGCCCCCTCGGTGGAGCCTTTAAGTGGTGTCTGAAAGCCTTTTTATTTGTGCAGGGATTTGGGGTTTAATTTCTCTTAATATTATCATCGTTTATAGAAACATTTTTCTTTATGTATTTATTTATTTAAATATTTTGATGTTTGAATAATTTTAGATGGGTTTGTAAGTTGGTTGATGAGCTTTAATATTGCTGCTGTATACTATTGTAATGGTGACCTGGCCTCCGGGAAGAGTGCCTACTAGAAATGAAGAGTACAACCACAACTTCCACTAGTGACACTTAGCAAACACTGCATGGGGTTACTGGGAACTGCGGGGGTTCTCATATGTAGAGGGTCCCTCCACAGCCTTGGAGGTGC
The DNA here is from genome assembly GCA_016271365.2 of Neoceratodus forsteri. NCBI lineage: Eukaryota > Metazoa > Chordata > Ceratodontiformes > Ceratodontidae > Neoceratodus > Neoceratodus forsteri. The sequence goes on along the minus strand of CM057452.1, from coordinate 555,793,160 downwards.
TGAGGTTGGACCCTAAGGTTGCTAACTCCCATAATGCCATGGAATACACTCTGTGCATCCTTTCCTGGTATTCTGAAGTGGAATTGGGTCTTGGATATAGACTTCTGATTGGAAGCTGAATGTCTGGCTTTGATCTACTCCCTGGGCCACCCTTCTCAGATCCTTAGACATTCAGAATTATACCAGGGGCAGAATATGAATATAAATTAGAATATTGCTTGGGACTAATCTCAGAAGGTGTGAGTAACAGATTAGGTGCTCCCATAATAGAGGATTGGAGAACATCCCTTAGAGAATGAAGCCTGTTTTGTATGGAAAAGGAAAACCACTGATGTAGAAAACCAGTAATACTTTACTTTAAAGCTGTTAACATTGTGTTGATACCTGGCATGGGAAAACACTACACCCCTGATGATGGTGAAAGCCTGACTTGCACAAGGATTTGCATATGTATGATGCCTTTCTCAGAGAGTGATGCTTGAGAATACAGTATGGGTATGCTTTGGAGATGCAGAAGAACCAATCCATCGGGATATTTCTTCTCTTCTAGCAGCCTTGGTTGAGGTGAAAACAGAGCCAGATTAATGCAGCCTGGGGCCCTAGGCCCAGGAGAAATCAACGCCCCTCACCACACCAGTGCCCTTCACTGTGACCACACTCCTTGGTGATTGCATATTAGTTACTGACATTTTTAAAACATATTTTCTTACTGTCCCAAAAGAGTGGCATAAAATCTAAATAACCTGACTAAAATGCTTCAAAATGAATTAAACTAATAATATCACTATGAAAAAACATCAGTCCTAGTTTTGATCATTTAGAGTAAATAATTTTCTAATTTGCCTGGTAAAAGTATTGCTTTGGCTATGAAATGTCTTGATTTGCACTTCTGCCCCCCAACCCACACACACTTACGTGCACTCACAGTTTGGGGTGTTACCATTTTGTCCAGGTCAGGTAGTGAACCAGGATTTCTGAGTTTTATCGGGTAGGGTAGGCCCATCTCTGAAAAAGCATAGGTCCTGGGTGGTATAGGAGTTAAACTGGTGGTTTACTAAAGGAGTCATGAGGAATTATAGAGATTATGTTGCAGCGTGAATGATTGTTGGAAGAAATAGTTTCAAGGATCAAACATTTATGTTACTGATAATAAGCCAGGATCAAATAATCGCAAGATTTATTGATGGAATGATGGAAATACATTCAGTGGATCACCCTGTAAACAAAACTACATCAGTGCCAGAACTTCAAAATGAGCGGATGAGGAATAAAAAAAGTAAAATATTTAACAGTACAATTAAAATGCATTGTAGATTTCTTGATTTTAGGAGTGAGATTAAAGAATTCCTGACATAGTTGAGACAATGTTGAAAAATGTAACATTCGGACATAGATGTAGCTTATGTTTTGTATTTTATTACTAGGGGTATTTGCAAGAATACAGTATCTCTGCCCTTTCAGCTCTGGCTGCCTGTCTACACCTGACATCTAATTGTGACATTAAAATATAATACTGTGAAGATATGTGTGTTCTCATAAATAGGGGATTGTGATGCAATGTGCAGAGAAGCAGCCAGAGTAGATATAATTCCATGTCTGACAGTTTCAATATTCTGTAACATATTTTCAATGTTTTGCTCTGTAAATATTGTATTTTCTTCCATTAATAGAACATTATTTACCCCACTTTATTTATGGGCCAGTACTGTATGCATTTTACTTGCCTTTTATCTGTATATGTTCCTGAGGACTGTGGAGGCCCTCTACTGGTGCGGTGAGGGGCCTCTGACTCGGCGGGTACTCTGTGATACACCACCTGAGATTGGACCTCAGGGGAGGTTGCAGTCTGTTTAAGACTGAATTGGGCCTCATAGAATGTAGTAGTAGGTGAGGCTGAGTCCTTTGTGTGCACAGTTGTAGCAGGTGTAGGCGTTTGAATCGTTCTCATCTACCATCCACCGAGATGGGAAAGCGCTTATTATAGGAAGTAGCAGACTTCCTCATCGATATGTTGTTTGAGTCACCCAGATTGATGGTTCTGGGTGACTTTAACCTAGGTCGACAATGAACTCTCACAATTTGGTAATCACTTCCTCCAATTAATGTCTTCTTTGGGCCTTACACAGGTAGTTTCCACTGCTACACATAAATCTGGGCACTCTCTGGACTTAGTCTTCCTGTTAGGGATTGATGCATCCGATGTGGGGTGGAACCAGTCACCTGGTCTGACCACTACACCATGAGGTTCAATTTTTGCACCCCTGAGAAGGCCTTCCCTGTGGAGATGGTCAGGTACTGCCCATTATGGAATATTACTTCACAAGGCCTTGCGGTGGTCCTTGACCTATCATCCCCGTGTTGGCAAGCAGTAATCCAGAGGCACTTGTCGGCCTATAATATATGGCCATTATGGTGGCCCTGGATCTTATTGCTCCTGTTCATGAGCACCCTATCCTTCACCCCAGGTCCCCTTGGTTTGATGGGACACTGAGGAGATGCAGGGACAAAGGCGAAGGTTAGAGCATTGTTGGCGCAAGTCCGCCCTTGATGCCGACTGCCTTAGATTGATGGAACATTATTCTATCTATCAATATGCAATCACCCATAAGAAGGCAGAATTCCTGTCCAGGAGACTGCAGTTGCTCAGAATTGACTAGCTCAGCTGTTTCGGACTGTAGACAGACTGTGCAACCCAGCCTGTCTGCAAGTTCGAAAGCTTTCTCACAATTAGAGTGCGAGGAGCTCGCCACATTTGCAAACTAAAGTGGCCGACATCAGGGCTGACTTGTGTCCGCAACTCTATGGGCAGGACGTCAGAGAACAGTGTGAGTTCACAGTATTTCAATTCTCTTGGAGTTCCTTTTGTCGACCTGAGTTCATGGATATTATGAGGATCATCCATAGTGTGCATCCCACAAGCTGTGGCTTGGATTCTGGAGCGACTTCCCTAATTTTGGGTTGTTCTGATATCATTGGTCCAGTCCTGGTGCAAATAGTCTGGTGCTCCTTGGAGTCAGGTGAGTTTCTAGCTCCCTGAAAGAAGCGGTGGTGACACCTCTCTTGAAAAAGCTATCTTGGACCCAGACTGTTTCTCAAACTACAGACCTATCTCTAACCTTCCTTTATCAGGCAGGTTATTGAGAAGATAGTGGCAGCCAATTGGAGGACAATTTAACCATCCATAATATCTCGAATCCTTCCAATCTGGTTTTCATAAAGACATAGCACCGAGACTGCGCTGGTTCAGGTGCTTAATGATCTTCTGAGGCGAGGGATCAGAAGAGCGTTCCATTCTTGTTCTCCTTGATCTCTTGTCAGCTTTTGACACTGTGGATCACCTGGTGTTGTTAGCATGCCTGAGGCAAATCTGTGGAATGTCGGGAACTGTTTTACAATGGTTTACTTCATTCCTCACTGGGAGATCACAAAGAGTTGTGTCAGGGGTTTATTCCTCCGCCCAACTTCTTTGTTGTGTGGGTGCCTCAGGGTTCTGTGCTGTCACCCATGTTATTTACAGTGTACATGCTCCCTTGGAGACATTATAAGATGGTATGGGCTGAGGTTTCACTGCTATGCAGATGATACCCAGCTATACCTGTCTTTGCACCCGACCAGGATGGAGCTCTCGTGTGTTTAATAACTTTCTGGAAGAAATCCACGGTTGGATGGATTCTAGTTGGTTAAAGTTGAACTCAGAAGACAGAGGTTTTGGTTGTAGACCCAGGTGGTCAGATAGAGAGTCGCATGATGGCACGCCCTCTGGAATTTTTCTTGGCGGCGTGTCACTTCAACCTCTGAACAGGTGTGTAGCCTTGGGATTGTCCTAGATGACAGGCTGACATTGTCAGGACTTCCTTTACCATCTTAGGAATATTGCCAGGGTTAGGCACCGTGTTCCATCTGACTCTTTGCCAACATTGGTCACGCCTTTGTGTCCTCGTGCTTGGACCACTGCACGCCTTTACTTTGGGCTTTCTGGGGTTGAAATCTGTAGCCTACAGCTGGTGCAGAATGTTGCAGCCGGGTTTTGACTGGGACAAGGAGGTCCTGTCATATTACCCCGGTGCTGCGTAAACTGCACTGGCTTCCTATACAGTGGCGGATCACCTTTAAAGTAATTTTATTGACTTTCAAAGCCCTTCACGATCAGGGTCCGACCTATCTGAAAGAACTTCTGGTGTCTTAGTGCCTTGGCCAATCGCTCCGCTCAACCCGGCGAGGGGTTGTTAGAGATTCAAGAGTGAGTTTAAAATCCTCCGGCAGCAGAATATTTTCTTATGCTGCACCCACTCTTGGAATTCTCTACCATGCGGTTAAGGAGTGCACCTCCGTGGAGGTATTTAAGAAGAATTTAAAAACTTACCTGTGGCAAATGGCCTTCTTGGAAGATTAAGTTAATTGTATAGTGTTATGATTCTATGGAATATTTTATTTTTGATTTTAACATTTGATGTTATTTGGTATGATTTTATTTATATGTTTTATTAATTTGTATCTGATATTACGGTTTTAATATGTTCAGCACCTTGATATGTTGAAAGGCACTTATTAATAAAACTATTATTATTATTATTATGAATAAGCCTGCTCAATGAAGTTAATCCTGCAATAAAGTTGAAACTTTAACTAGTCTACTGGATAGGGGTCTTGTTTTCATGCAACTGTTTTCAGTCATAAAGAAAATCGAGAATAAATTACTTAAAACAGATGAAGTAATAAAGAAAATGGAATGGAGCGGATTATAAATCTTACTTTTTAGGTTTTCCTAATGCTCTCAGAGGCTCTTTAAATATAAAGCATACATATTGAATTGCACTATTAATCTTTTATATTTAAGAGTAAGACTTGATAACTGGAGATTCTAAGTGGGAGGAGAGACAAAGCAAAGGAAATGGGCATGTTCACACCTTACAGGTCAGCCTGGCCATGGACCACCTGAAGCAATTAGCTACACTTAACACCTAATCAGTTAGGTGAAAATCATGTCACAGTTCAGTCCCTGTCTTGCTCAGGATACCTAGCAGTTGAGTCCTTTGCAAAAAAAATGCATCTCAGGTAGAAGAAAATGAGACATAGTAAATATATATTTGGAGATTGCTCTAGGCCCCTGGCAGTCAGGGCCCCAAGGCATATGCCTATGTTGCCTGTGCCTTAATCCAGCCCAGGTGAAAACAGTAGAGGCTTCATGCATGTGTGGGATAGACATAAGGAAATATTAGGAAGTGGGCATGGAGGAGGGAAGGTCACTGGAGATCAGTTAGGGTCTGTGGAGACAAACTAGGCAGAGACCATCTGGGCAGACTGGGTTGGCCAGGGGTCCTTTTCTATCAACAAATCCTATATTTCTATGCAACCTGTTGTTGACTTCTGTCAGTGGGAATGCAGAGCAGCAAATAAATAACAAACAGTGAAGGAGGCAGGAAAAAGATTTACACGTGCACGGAAGAGGCTCTGGTGGAAATCAATGCACAAATGGCAGTAGCTTCACAACATCACCAAAACTGGAGACACAAATAACGTCAGGAGAGGGACCTAACAACATGCAGTGTCAGCTATTGGAGTGACTCACCTAGTAATGGAGCAGGACAGATGCCCACGTAACAGGTGTTATCTACTGTTCTGGCTGCTATGTCCCTTTGGAACACACAGAGTGAGCATACCAGAGAGGCAGTTTGCATGGAAAACAGTATATGGAATCTGTAATGAATGCTAAGAGAAAAGAAATATCCAAATGGTTTGCTTTTGTGCATCTGTCTGAAACATATCCATACTGTACTCTCAAGCCCCATCCCCAGAGCAATGCATTATGGGTATGCAAATCCTTGTGCAAGGCAGGCTGACAAAGTTTCACCAGAACAGACATCACCCTTTCAATGGCCTTGTACTTGATCCAGTAATAGGCTGAGAATGACAAAATGCAGACACGTGTTTTGTCCTTTTTGGACTCCTCAGTGTACTGCAGTTCTAATGTGAACCAGACACAATGTCAGAATCAGAACCAGAACTCCATTGCTATGTCCATTTACAACACTCAGGTGAACATATTGGAGGCTCCCATTACATTAAACTGATAAACTGATGACAGTGACTGTGTGACACCAGGACACACTCTTATGTAAACACCCTGAATGTTTCACACCAAACCTGAGCCAATTCACTGATATTGGTCTTTATGGTAATACTTTAAATTTGAAAACAGACAATTCTTACACAGTCATTCAAATGACACACAGTATGTTTCTTTTTAAGTGCTGTATGATTTTAGATCCTAAAACTGATAGCACCCATAACTCAAACCAAAGCATTACCTTTCTGTATTGCCTTATGGAGCTAATACACTGCCTAAAAATTAATATTAATTTTTAAAAGCTGTCAGCTATTACCTTTTGTTTTTGAGTTACTTTTCTTTTCCATTTAATTAGAAAATGTTTTACCTGTTGTTAGTAGGCGTGATATGTGGAACAGCAGTCTGCTTGGCAGCTGACTTATCTAGCTCTGTTCCTCCCATTACATCATTGGCACTGTGACCTCACTGACTGTGACATCACAGCTGCTCAGGAAGAGGCACTCAGCAGCTGCCAGATCCATCACCTGTGATGTCACATTCAGTGAGGTCACAGTGCTGATGATGTAGTGGGAGGAATAGAATTATATATGTCAACTGCTGGACAGAATGCTATTCCACACAACCAACATACAGGTAATGCTGTCATACAGAAAACTTTCAAATGAGAAAAGGAAAGAAAAATACTTCAGAAATAAAAGCTATAGCAAACATCTTAAAATTTGCAACATTTTCCTGTCTGCAGTTATTGGTTCTAATAGCTCTTTAAACAGTGACAGGAGCCTGTGGCAGAGTGTTGTGTACATCAGTGAATGTCAATCCATACAGAATTAAATGCAGGACTCCGCTAATGATAGCTGTGGTAATTATGCTCAGAGTAGCCTTGCAGTCCTGTTTTCTATCATAAAAGCTTTTAGATGAGGCAGAAAAAAAATACATTCTTGTCCCTGATTTAAATTATTGACTGTGCAAAGAAGGTTTCCTCTCTAGAGACTCTGTCACTGCCAATTAGTAAGAATAGGAGGTATTTCTGACAGTAGGGTTGTCTTTGGGACCTCTTCATCCAGGTCCTATTAAAACCACTTTGTGCTGCTACACAGTGCCTTGTTGCTAGTAAAGTCACAGATGAAAGTGTCTGATATGAATTTCTCTACATGGTAATTACTTGTTTAAAAATGTGGTTCATAGACACCTGCACTCTTAAAATAAGCAGACTGGAAACAGTAACAACAAAGATGTTTTGAAGAGTCTTAGGTCCCATTAATTTAAAATGAAAAAAAAAAAGCAATATAGTCGTGTAGCTCTGATCCGGGAACTGTTCTAAGCATAGAGAAGAGTTATTGTCAACTTTGGTTTAGATTGGAGTTCAGGTCCTTAAATTTCATTCATCTTCAATAATTCAGCCAAATCACTTCATCCCCAGTGCAAAAATTAGCATGGAGTAGTGAAGTCTATAAAAGGGGTAAAAATCCTTGAGATCAGCAATGCATATTTATCACTGTAGCCTACTTGTAGCAGGTGGTGTTGGCATACCACTGCTGGCGACTGCTGTGCTTGTGGTGGTGTGACAGACTCTGAAAACACCATAAGACCACACAGTGATGCACTATAGTAAAAGGTAATATTCAATGCTGAACCCAAGGCTTACCCCCCATAATCTCTGCTTTACTTCCAATGACTGTATTTTCCTGGCCCTGTAGATTTTCAAATTCTATACTATTCCCACTAAAAATGCATCTAAAACATAAAAACAATTTAAATGACATCAAATTAAACTTAGGAAGCCTGCCTGAGCACAGCCACTGCACAACTGCCTGCGATGCTAGTGACCCAAGTTCAGGAATGAGCATGGGTCATTAGAGGGCTACGAGGGACAAGATAGGATGAGCATCTGCAGGACTACTGTTCTGTTCTGGGAGGAGGGGCTATGGTTCTCATTATAAATGCAGCTCCCAATGGAGGCTGGGAGTACAGTGCCGGCATAGGGGCCACGTGGTTGGGGAGGAGACATTGGCAGACATCTGCAGGGCATCCAGCGGAAGCATGTTCATACTGAGCACTAGAATCACTGCACATCCATGTCTCCTGGGGCAACCTAAGGAAGAAACCCCTTATGCAGTTGCACAATGATGCTGGGGAGCCCTGCAACCACCACCACAAGCCTGCTCTGGGGATGCGGGGGGACCACATTAGCATCTCAATCCTTCTACTTAGTCAAGGGAACATCACCATGGGGGTGAGCCACGGTCTATGGAATTTACCCAGTAGGTCCCCAGAGCTGGCACAAGCCCAGAGGTGAACCTGAAAGAGGTCAGCTGGACAAAATGTAGTACATCCCCACCCATATCAGGAGAATAAATAGAATAAAAAAAGAAACATAGGGCATTACATTGCCCTTCACAATAGTTACCATCCATGGATGGAGATTTTTCTATTTTACATTTTAAAAACAGTTTGTTATAGTCAGTGCACTTTCAACACAGCTACTGCCTGCTGGAAGGAAACTTTTGTCAATTGACTACATGAGACAGGAATTGGACTGGACGGCAAACAACCAACCAGTTGGTCATTCTGTCTCACCACATTTCTTGTGGCTGAGCTGGAGTGATGGGTCTTAGTTAACTAATAATAACTCTGTGTAAGTGACAGGTATGACTATATTGAGCTTGTTGGTAATGGCACTTTGAAAGACATTGCAGTGTCATCAAGAGAGGAGGCTTGCACTGATGCATTGTATTTGAACAGTCTTCGTGTTGCTGCTGGGAGTGGTGAGCCAGACCGAGGTGCCAGTGCCAGTGAAAGTCTGTGTAGTCTTGCCACCAGAAGGTGTAGGTATGAGAATAGTAGTAGATATCACTTGTTGGAGATGTGAATAACTGAATGGATAGTTAAACTTCATCTGTGTTAAGCTGAGTTTCAGAAAGGCTAAGAATTCAGGATTCTCTGGATCTACAGTAGCTTTAAGCGATGTGGTGAGGCAATATCCTCACTGGTACTGAAGCATGATTCTTAAGTGGCTGATGCTGTAGAACATCAAAAAATAAACAAAGCCACTTTAACCAGTGCAGGCCAAATGATTTTCATGTCTTGTCTGAATTTGATTGGATCTCTATTTCTGTTAGCCAGTGACTCTCCTAGGTAAGCCTACTGTGCATCATATACCCTGTGCAGTAGCAAGCCTGAGTCTTCCTCTAAAATGTCTGAGCTACAACAGCATTCGGTATCCAAAAGCTTCCAAACATGCTTGGTTGGCTTAGGCACCTCATAATTCAAGTCTTTGATATCATCTTGCTCATGCTTTACACTGGTCGTGAGAAAACAGGAGAAGAGGAGGCACTACGACCAAAAGGTTGTGTATGCACATTCTTGATGAGTTCTTCTAGCTGTACTTGCCACTCCAGCATGAGAGCACATGACAGCTTCTGTTTGATGTGATCTATCCATCCAGTGGAAGTGAATAGATTCTGTACAGTAACAGAACTGGTCACCACCGCAGACATCTGGCTCTGATGATGACCTCAGTTGTGATGACATCATTGTCCACCTAGGGACAAATGACTTGGCTCATCATGAGATTAGAGTAGTGCAAAAGGACTTTGTAGAGTTGGGGAGGGGCTTAAGACAAGTGCACACACAGTATCCTTCTCAGAGGTCCTGCCTGTCAGTGGCATTAGTGAGGCGGTACTTTGCACCATGCAGTTTAACAAATGGTTAAAAAATAGTGTGGAGCACAGGGTTTGGCTTCATTGGGGACTGGGGTTTCCACCTGGAGGGACACCAGCCTATACTGGCAGGATGGTCTGCATCTGTCCAGGAAGGAACAAGTCTTTTGAGCAATCGGTTTAAATGCTTCATTGGCAAGCCTTTAAACTAGTCAAGGGAGGCACTGATAAGCAGAAGGAAAATCCCAGCCTCCCCTACAAAACAGGGTACTAAATGAGAAAAAGACCAAGGTAGAAAGGTCAGTGGGGTTGCTGCTACAGAAGGTAAAGCCATCAAAAATGAGAGCAATGAGTACCAATGCCCGTAGTCTGAGTAACAAGCTTCCTGAATTAGTGGCCTTGATGGAGAAGGAAGATCTGGATATTGTGGCAGTCACAGAAACATGGTACACACAGAACCATGACTGGGACGTAAACATACCAGGATACACTATCTACAGGAGGGACAGGGAGGGTAAAAGAGGAGGAGGATTAGCTCTCTACATAAGAGAAGAAATCAAAGCAACAGAACAAAAGGGTAAACAGGGAGGAGAAGAAGCACTGTGGGTCAATTTGGAGGCAGGCAATGGCACCACAATCCGCACAGGGTTGTATACAACCCCCTCTCAGGGGAGGAAATGGACAAGGAAATGATAGAAAGTATGCTTAGAATGGCAGATAAAGGGGAGATATTGCTGATGGGTGATCTGAATATGCCAGATGTTAACTGGAGTGCAGTTACAGCAGCCACTTCTAAGAGTGGGGTTATTCTGGATGCCCTACAGGGGCATGCCTTAGACAACTAGTATTGGAGCCCACTCGAGAGGAGCAATCTTAGACCTGGTTCTCTCAAACGGAGATGAAGAGAGGATCACAGATGTAGAAGTGGGTAGCCATCTGGGAACTAGCGACCATCGAACAGTATGGTTCACAATAAACACAGCAATAGAGTCAAGCCATACAAAGACAAAGGTACTGGATTTTAGGAGGGCTGACTTTGCCAAAATGGGTGAGTGCATAAGAATGCACTAGCAAATGGGCAGGAAGGAGGGTGGAAGAACAATGGGAATATTAAAACTGCCATCACAGAGGTAACAAGCCTTTGTGTAAAGCAAATAAACAAAACGAAGCGAGGTAAGAAACCACTATGGTTCTCAAAGGAAGTGGCAGTGAAGGTTCAAGAAAAAAGAAAGCATTCAGGAAGTACAAGGAATCACAGAAGGAACAGGACAGAGAACTGTATCAGTTAAAGCAAAGGGAAGCTGGAAAGGCAGTCAGAACAGCAAAGGCCCAAACCGAGGAAAAGATAGCCAACTCAGTTTAGAAGTGGGATAAAACCTTTATAGGTACATCAGGAGCAAGAAGGAAGACCAAGGGAGGATAGTGAGGCTTAATAAAGGGGAGGAGGGTGGGCAGAGGGTGACTGTGAAAAGGCAGAGATACTAAACAAATATTTTTGCTCAGTATTTACAAAGGAAGAAGGGGGGTACCTAAAACAAACAGTAGAAACACTCTGGATACAGAAGTTGATACCAGCCCATTTACAGAAGAAAGAGTTCTGAAAGAGCTCTAAAACTGAAGGTGGACAAAGCAATGGGGCCTGATGGAATTCATCCCAGAATTCTAAAAGAACTAAGGATAGAACTAGTGACACCACTGACTACCCTCTTTAACAAATCATGGGAGGATGGGGTGGTACCTGAGGACTGGAGGAGGGCAGATGTGATTCCCTTCACAAAAGTGGGAGCAAGGCAGAAGCAGGAAACTACAGACCTGTTAGTTTAACCTCAGTGGTAGGAAACTGATGGAATCACTTCTGAAGGAAAGAATTGTTGCGTATCTAGAGGCCAGAGGGGCACATGACCCAAGGCAGCATGGATTCACAGGGAAGGTCATGCCAGACAAATCTGATAGATTTCTTTGACTGGGTGACCAAAGTAGTAGATCAGGGAGTGGCTGTGGACATGGCCTACCTAGACTTTAGCAAGGCATTTGACACAGTCCCACACAAAGATTAATATACAAGTTAGCCAGCCTGGGAGTGGGTCCCAAGATGACAGCCTGGGTAAAGAATTGGCTGGAGAATAGGACACAGAGAGTAATAGTAAATGGAGTCCACTCTGAAAAAAGGGAGGTTAGCAGTGGGGTACCACAGGGTTCAGTATTAGGACCGGTCCTCTTCAATGTCTTTATAAGTGACATTGCAGAGGGACTGGAAGAAAAGTATGTCTCTTTGCAGATGACACAAAGATCTGCAACAGAGTTGATGCACAAGGTGGGTGGAAAGGATGAGAAGGGACTTGGCAAGGTTAGAGGAATGGTCAAATGTATGGCAGCTTAGATTCAATGCTAAAAGTGCAAGGTAATGCACCTGGGAAACAAAACCCAGGGAAGAGTACACAATGGGGGTGAGATACTAACAACAACAAAAATGGAAAGGGACCTGGGGTATTCATATCGGATGACCTAAAGGTGGGCAAGCAATGTGAGAGGGCAGCAAGGAGGGCTGGGGGATACTGGGATGCATAAGGAGAGGCATCACCAGCAGAAAACAAGAAGTTATTATCCTCTGTACAGACAGCTGGTGAGACCACATCTGGAGTACTGCGTGCAGTTCTGGAGACCAATCTCTGCAAAGACATAGACAGGATGGAAGCTGTCCAGAGGAGGGAACTGAAATGGTGCAGGGTCTGCACGGAAGACATATGAAGTGAGACTTAAGGAGCTTAATATGATAGCCTCGAGAAAGGAGGGAGAGGGGGACATGATAGAAACTTTCAAGTACCTCAAAGGAATCAACAAAGTCCAAGAGGTAGCATCTTTCAAAAAAGAGGTGTGCAAGAACAAGGGGCCAATTTGAAGATAGAAGGGGTGGCTCAGAGGTAATTTAAGGAAGTATTTTTACAGAGAGGGTTGTGGATGCATGGAACAGCCTTCCAGAGGAGGTTGTGGAGTCAAAACAGTGGTGGAATTCAAGCATGCATGGGACAGTCATAAGGTAATTCTAGGGGTGGGGGTAGGAAGAAGTAGGCTGCTGGTTAACTAGGATCTGCAGCTTATCCATCAGGTAGGGAAATGGGCAGACTGGGTGGGCCAAGCAGTCCTTATCTGCCGTCAAATTCTATGTTTCTATGTTCTATGTTTCTATGATGCTGAAACTTTAAGCGGTCACAATAGCCATGCAGGCTTGGCCAGTTCAGAGCGTGTGGGCAAATGTATTTCATTATTTTAGTGTATTGCATCTTATAAAGTGATTTTCTTTTCTTGAAGATTAATAGAGTGCACATGAATATTATAAATACTTCAGTAAAAGGCTTGTTTGTGAAGGTTGCATGCGTGATTGTCTGAATAGCAACTATGAAGATTGAACAGTGGGTCTACTGGACCATTTGAAGCAGCTGAGCCCTACCTACTAAATCAAAACTGAAATCTTGGGTTGGATGTAAAGTAGAGCTAGCCAGAAAAAAATAGTTGATAACACTGTGTTGAGCGACTGCAATAAAAAAATGAAACACTACATTTGGTAAGACCAATTTATTTAAGGTACCTGCAGTGATGACCAATCCTGCTGTGTGCAGAATATGTGTTTTGAGATTAGTGTGAAAGCTCTAAGGTAAAGTGCACTCTTTTCATTTGAGCTTCTAGAATTATGTGTTTGGTAATGACCAACTGGCTGATTGCATGCTCTCAGTCCAATTCCTGTCTCATGTAGTCAATTGACAAAAGTTTCCTTCCAGCAGGCAGTAGCTGTGTTGAAAGTGCACTGACTATAACAAACTGTTTTTTAAAAATGCAAAACAGAAAAAAATAGAAAAAATCTCCATCCATGGATGGTAAACTATTGTGAAGGGCAATGTAATGCCCTATGTTTCTTTTTAAATTCTATTCATTCTCTTATGGGTGGGGATGTACCACATTTTGTCCAGCTGACCCCTTTCAGGTTCACCTCTGGGCTTGTGCCAGCTCTGGGGACCAGCTTTGATATGCTAAACTGTATCCATGATTTAATGCTGTCAGTCCTGTCTGCAAGTTGTGTAAGCAACATCTCTGTCACTTCTTTGATGAGAATTGCATCCCATTGCTGCTGCAGCGACTGAGATGAACTAGTGGTGCCACCTCCTCCATCACCGTTATTGTAGTCATTGTCACCAATGTTGCTGTCACAACAACCTCCACCTCCTGCCTTGCTTCACTGGATAGCTGTAGAAGATCATAAATAATGGAGTGTGTTGGGTTCAAGTAGCCTCACCAAGGGAAAGACCATAATAAGTGTTTCCGATTCTGCACGAAATCTTCGTGGCCTGTTCATATGGTTACTGAAGTAGAATGAGTTTTTGTACAAAAGGGCAGTTTTTATGCATAGGTTAAATAGACTACAGCCTAGGGAGCTGGCTGTTTAGGGGCACTCTAGGAATGAGAGGAACTAATTAAGATATATATACTATGTATTTATTTTGGGCTGCTGCTTGTTCATTGTTTTTGCTGTTGGTTGGCACTGCCTGACTCTACTGAGCAGGTTAAACTAGCATGATGAATGATGTTAATTGTTGATGTGGTGGAGTGGAGTCAACCTCCATCAAAAATCAACAACCCATCCATCCCGCTGTACCCCTGCCAACAGATCATTTGGCATTAGGCTCCCTCCCTCACTTTTCCCTTCCCCATCGCCACAGAAAAATGCTTGCTCAAAGTCATCTCTCTTGTCTCCCCAACAGAGATGAATGTCCCTGCCTCCCAGTTGCATTGAATCATTCATTGACATGACATGGTGATGCTGAACCGGCATCCTCCTCAATCAATGGTGAATTTGAGTTCAAAATCCACTGGCACCAAATTAGTTTGAGTGGCCAGGAATGCTGGGTGGGGTGTGCTCTGTATAAGAAGGCTGTATTTCAGCGTAGTGGCTTTTCTTTCTTTTGATGGGACAGCAACTTGGTGGCTTTAGTTCAGATAGGCTGCAGGCATCCGGTGGCATCTCAGCACTATTGGGAATACTTGGAAAACCATAACTGCTGTCTCTTCTCTTGGCACCTCAATGACCGATGTAGTGTTTCTGCTTTTGGGAGCACTGAACAGCAGCAGAAGGCAGAGTGAAGAGGTCTGATTTTGATTTTCTTTGAGGTAAGTGAAAAAATCTCTCAATTGAATTGATGTTTTGACTTGCTAAGTAACTCCTATTCCCCACACAAATCTTGCCCTGAATAAAGGTTAAAAAATAACCATGCTAATTATATTGAAAAATGATGATGATCATTGAGTGTGTGTGTGTGTGTGTGTGTGTGTGTGAAATATTTGTTCACATCATCCCCTACTACTAGCAATACTGGCTTTGGCATTGCTGTTTATCCCCTTACCCTTCAATAGTAAGACCAACAACTATCAGAGAAGGATTTGGTCAGTTAGGTGCATAAGCATATGGGGCTCAGAGGCACAAGTCTGGTTTCAGGCAAGTCCCAGTCAAGCGGAGTTGCTGAGTTAACCCACTATTGAAACAGGGATGAAGAGCATGGGAAAAGAATTTGCCATAGCTCTGATACTTAAAACAGTTTGTCCCATCCTACAGGTCAAATCTTAATGCAGGCTGTTTGGGAATCCCTTGTGTTTGTAGTAGAATCTGGTTTCCTCCTCAGTACCAGAACAAGAGTAGGCAGTGTGGGTTGTGAGACTTCCATTAGAAAAGTTTTTTTTTGTGTTTTTTTTTTAAATCTGGATTTATCCCTGCTATGCTGCCATCCAGGGATATACAGTGTTCAAGCAGAGCTGTCATGGAGACAGTAGCTGGGTATTTTCTCCCAGTTTTGCCCACTATCTTCCCTCCTCCCTGGCATGGGCAGTGCCATTATTGGTTCCGTGCATGCACAATGTGCCCCTGTAGAAGGAGCAAGCTCCCCTGGCCTGACCACAGCGTGTCCCTGACTGTAAGAACCTAGCACCGCCACCACCCCTCCCAGTCAAGACAAGCTGCCTCTGGAAGCAGCCTGGCCTGTCTCCGACTCTGCGACCCAAATGCACTCCCAAGCCTGTTCACCTGCATGACAGTTCAATGTGGCTGCCCCTGGGCCATCAAGGAGGCCCAAGATTGGGCTTTAACAGAGCTTTGTAGCTGTGAGGTCAGTAAACCTTTGATATAGAAGGCACGGGTCATAATGTCACAGACAATCACAGCACAGTCAAAACCACAAAGCCAAAATGCCAACAGCAAAGATAGCATTCAACAAAAGCAGTCAAGTGCTACTTTGCGAAGTCAACAAATACACTTTGTTTTTGAGGGGTGCTCTGTCACCTCACCCCATAACCCCCACTTTATTATAACTAACTCCGGGAGGTGGGGGTTTCTCAGGGACAGGGAGAAATTTTGGTGGGGGGATTGTTGAGGAGGGAACAGGAAAAGAAGATGTCCCAGGAGACCAAAAAATAAAATTATGTTAAATATCCCAGGACAGGGAATCAAACCCCAGGACATTGGTGTTCCACCACTCTCCTGCTTGTAGTTTTACCCTGTGAGCCACATGAGCTGCTTGGCAATACATCACCAAGCACATTTCTTAACCTGTTTGCTCGAAAGCAATATAGCTACAGAGATAGCTGTTTTGATTGTTCGCTATAGTATCCCTGTAGCTATTTTGCCTTTAGCTGTTTTACTTCACGGTTTTGCCTGCGCTGTATTCCTTGTGACATTTTGACCCATGTACTAATATGGAAGAGTCGTCATCTTTATAGGCAGAGAGTCTGCTCCATGGCATGTTGCATCAGCTTCTGAATAGTAGGTCTTTGTGTCTTGTTTATCACCTAATTTAAAGATTTCCAGAACATCTAAGGGTTGGTGAATATTTTTATCTGTTGAATTGTAATAATCAATGAGGCATTTTCATTGGCTTCTCTGATACAGATACTTGTAATATCTGCAGGTCTGTTTTTCTCTCTCATCATTTATTTGCAACCACTGAGGGGGCACATGGGGAGATTAGTTTCCAGCCTATGGGTGCCATGTAAGTTAATGTGGCCCTAAATACACCACAGCACACATGATAGATATCTGCCACAGCCCACATCCTCAAATTCCATAGCCTGAAAACATCTGTTCCACGAGTCTACCCACCATGTAAAATACAACAAATGAACATGTCTTTAATTAATCAATACTGAGAAACACTATGCTTCTGCAGGTAATGTTGGAAGAGCTCCGCACATTTTGGGGGAATTGAAGAAATATCTCATGGTCCTGTATAGTATCAAGGGTTTCTTTAAACTGTGCCTGTTTACTGCTACTATGACTCACCATCTGATTTAGTGTGTGTGTGCAAACAAAGGACAGGCCTGCAAAGTGAATTAAAATTAAAGAGAATTAAAAAGAAATGAACAGAAGTTAATGAAGTTTATTTATTTTACTTGTTCATTCTTGGATTACAATACTCTTGAGCACAGACAGCTCATTTACAAGTTTCACGTCAGTGGGGAGGGAGACAAAACATGCAAAGGGATAAAAGTACAATGTTTCCAAAACAGTAAAATAAAGTGTGCAACTATATGTGTACCTATATGCAGTTTAGCGTTCTAATAGGAGGAAAGTGTAGATGAGAGGGAAGGATAAAGATGGGAGAAAGAAAGAAAGGTAGAAAGTGGCAGCCATAGGCTTTGTAAAGCTAGTGTGGGGAGACAGGGACAGGGGTGAGGTGGGCAGGGGTAAGAAAGGTAAGAGTGGCAGCCATAGACCTTATCAAGCTGGTATGGGAGGGGTAGGGGTGTGGGTGTGAGGTGGACGGAGTGGAAAGAAAGGTAGGAAGTGGCAACCATAGGTCTTGTCATGCTGGTGTGGGAGGGTAGAGGCAGGGGGTGAGGTGAACGGGTAGCCAGGGCCTTGTCAAAGTGCAAAAGGGGTAGCCTTGGAATTGTAGAGGTAACAGCGGAGATACAGGGTTATCCAGTTGTGAGGAGAAGACTGAATGCTAGTAGATGGGTGGTGGGTGCAGGAACCCTTAATGGTTTCAAACACAGCTGATACAGTGTAAAGTCTTAACAGTTACACAAGGAGAGGTAGTAGGCAAGGGGTGATGAGTGCAATAATGTCGGCTAGACAATAGATCTTGGATAGGAAGGTAAAACAAGACAGACTGCATGGACCAATGGTCCTTTTTTGCCAACGTTTTCACATTTCTATGTAATGAAGACTAGCAGACCACTACTTCCTGAAGAAGTAGCCAGTGGGCTACAAAATGTTGGGAAGTGTAATAAATTAAATGTTATCTTTGAAACAGTTGTAAATGAATTAAATTCTTACGTGTTTCTAAGCTTTGTATTGAGGTCAGAATGAGAACCAGCTTGAATGTAAATGTTTTCCAAGTTTTTCCATTTGTTCCATATATAGTGCAGTCAGCCAGGATGCAACACCCTGTGATAAGTATGATACACTTTTTTATGTGACAGACTTGACTAATAACCATTTTATTACATTATACCTGCAGTATTCTGCAGGATGTCACTAGCAGAACTGTAATAAGAGTGTCTTATCCTGGCTGACTCTACTGTACAAAAATTCACAGAGTCTTCACAAACTTTTGACGGTTTGGATTTTACAATGTTTGAGGTTCAGTTATGTAATGTATTGGTCCTTGATGTATGAGAAATATAATGTTGCTATTTGTATATTTTTTGTGGGTCTTTCTTTTTGACTGAAAGCATTTGTTAGTACTATTATTACCATTCAATTTAAAGAGCAATGGTCGCCAACAGGACAATTCTAAAAAATATAACATTTAGACACAATATAGCATATATTTAATGTATTTTCCTATAATTACTGGTTCGTCCAATAATACACTGACAATGGAGCCTACAAAACTCTGTAATACATGAGTGTGTATTACAACCCATAGATTATGCTTGTCTTGCATGCTACTCTCTAATTACACTCAGTAACTGGAAGGACAGCATGTTGTAGATCACCTTTAGTTTTGGATTCTAAATTAACAAAACATGTAATGTTCAAATAAGTTGTTTAATAAAACTTTTATTTTGTGGTAGTTGTGGCTGGGGTGAGGGTGGTATTATTTTGGTAGGAAACAAAAGGGCAGTTTTTTAAAATAAATTGGAGAGTCAGAACTTAAAATGGGAACCAGAAAATCTGTAATTACAAAAGTATATATTTCAAAACAATTACCAAAAACAATGGATTGGCATTATCAATCAAACTTCCCATATTCCAAAATTTACAATTATATTAAACGGTAAATAGCAGAATTTGTGTTCCTTTAATAACAAAGAATGAAAGGAAAAGAAATACAAAAACTCTTTGAAATATAAACTGAGTCATGTTTAAATGTTATGTGGTTAAAACATTTCTTAGAAGCATCTGATGCTTTTTAAAGATTGTAATCCAGTCTTCATTCAATAGTTTTCTGTGAAGCATACGTTGACTGCACACGTCAGCTAAGCTTTTCTTTTTTTTTGGGGAGTAAATAATTTTACTGAATTGCATAGAACAACAGTACAAAACATCACACAGTCAGACATACAAGTATTGTGCTGTGTTATATAGAGTGATTAGGCAGGCTACATACATAATAACTGCCCAAACTTCTGGACATTGTAAATACTTTAATGAGCACTTTAATGAAAGAAAGCTGATTTCCCTTATCTCTGAAGTGCACCTTCCATGAAGAGGCTGTAGGAAGAAAGCTAGCATGTGAGGAACCCCTCAGAAAAGACCAGGCATTTTTCTCGAGTAGCAGCCAAATCAATTTCAGATTCAGTTGCCACCTTTGAACTTACTTTGAGTTACTTTTAGTCACATCCATTAGGCTTTTACTTTCTTGTTGGAGTAAAGCAAGATCCAAACAGGATTCAGTGCTCCAAATCAAAAACAGACCACTGACACACATCACGCTTGTGCACACATGCTGACATTATGCAGTGAGCTTTTCAGAGTGTGAATGCACAGCTGCTCATCTCCTTGAGAGCAGCCAGTTTAAACTGACTTAAATGCAACTTTTCATATGAGTCCAACTTATCTGGAAATTCAGCAACAGGGATTTAAATCAAAATCAAATCAGGGTGTCTACTTCTACCAATATCCTAAGTGATCACACTCTGTTCAGGCTGAGGTCCACATTTTGTCTTATTTACACCAGCATTATGATAAATACAGTTACCAAACCTGTGAAACAGGATTTTGAAAATGCTGTAAGAGCTGTTATAAATTGGGAAACAGAACAAAACAACATGAGCAAGCAATAACGACAAACAATAGAAGCACTGAAAACAACTATAACCTAGTGATAAAGACAGAAGATAAGGGGATGCAATTGGGGTCTGGGCAAAGGAAACATATGACATTGAAAGGAACAGACAACTGAAAGATAACAACTTCTACAAGAAACTTGAAATGGATCCAACAGAAAACTAAAGACAGAACTGGATTTACTAACAACTCATGCAGCTGAACAACTGAATTATGGAGGATGAGAAAAAATTCCTTGAAACACCTCATCCTAGAAAACCAGTAATTTATCATTTACCAAAGATACACAAAATCTTAAAATATCTCCAGGCCTACCAATTGCTTCAGGCATTGATAGGCTGACTGAGAAGCCATTACAGTTTGTCAATTTCATAAAACAATGGGTACCAAAGTTACCCCTATCTGAAGGATGCTACAGATACAGTCAAATAGCTTAATAATATAAGGGTTACAAAAACACAATACTTACCACAATAGACATCGACACTGTATACCAACATGTCCCATCAAGAAGGACTACAAGCACTTGAAAAATCTCTCAGCAGCTGAGCAATTGACTGCCTACTGCCCACTGGCTTCCTGCTTGACTTGGCCCATTCATCCTGGTGGCCAGTTATTTCATTATAATAACAAATATGCTCAAACAAAAGGGACAGCTATGAGGATAACATGTGCCCTGAATTATGCATGCCTGCATGTGTTATAATGGGAAGAACAATTTATTTATTCAGACACCACTAATCATTTCTTCCACAGAATTAAGCTCTGAAAATCTTTCATTGATGATGTGCTCCTTCTATGGGAGATCTAAAAAATGAACTGATTGAATTCAAGAAATACTTTAAAAGCTATAGTGAATGTTTGCATTCCACCCTTGAATATGACTGCTAGGAATTGCAATATTTGGGTTTACATATTTTTAAGGTTGGAATAGAACTACATATGGAAATGTTCAAAACACCTATGGCTCCTAACACCCTGTTACACTGGGACAGTCATCACCCATAAATATTATAAATAACATCTCAACTGGCCAATTTTGTGCCTGAAAAGAAGCAGTACCACAGAGGCAAAATTTCATCAAGGAGCAAAAGATTTGGCAACAGAAAGTACAAGTTATGCAACTGAAAATGCATACAGAAAAGTCCAGAATACACCAAGTACAGTTCTTGTATGCCCACAGAACAGAGATCAAAATGAGAACAAAAGACTAACTTTGATTATGGAATGTAACACCTTATCAGTACCAACAGGGCAAATTTTGAGGAAATACTGGAACATACTTCAAGGGAAATACTGAGAAAGTACACACAACAGCTACACCTGATCTCCTACAGAAGAGGAAAGAACCTCAAAGAACTTGTTTCAGCTCAACTATCACAATGCCTAACAGTAGTGCTGTGTGGAATGCAGAATGTCTATTCCATCAACAGAATTTCCACCAGAATTTCACTGGTTCTTCTGTGGAATTCCATCTACTGTAATCCAGGAGAACAGCATTTTTCTGTGGAAAATCATTCCACAATCATTTCTGAGGAAATATTGTGATCCACAGAATGAAATTCTGTGGAGCAACATTTTTCCACAGAAATTAATTCCACAAGCATTTCTGCAGAAAATATTGAGTTCTGTGGAATAAAATTCCACAGAAATGTTGTGGAAAACTCATTCTGCATTTTTGCCATGGAATTCTGCCATTCCATTTCTGGCAAAATTCAGCAGAATTTCAATGGAATTTTGAAAATTCCACAAAATTTAATTCTGCTGGAATTTGAAAATTCTTCCCAGCACTACCTAACAGAAAACACTTTGCCTCCCACCCTCACCAAAAGGATATTATTGGTGTGGACATCATCAGCATTGTTCAAACACCAAACATCAAATACTTTTGCCCCCATGTAGAGGAAAAATACTACATTAGAGACTTCATTAATTGTTTAATGATGGGGTCATTCATTTGTTGGCATGCCCATGTAGCTAGGCATATGCTGAGAAGACAAACAGGATGTTAAAAACCGAGTGTGGGAACACTACAATGCAATAAGAACAAAAATGTCATGTACAGTATTACAAAGTACTCTATAGAAGAAAACTGTTGCTCAGTGGCTAATCTCACTTTACAGGCATTGAAAAAGTGCAGCATGACACCAGAGGTGGGGGACTTCTAGTAACTAAAAAAAATATGCCAATATGAAGTGTTTGGATTAATGAATTTGGTACAAAAAGGCCAAATGGACGAATGATGATTTTGTACTAACAGCATTTTGTAAGAACATTAGTGAATAGTACAAAAAAGAGCTACCATATTGTGGTTCATAAAATAAGCTGAATAATATAATTTTTCAAATGCACAGTGCTCTTGTGCTGCACTATCTTTGTCCACTTTCTCCACCTTTTTTACTCCCTCCTTTCTAACCTCTTTCAAAGGTATATATTTTCTGTGGCACTTAGTGATATAGACTAAAAATGAAGTTGAAATGTATAACCTAAGTTTTTATGTACATTGGGTATTAGTAGGATTGTCATTAATCCATTTCTAGGGATTTGAGAATTATAACTGGCATTGAATGCTATTCCACCAAATTATGTAGCAAACATGAGGTAAAACTATTCTGCATTAGCAATACTTTCATGAATTATTAGCTTTAGATTACTAAAAAAATCCCTATCTTCTTCCTCACCCATTCCCTTGTTTCACTTTGTTCCTCTTTTCCTTCTGCCCCACTCCTCCCTTTGTCTGCAGTTTTACCTCTCCATTCTCCCATTTCCTCCACTCTTTTGATGCCTGCAGCCATCTTGCTATAGCTGAAAAATGGGATACCAAACTGCAGATTAGGAGTTTCAGTGTATCCTTCAGAACTCCAAATCACTACACAAGCTGAATGAAATACTCCCTGTCTCTGTTCAGTAGACCAGTTCCAGAACTATGTTTTCAACTTGTTTGTCTCTCTCATCATGCCTGCTTTAAATGTCTTGACAGCTATTATCATGCAGTAGGCACAAATGCAAGTTACTTACACCATTTCTTTGAAGCAGTTTAACTGTCTGCAACAGTGCAATTAGAAACTTTTTACACACTAGTGTTAAGAAAGCCTTGCTTGAATAGCCAGCTACTGAAAGACAGAGAGAGATGTTATAAGTGATTTCAAAATGAATGAATTGGTTTACAAAAAAAAGGTCTCAAATTGCAAGCAGCATCATTGGTTATATGTCATCACTGTGTAGACAATGTCTGGATTATTAAAAATAAAACAAAAATAAATAAAATTCAGTATTGTACAGTAGCTTATTCAACATTGGTATACAGCTGGATACCATCATAATACAGTAAATTCATACAGTATATACCTATCATGGTGTCACCACTCTATGAGCAGCATACTGCATCACAAGTGTTTCCCTGGATTTTTCCTACTTTGGTTAATGCATATATTATTACACAGACAATGACAGCAGAAAAGACCATAGGTCCATCTAGTCTGCCTAGACTTCCCTATCTACCCCAGCTATTTTCCATACAGGGTTTTATCTCTCCTGGTCCACCTCCTGCTCCCCTTCTTAATGCTGCTGACCTGATTAACTACCAAACCCTTCACTCCATCCCAGCTGTGACTGAAACCATTTATGGTCTTGCTGCCCACCACCTCCACTTGCAGACTGTTCAACAGCTTCACCACCTTTTCTGTAAAATAGAATTTCCTCACATGCCTCTTAAACCTTCCCCTTCCAGTTTCAACTCGTGACCTCAGGTTCTTACTTGTCAAAACATGTTTACAATCCTTGATCTACTCCCACTGCATCTTTCCTGGATTTGCTCCCCAAAAAATTATTACACAGTGGGAGGGTGGAGGATATGGCATCATAAGTGACTGCATTGTTTAGAAGTGTTCCTAAAGTTCAGGGAGTATGCAATAAGAGTAGATCAAGGATTTGAAATAAAACAAGTCTGGATATAGTAACACCATTAGCAAGCATTTCAGTTCTAATATGAAAGGATCACATAAAACAACTAGCAAATAAAACAACTAGCAACATTAATGAATTTTAGAAAAGGTAAACAATTAGAAAATATGGGATTTCAACTAGAAATAATATGATGCAAAAGGGTTGATAGTGACACTTTTAAAATTAAAATTAGGGGAAGAAAGAGATAAATCCTGCTCTTTATCCATCTTGGTCATTAATAGGGTACATTTTTATTTACCCTGGCACTAGGTGTGCATGAAGCATTGCCACCATCACCAATAGCTACTGTAAAATCAATGTGGCTAACATTTCTCAGCTCCTTTCACCACTGTTTGCTAAGACATTTTGATGAATGTAACTGAATGTGTCTGGCTGTTGCATCACACCACAGCAGGCCGACACAGTCACATCCATCAGTGTGTTTTGCAAATTGGTGCCATGCATCCTAGCAATTTTTTTGTCCTCACAAAAATCATGAGCAAGCCTGCTAGTGAGTGCAAATTCACTCACTACCCCTTGAAAATATAACCATCAGTCCAGTTCTGGTACCAAACAGTGGAGAACCCCAGGATGTTTGGGTCACAGATACAAGAAAGCAGCATCAAACCATGTTTGTAGAGTGGCTAATTCAGTACTAAGGTGGCTAAAACTCTGGGTTTGTTATGTTCTGTTCACTTATCTCATGCAGCACTAGACCATTTGCTGGATGTGTAAAGGAAATATTTTGTACCCTTCTCAGATCATATTCTTTCACATTTTGGAGCTGGATGATAGCAATTTCTGCTAGTTCTTATTCCTTGTCACAGCCCTTTGTAGGAATAAGGAATCTAGAAAACTAGACACATATGTGCATGGGGATAACTAAATGACCATTTACGTAATTATGAGACAACTATGTATGGGCGTACATCTCTTGTTGTCTCAGAATTCTTAGTAATAACTCCCAAGTATTAGAGAAACAGTTTTAGAAATAGGAAAACAATAAGCTCTTATCAGTTTTTATACCTACAGTGTTGTGTAGTGGCATGATGTCAGACTGTACATATCCATTTGATTATCATGTCTGTGTAGCATAGTACAACATGAATTACGTGTGTCACACAGTTTAAAGTATGGACATTGCACATATTAATAATTTAACACTGTATCCATTTGAATCACATAATCTGTCATACATAGAAATATAGACACTGATGGCAGATAATACTGCTGGGCCCATGTAGTCTGCCTGTTTTTAATTATGATTACTTTTGCTGCAGACCCAACTTAATCTACAGCACATGTCTCTTCAATTCCCTTCCTCCTCCAAACCAAACGCTTATTGACTAAACAGAATTGCAGTCACATTACAAGTGATTTCCCAAAAATGAATAAATAACAACAACAAAAAAGACCCCAAAAACAAGGTTGCAAAGTGTAAGGAGCTTCCCTGCTATCTGTCACTACTGTGTAGACAATGTCTGGATTATTAAAAATATAACAAAAGAAAAAAAAATCCCTTATTGTAACTTATTCAACATTGGTATACAGCTTGGTACCATCATAATTTATCAGTGTCAGTGGCTCAGCAAGTTGCACACTTGCTTCTGAGGCTGAAGATCAGAAGGCTGTGGGTTCTAGTCCCACCAGGCACTTAGGTTAAACCCCAATACTTATACTGCAGTGCAGCATGAGGGGTGCCGCACTTCTGAGGTGCCATTTTTGATGAGACGTTAAAACCGAGGTCCCATCTGCCTATTCAGGTGGATGTTAAAGATCCCATGGCACTTCTCAAAAATAGGGGATTTTTTTCTTTTAAAACAAAAATAATGACATAAAAGAAATATACAAATAAAATTAAACATGGGGTACAGAAAAAAAGGAAAGGGAAATACCAAACAAAGCAAAGGCACTCATAACATTGAAAACAAACCAAATATTCAAAAGAACTAAACTACTGGGAAGCTTATACTGCAAATATGTAGTAATCACAACCTTAAACTGTAATAACTATACAGACTGCTCCATCCCCTTTAAGGTGGTTTAAAAGTCCAAAAAATGTGCCCATAAATGAGCCAGAGTTCCCTTCACTACCCTTCAACTATCTTTCCTATAAACGTCTTTTAGTGCTGTTTCCACTATAGATACAGTAGACATACCTGTATATGACATCCTGCTTTACTGCAGCATTAGTTTGCATCTAGCCTGCCACAGATAACATTTGAGGCAGGCCATCAAAACTCTCAGAGTGCTAGTATTATACATCTGTAATGTAAGTGGAAAGTTCCTAGAAACAAACACTCATAGGAAAGCCTTTCCAATCATGGAAGGTTCCAGTGTCTCGTAGCATAGTTCCAGAAGCCTTTGGCTAAATGTACAGTTTAAATAAAATGTTTCATTGTTTCTACTTCAACTGTACATTTTGAAATGGACAAGAGTGTTCAGAAATGGATTTGTGCTTATGGTTACCCCTAACATTTATTTTACCGTAAGCACAAAGCCATACCACATCCCACATTCTCTCAGGGTTTCTAGGGTCCAATAACTGTTCACTGACTAATTTGATTCTGTACTGAGGACAGTTTTTGAAACCAGGTTTCTGTATTCTAATCTTCCCCATTACTGTTGAATAAAGTTGTTTCCTATTCAGATTTAGCATCTGTGATTTCCCTATGTTCCAACTAGCCAATTTTTGCATGGAAGGTTTTAAAAAGGTGGGACCTTAAACTTTTTTAAAGTTTTGGAGGAGTTCACTCCAACAGGAGAAATACTGTCCTAAATAACTTTTCAAGAAGACATTTAGTTTGCGTAACAGTATCCTGTAGTGCTGCTACAAGAGTATGGGACCACAATACAGTAATATATGAAAAACATGTGATGGGGGACCATGTCTCCACCACCCTTGTTTTTGAGTAAGTACAAAAGTATTTTTTATCAGATTGAAGAGACTGCCCCAAAACATTTGAAAAAAATATACTGTATGCAGTGGTTTCTAATTGAACAAGGTAGGGGAAATCTATAACTCACATACAGCAAGTTTGGCAGTATAAATTGATTGAGTATCCAAACTCTTTTATGTTTTGAAAAAGGCAGATTCTTCCACATTTGTACCTTCCATATACAAACTGCTATTTTTCTGACCAATTTAGGAAAGCTAAGTCCCCTCTTCTAAATTTAATGCCCAAGATTTTAATGGGTTCTATGACTATGGAAATGCCTCCCACCATAGTTCCTCTTTACAATTGTCGGTAGTGGGATACCAACACTTTTCCCACAATTCAAGGATGCACCTGTGAGTTTGGAAAATTCTGTAAAATCCATACTAAGGCAGGTCCACTGTGTGTATTTTGTGAGAAACTGCAGATATCATCTATATAGGCCAGTATTTTCAAAGTAGAAACACCATGGGGCCAAGGCAGTCCATGTACTTCTGGGGATTCAATTATTTTCTAATAAGGTGGTTCAAGAAAACACATAAAGAAGTGGACTAAGTGGACAACCTTGTCTCACACCTATCATAACATTAATTTCTGAATCCAGTATCCCTTTGTTGTAGGTGACCATAAATGTAAATTTGTACAAAATAGCTATCCATTTCACAAAATCTGGAGGAATAGCATATCTCAATAAAATATTTAACAGAAATTTATGACATACAGTTTCAATGGCCGAGACGGTCCAAGGACAACATAAACTCTGTATTAGGGTGTTCCCGGTACTAGAGGTGGGTGAAGTGGCCGAAATTCACTCTGCAAAGCAATTCATGGAGCAGTGCGGAATCCATAAAGTACTCAGCAATGCAAAGTGGGGTACTTTGCATCAAAATGAGGATCACAAAGTCATTGATTTCAATGCAGTTCATGTTACTCGCCTTCCCCAACCACTTCTGTGTCTATTTTTAGGTGAAGTACATTGATTTCAATGTACTTCGCATCACTTTGTCTTGTTTTTGGCTTCGAGGTGAATTTTGCATTGATTTATGGGATTGTAGCACATGGGCTCTAGATTGTTCTGCACAGCCTCAGTTCTGTGTAGCGTGTGTGTAGTGGTAGCTGGAGACAGTTTGCTGTCAGAGCTCTGATTCAAACCCTATAAAAGCTGTTAAAAGCCTTTTGAGCCATTTTTTGGCTCAAAACATTCAAAATATAGTACATCGATTGTAGGAAACCCTCCTGTACCCATATCATTGAGAGTTTATTGTTTGTGTGTGGATTTTGAATGTTAATTTGAACATTCAGTCTGTGTACTGCCAGACACTTGAAGTGTGCTTTGGGGAGGGCGTATCTTGGTGTAAGTAAATTAACTGGAAGAAAAAGGCAGTCTTTTGTTTTGGTTATATTTTAATTAATTTTGACATTTCTTTTGATGATTGTTGTGGTGCAGCACTGCATAATTTCAGTGTGTTTAAAAGATTTATTTTTATTAATGATGTTTTCAATTTGCTGTGCATTACTTGTAGTGTGTGTGTGTGAATGTGTGCGACGTGTCCTTCAAATCAGACACATTTTATTGTGCCACATAGTAATTGCAGCAGTGTGAACCTCCTATCCACTGCACCTGCATGATTTTTTGTACTGCTTTGTGGTATCTTTACTGGTAGTGGACTGTTACTGCAGTGTACTACCCCTAACCAGAAAGGTATTCTTTTCAGATTTGGATTGTGACTTGTGAGCACTGGTTAGGTGTTGTGCCTTTGCATCTGCATCTCTTGAGTGCACAAGCGCCAATCTTCATCTGTCTGTGCATTTGCATCTCTTAGGGCCCAATCTCCATCTGTAACTTAAGTCACAGTTGTTTGTTTGGCTTCCTTCAGAGTACTGGTGTTATGCATATCTCTGCATGAACATTGTACTCATTAATGTGTGTTTTTAAGTCAGGGTGATCATCACGGGTCACTCACTATACAAATCAGGTGTTTCATCTTTACGGTCATGATTCACGATCACAAATCACAAAACTGTAAGTTTTTATGTTGTTAGTTGCATGTAAGCCTGTTTCATAGTATCTCAGGTCTCGGCTTCACCATTGTACTCATTAATATGAGTTTTCAAATCAGGTAGTTTGTGTGGTTCAGGTCAGGAAGTACAGCCATAGGTATTTGCATTTGCGTACAGTTTATTATCACTAGTCATGTCACACTGACCAGACACTCATCACAACTCGAGGCAAATCACATTCTTCATCTTCACGGTCACGATTCACAAACATGAGTCACAAAACTGTAAGTTTGTTTTGTTGTTAGTTGCATGTAAGCCTGTTTCATAGTATCTTGGGTCTCGGCTTCACCATTGTACTAATTAATATGAGTTTTCAATCAGGTAATTTTGTGTGGTACAGATCAGGGAAGTACAGCCATAGGTATTCATGTTTGCATACAGTTTACTATCATTAGTCATGTCACACCAACCAGACACTCATCATGACTCCGACTCTGAGACAAATCATGTTCTTCATCTTCACCGTCATGATTCACAATCACGAATCACAAAACTGTAAGTTTCTTTTGTTGTTAGTTGCATGTAAGTTTGTTTCATAGTATCTCAGGTCTCAGCTTCACCATTGTACTCATTAATATGAGTTTTCAAATTGGGTAGTTTTGTGTGGTACAGGTCAGGAAGTACAGCCATAGGTATTCACGTTCACGTACGTTTATTATCATTAGTCATGTGATGTGTGTGGGCTGCCAATAGACTTCTCCTCCGCCTTAAAGCAAATGAAGGTGGAGTGAACAATGCAAAGTCATAATTACACTGCGAAGTGGTGAATTGAGGCTTAAAACAGCACTTCGTAGAAGGGATGTTGATAAGCAAGTGCTCACTTGCGCCACCGAGGGCGGAATTTTACCGCTGCATTTTCACTGGTACTACACTAACACATCTCTGATAATACCCAGATTATCTCTAATATTCCTATCAGGGATGGAGCACGTTGGGGCAGGGTGAATAACTGATGGAGCCACCATTAATAGTCTAGCATTCAAAGTTCTGTCAAAAGTTTGTAATCAGTATTTAAGAGACAAATAGGTCTCCAATTATCTATGTTAGATTTATCTCCTGATTTATATAGGAAAATTAAAGACCTTTGTGAAAGAAGGTGATAACCTATCTTGTGATAGTAAAGCATTTGTAGATATCCACCAAACAGGAGCCAATTCTGCTGAAAATGCTTTTAGAAATCATGGGAAGCCTATCCTATCCTGGAGAGGGCAGACTTCAATGCCCAATTGCTGCTAAAACTTCTACTGCAGAAATAGGTTCTATAATTTGTTTACAATAAATTTCAGATATTTTAGGTATCTGGTCAGAAAACCAAGCATCAGGAATTACTACTTCTTCCTGAAAAACTTTAAAATGGGATCGAGTTTGAGAATCTATAAATTTTGAAAGTTCGTTGGGGTCAGACATCAGTGTCCCCAAATTGTTTTTCAATGTCAAAATTTGTAGAGGCCTTCACTTTCTCTTTACATACCAAACAGGGTCACCACAAGGTCCACTTTGTGTCCCATATTTTAATTCCACCTCTAATGAAGCCTTCCAGTCATATTGGTATCGTTTCATCTGTACTTTGATGTCCTGAATTTGTGAATTTACTTCTGTGTGACCTGGATTAGCTAAAGTTATAAGACATTGAAACTTGGATCTTAGATACTTCATTTAATCTAAATTCCTCTTAATTTTCCCTGCAAGGTAAAAAAGATTTAATTTCATTTTTTGTGTCTTCCCACCAATCAAAAGTGAATCATAGAGACAACAAACAGACTCCTAGCCAACAGGATAGTTTAAATGCCAACTCAGAGAGCAGGAACCTGTAGAGAGGCTATATTTAACCTCCATCTCTTCAAAGGAGGGAAGATTGATTCTGAAATGTTAATTTAATATACGGTAATGCATGATCTGAAAATTCTATCAGTAGAGTTTGAGCCAGCAGTCACTATTAATTCAGGAGAAAGGAAAAGGTAATCAATTCTAGTTTGTAAGTTTCCTTGAAAATATGTAGCACCACCCTTTATGTATGCTCTGAAAACCATCAGCTATCCCTGCAGTGTGTATGATATTTTTCAGTGCAATAGCATCACAATATACCTTCTTCCACTATCATGTTGTATTGAACAATCTAAAGAACAGTTAAAATGCCTCCAAAAATAAAATGCAGGGAAGTAGCCAAATATGGTTTAATTAAATATAGAAATATGTTCAGTTTTAATTTGAGGTGCATCAACATTTCTGAGTTTCATAGGCTAAATCAAGTAACAAAGTCCTTCCAGGTACAAGATCTACTAGTCTCAATACCTGAAATTGTGACCCTATCAAAAGAATTCCACACCATCTGCCTTATCTTGGCCAAAAGACCAACAAGAAGGCCCCGCCACCAATCCTTTTTCATAGCACCTAATTCAGACATAGAGAGCTGTCCAGGTTTCTTGAGAAATATAATATTGAAATTTTCCTGCTGTAATAGTGTATATAATGCTGTCCTTTTCTTTTCTTTTTAAACTACATAATTTTAAGGAGTCAATTTTAGCCTGCTCCATGGAACAAAGAAATCAGGGATTCCAATAAGTGCATACACTCCTAAATCAAGTAACTCCCTTCCCCCACCCTTCCCTTAGTAAATCCTAAACTCTTCTCTCTTATTTTTCTTTTGACCTGGAGATTTCACTTCTTCTTGGGGAGCAGATTTTCCAGAGGCTTCTGAATTAATGTCATCCCAATCCAGGTCTCCCCAATTCTTAGATGATTGCAAAACCTCATATTTGTTTGATAATGTCACAGTAGAGTCTTATCCAGTTGATTTGATGCTCTTGTACTCCATCTAAGAGCTAAGGTTCTTTTGAGGGCATGCTAATATCCATTTTATGAGGAACAGAGGGTCCTCCGCTGTTTCTGGATCCACATCCTCTTCCATTACGGGGGCTTATAGTGAAAGAAGCAGATGTTTCAGGAAGTAGTATCTCCAGGTCAGGGGTTACAAGTACTGGCTTCTTAGGGGTACTAGTGCAAGACTGTGAGATACTGTACTGGTACTGGTTTATTTGCTGGTGCAGGCCTAGGTGTTGGACAAGAATTTTGGGGCCTAATAACTGAGCTGGCTTTCTGCGCTCTGTGCACCAAATCTGTTTGGTCAAACAAACTGGGCTTATTTGCAGAAGCCAAGGGCAATCTATGAACATGTGACCTTTTGATTCACATAAGTTACAAATGTTCCAGTCTTGACAGGCCAGACTAATGTGCCCAAATCTCACATAGTCCTAACGTAACTTATCACAAACATTTGATAAGTATGACCTTTCCCACATCTATAGCAGGCCTTTGGCTGTCCTGCATAATAACAGAACCCCTCTCTCTTCCCAAGAAAAAGCTATTCGGATATGGTAAATACCATTGGGCCCCATTCGCAGCCAGACTTTTAATCTCTAACCCCAGTCCAGTAACATTCTGAGTCAATTATGGCTTCTGGTGGTTCTAATATGTCACATTTCCAGCTCTGCCAATAGTGGATATCTCTCACATTCACATTTTCATTTTGAAACATCACAGTCACTGTCTTAATTAATGGTTTAGTGAGGAATAGGCAAAAGGGTGATCATGGGGGGTATTTTGAGTTTTTCATACAGGGACCAAAAGCGTTTCCAAACCAGCTGGTGTTGAGAAGCTCACATCAAAATTTTCTTCCCCAAAATATGTATTAAGGCAAAAACTTCTGATGGTATCCTTTAGGAGCAATTTCCCATAGAATCTATCTGGTTTTAGTTAACTCCCAATATATCGTAACCTTACTGCATTTCTTCCTGGCAGCACTTCAGGTTTATTTTTAAATAAATCTGCAGATTTAGGCTGGGGTGTTCTCTGCTGTTCAGATTCCTCTGAAAGTGAATCATCCGCTTGGGTAGGACTTGAAGGAAATGAGTTAGCTGATACTGCTGCCACATTATCAAATGCAACATTTGTAGTATTTTGTTTAAAGAAAGTTCTTCATTCTGTCCATTGATAGTCTGCTCCTCCAGTAATTTCCCCACAGTACTTACAGGAACAAATGAACTTGGTGTAGCATGGATCTCCAAAGTTCAAGCAACAGCAAGAATCTCTGATGTTGCACCAGTGAATCATTTCCTGAGTCAGCAGAATTATGTTTTCTAGTAGCTATGAAGTAGTTTACATGTTTGTAACAGGTGACCACATCAGGGCAGGAACCCAGGCTCCTGCTTCATTCTGTATCCAGCCCACTCTCCACAAAGTCAAATCTAGAGACCAGTTCTCCCATCTACCTCAGCATTCGGGACTTTAAAGGTCTCTTTGATCTTCACTGCAGAGTCGGCAACTGCGATTGAAATTTATCAGCATCAGTTTCAGTAGCAGCACTGGTACATGGAAGCTTCATTTCCTCAGGCACTTGTGCAACAGCAGACATCTCTAGGGTAGTTCAAGTAATGGGACCGACCTCTTCTTCCATTCTGGAATCGTCTGAGGCCATTGATTCAGAATCCAGGTGAGCACAAACTGGCAGTTGCTAGTTTTCTTCTGAGCTACAGGCTTCCTTCATTTCAGCTTCTGTTCTATCCAGTACTGTAGAAATAATCAAAGGAGCGCTCTCCATTAACATGACTGCAGGTGCTGAAGTAGAGAGCATTCCCTCAGCCAGCTCATGACCATCCTTCTTCTCCACAGGGTATCTGCCATCTTGGATTGAGGGCCACCAGCTCCCTTCCAAGAGTAGGGAGTTTTTATTGAAGGATTCAAAACAAAATACATAATACATAAAGCCAAAAGGAACACAGAAAATCAACATACTGTTATCCTCATATACTGGAAAGATTTACTGAAATGGTAAATTCATATAAAGTTAAAGAAGAAAAACAAACTAAACTAAGGGATTTTTGTAAAATTCACTTATATTTTTGAAAAAAGAGAGGCCTGTCCACCACATCCTAACCTTGTGTAGTGGATAGATATGAAGCAAGGCATTTTCATAATAGTTTAAACACGGAATATGGCATTCGTGTGTCGTAATACCCACTGGACCCTAGCTTGCCAAAGGTAACATACTGCGTAAGAAGACTGACAATGTTCCTTTATGAAATTTTGCTAGACGATCGATAATCGCCAACATCAGAGTTTCATAGATTAAGTTTTTAAGCCAAACCAAGTTCCATGTAGAAGCAAGGAAACTGCACAAATTGTGGGAGAATTGCACTTCGGGCTGTACAATCAGTATAAGGGCAAAATATTTTCTAAGGTTTAAGCTTACTGTTACCCTAACATTAAGCTTACTGTTAGTACTTAACCGTAACACCTCCCACATTTTGGGGATCAGTTTAATTCAACAAAGAAATAACTTTTTCTTGTTTTGTGGGTTATAATATTTTAATTCAGGTGCATTGGGACCAATATGCTCTAAGCCATGAAACTATAACTGCTTTTGAAGAAGAAACTAAAAGAGCCTAGAGACATCCCATTTATATAATTTCTGAATGGAAAGTCTCATGAAATTTAGTACTTGTAGGTATTTAGAAAATGTAAGAGGAACATCTATCCATCTGTTTAGGAAAATCTGGCAATTATTCAGCATCCATAGATGTGTGGGGGAAGTTCTATGCCTGGAGAGAGAGTTTAAGGAATGAACCCAAAACAGAGAGTGAAAAACAACTGGTCTATACACGAGACCACCATTTTTTATGCAAATAGGTAAAATCCCATTTAAAGGGTTCAAATGACTTCCCAAAGCCTGTGGAAAGAAATGGTATATAGATTTGTTTCAAGTATCAAAGAGAGTAGGAAAATTGATCCAACATATATTAGACAGGGAATTATAAATTGTTTAATGATAAAAACCCTTTTAATTAACCTTAGTTTCACACTTCTGTAAGGCATTCTCCCAATTGGTTTGAGCTATATTCGGGATACCAAGGTTACTCCTAAGAGTTTCACAGGACTGAGTACTATAGGAAAATTCACTATCTGTGAAGGAAGGTCTCCCCATGGTCCTATGGACATGGCCATGCATTTCCTAAATGAAGCTGTGCATGTGATACTAAAGCAAATAGATCCAGATCCTTCTGAGCTGCCTGGATGTTAGCAATATCTTTCACTACAAGACATGTTTCATCAGTGTAAGCTAATATCTTAACTTCATCATCAGGTACTTGACCTGAAAGACCTGAAATTAAAGTATTTGCAGCAATCTTTTCTAATAATGGTTCAGGGAAAATATACAAAAGAGGGCTCAGGAGGCACCCTTGTCTCATCCTTCCCTTCCTTCCCTTTACTTCAGGACCTGTGTTGCCCTGAATTACCAGACTAAAACATGCACATGTAAGTGATAACATTAAGTTTATGGAGTATACAAAGCAATAACGACTTCTGTGGATGATTAAATGCCGAAGTTTAAATCACAAAAGACGGTTACTGCGATACACCACAAAACTTAATGTTATGTCTATTATGCCACTAGAATTTGTGGTAAAATTAATTTTTCAGTACAAAAAATTTTTACTTGCTGTGCATGTAGAATCACTTCTGTGTGTCTGTGACTTGTAGTGGTGCAGGGCAAGTAAGAGGCTCATTTATCACTAACTGATGATTTTGAGGTTGTATGTGTGATCGTAGTAATATCAGACACTTACTGCTAGACAGATTATTTGAAAGTTAGTCCTGTTCAAAAGCAAGCACTAGACCCTTTTATTTTCTCTTGAAATGGGATCCATGATTTTGGACATGTGCATTACTGAAGCTGGTAATGCGCGGGTCCAGAATCACAGATTCGATTTTGCAACAGAAAATAAAAAAGGGTTCTAGTGCTCGCTTTTGAACGGGACCAACTTTCAAATACCTGTCTGGCTGTAAGTCTCTTGATATTCTCTTTACTCACATACAACCCGAAATCATCAGTTAGTGATAAAGGAGCTTATTACTTGCTCTTGCAGTGCAGGTGACAAGACACACAGATGAGATATTATGAGTGCTGAAGTTAAATTTGAAGTTCGTGAAAGTTTATTTTACTGTTGAATAGAAATGAGGGTCAGGCTGTAATTAGTTACACAGGGTGACAGTGTCTGTGAATGAGAGTCAGTGTGTGAAGGACTGTGAGTGGAGAGGAAGGAAATGTGGATAAATGACTGTGGGCATGGTTAAGAATGAATAAACTACTGTGGGAAGATGAATAAACTACTGTGGGTGTGGCTATATGTGAATAAACTATTGTGGGTATGTAGGTGGTAGTTTGTGGAGAATAACTGTCAGTTTTCCTGTGTTGTGATTGGCTGAGAGTAGATACCTGTAGTATAATGTATAATTTTAACCAGGATATAAAAGTATTTGAATACCATATGCATGCAAGACATGAAAGAGAAATTCATGATTAACCCTGTTGAATTGCCTTCCTCTGGTCCAGGATATTATCCACCCTTTTCATGTGTTTTAGTAAAATATTCCCATATTTCTCGGAGAATAATCAGGAAGTGATGAATGGACCAGTCTGGTAAACCACAAAACTGTACTGGATGTAAAGTATAATGGATGCTGCTATCTTCCTTAGTCTAAGATGAAGGATCAAGACAAGATCTTAAAATCTGCATTTAGCAGGCTTATGGGTCTCCAGTTATGTATAAGGAGCTTATCACCAGACTTCTATAAAAATAATTAAACTCTTTGAAAATGCCCAGGAATGGTCTTCTGAGCAAAAAATATTCAAAAACTTTTTCAATGCATAGAGCCAATTCAGAAGTAAACATTTTATAAAATTCATAAGGCAAACTATCCACCCAGGGCTGCCCTACCTTCTGTCCTGATATTGGTGCTGTCAATAAATTTAAATCATGCTGTAACAGATGGAGTCGTGGAAAGTCTGATAAATATTCAGATAAAACAGTGTCCAAAGAGACCCGGGTGTGCCTGTTGGTTGAAATAAATCATGATGACTTCAGTCAGTTCCCCAGGAAGTCAGTACATCTCCTTTTCATTTAAAAGAATAAGATGGCAGCTGCCTGTATCCTTGCTTTGCAACCTCACACATGGGTTTTGTATAGCGCGGTGGTTTAAGTCTCTGAGCTGCAAATCTGGTGACATACAACAGACCAGACCTGGGTTTGAATCCCACAGCTTTCACTTGCATACTATGTGATCCTGAGCAGGTCACTCCTGTAAAAAGCTTTCTGCTTAGTGTGCTACTCCCTAGTTAAACAACTAAATAAAAGAAATGTTTTTGAGTGCCGAAGTGAGTTCTGCTCTGATTGTACTGGCTGTATTGTATTGTAACACTAATGTCTGCTTTAGCGCCATTTATCTGGGAAGAGAGATTACTAGAAGTGGGAGGAAGGGACAATAGGCATTGCAACTGGGAACTCAATTTTAGATACTGAAAAACTGCTGTCAGGAATGATTTTTCCAAAAACTGAAAACATTTCTGCACATTCAATTTTGTGTCATGCCACCAATCCCTATATTATCATATAATTCAAAAACCAAGCATGGGCTACCAGAAGTTGCTGAATGCGGAATTGCATAGTTAAGTCATGTAATAATTTAGTATTCAGCTTCCATCATGACCTGGTAACAGAGTATTTGGGGTTTCTTCCCAGACAGGTCTTAACCATTAAATGATCCAAAAATTTGACCGGGAGAAAGCCATAGATTGAACCAAAATATTTTTTGAAACAAAAATATAATCAGTCAAAGTAGTGAATTGGGCCCTTTTATAGGTGAATGTAGGACCACTAGTTATAAAATTGGCACAGTTTGTAAGTTAAGCTGTAGAAATACAGTTTTAAAGGCCAGGAGTCTCAATACACCTTTTTCTAGGAGTGCTGCCCACTGGGTATCCTAATACTACAGTTGAAGTCTCCTCCCATAATTATGAGTTTAGCAGTAACCAGATAGGGTTGGATACATTCAAACACTTTAACCCTATCAGCTTTGATTGGGGGGTGTAAATGTTCAGAAACCTGCAGGGTTCACTATCCCAGTAACCATCTATCACCAGGACTTTCCTGGGAATGAGGTCCATGAGCCCAAAAAGGAAAACCTATTTCCTGAAAAGAATCCTATCCCATCTGCTTTATCTGCTCTGAAGGACCAGTAGGATGGTCCCCAGGGCCATTCGGATTTAAAGCTGGACAGCTGAGATACTGCTCCCATCCAGGTTTCTTGTACCAATCAAATGTCA
Source organism: Neoceratodus forsteri (assembly GCA_016271365.2). NCBI lineage: Eukaryota > Metazoa > Chordata > Ceratodontiformes > Ceratodontidae > Neoceratodus > Neoceratodus forsteri. Next base: position 555,755,056 of record CM057452.1, on the reverse strand, counting down.
ATGGCCAAATCTTGGGCCAACTGGTACATTGACTGTCTTTTCCTGCTGTTTTATAAGCTATGGCAGTTGATAGATGCAATGACAGAACAGTGTATCAGTCAGTCTGTGAGCCCTAATGCTTTTCCTCCTTTTCTTTTTCCCCACATATAATTTCTCAACTAACTAGTAGAGGTCTGATTCCATAGCTAATGTATCTGGCATTTCTTCATCCATTTCATACTCTCCCAGGCTGAGCGCAGCTAGTACCCCATAGGGGTTTTCAGAGTCAAAATCCTGTGGGGGAGGCTTCTTTCTTTGTCAGTCTCGACGACCTCTGATTCGACGGAGTGCTACCTGTGGTTGGGGTAGCGGTGGGTCCTTTGTTCATCCATTGGTTCTTGATCCTGAGGATCCAAATAGCAGACCGGCTGCAAGAGGTCCATAGTATTCTTTCCATAAGGATTCTCAGAAGGGGGCCCCGTGTGGGTACAGATGTGGGTGCCTGTTGTTTTGGCTCTCAAGGTTGGAGGATGGTGGTGGAGAGTCAAAAGTGTAGTCACATCAGCTTGGGCCTTATTGATGAGGTCATCTGGATTCAAATTGTGTGCTTTATTTGAAGAAGCCCATGGATATTCCTGATATAAGTGGCCAAATTCATAGCTTAAGTTGCATCTTGTATGATTCATGCACTGGAAATTGGTGTGACCCACTTTACTGCAGAGGCTACATCGTAATTTGTTACAAACACTGGAGAGGTGACTCCGGGCCCAAACCAGTAACATGCTCTTCAGCTGTACTTGCATAGAACCATACTCCAATCATGTCCAAGAAAAAGCAGCTTCATATATGGCAAATACCCTCCGCTTGTCTGAGCTTTACCTTGAATTTCCACCCCCAGTCCAGAAGTGCTCCCCATCAGGATGGCTTTGGTGGCACTTAGAATCGTACATTTCTGCTGGAGCCAGTGGTAAATATCACCCACTGGGACACTTTTGTTTCTGAAACATGATGGTCACCATCTTGATAAGGGGTTTAGTTAATGGGATTTGCTACAAAGGTGGTTCACAGAGGAGAGAATCTGAGCTGGTTATATTTGTACCAAAAAGTTTCCAGCAGATGAGGTGGAAACTGGTGTTAAAATTATCTTCCCTGAGTTGTGGATGAACGCTTAACACATATGCGGGGGAGAAATGGAGAGAATCTTTAATTAGGTTTTTCCTAACATACTGCCTGTCAGGTTGGGGATCCAGACCCCTTTATATCTCAGCCACACAGCATGATGTCTAGGCAAGGACTCTGATTTATTATTTTTAAAGAGATCCAATAATAAGAGACTGGGAGGGGACTGAATGGGCGGGCCTTCATAGTCTAGGATTCTCACTATCTGTTGGCTGTGGACAGACTCCGTTTGATCTGACCCTAAGGTAGGTATATTGTTTGGTGGCAGGGGGTTCCCATGTCCAGCTTTGTCTGGACTTCCTGCTTCTAGAACAGGATCCTTAGCAGATCAGAGTGTAGTACTGTAGTTATAGTATTTGTTGTATCCTGCTACCCAGGTGCACCTGAGGTATCCCCACTGGGGGTTAGCTGATGTAGGATTAGATGAATGTTTATCCAAAGTATTTTGAGATTAGAACCTGAGTCTGAGAGGGCAAGAGTATGAGCATGAAGATCCAGTAGGGGACCATTCCGAGATGCAGACAACTGTGAAGAGGTACTTGAATCCCAAGCTGGGTCAGGGATCCAGTGGCCATCCACAGTTTGTTGCCATCCTGCTGCTCACAGTGCGAGGTCAGGAGACCATGTTTTCTCTGGTTCATTTGAAGCTGGTATGCTAAAGGCAAGCTGGACTGCAGTGGCTGTTGATTTAAGCACATGAAGATCCAGGCATTTGGCTGGTGCCGATGAAAGAGTTATAGATTTCTCATTTTCTCATCATCATGTGGGACTACTAAGTCAGGAATAATGTTCTGAGTTGATAGAACCAGATTGTCCCGTTTCCTGCTTAAGTCCTCTTTTCTTTTTTGCTGTGTGTTTCACCTTAGTTAATAGTTTAAGAAGAAAAGTTTTTTCCACTAAGTTCTTTTTCTAAGGTTTTGGCTGTCCCATTCAGGATATGTAAAGGTGCTCTAGAATTTGTAGTGTCCTGGGGGAGTCTTGGGCCAGAGGCAGAAACCTCTGTGTGTGCCATTCCTGACTGTACCCCAAATTCCATGGTGGAATTGTGTTCTGAGCTTGAATCTCTCCTGTAGTGTTGCTGCCAAGGTATCAGAACTATACTACCCTGTACTGCAATGTCATTTTGTCAAGGAGGCCCTTATGGCTCCCGGTCTCTGGTTCACTGGATTTTGAAATCTACTCAGTGCTTCCCGTAATTCACTTTGTTTAGTGTAGAAACAATGCTCTTCTGCCTGCATGAGCTGTTTTAGTTCCAGTGTTTTTTTTCAGATTATTTCTCCCCTGGTTCCTGCCGCCCATCTCTGACATCCCCCTCGCTGTCTCCGAGCTTCAGACCCCTCCCTGTCACCCCATGACTTACCCTTTGTGGCAGAGGGTGAGGAGCTACTCAACCCACTGGCATGGATCCAGCTTGGGAGGTGTCCTCTCAGGGCAGCACTGCGGAGGGTCATGCATTGTCATCCTGCTGCAGCGGAAACAATTTTCCAGTTTTCTTACATGGCATGTGAGCATGCAATGCCACCAAAGATACCAGAATGCATGTCCGTATGTTGTATATCAGGCAGCTGCTCCAGCTCCGCCCCACATTATGGGACCTGGCATGTCAGCCCTCAGCCACCGCTAGGAGTCAGGCAAGTGCCGGTCTGTGTCCCTCTCTTCCCCAGGATAGGAGAGCTGTCCTCCGGATGCTCAATCCTCTCCCTCACTGGCCGACCCCTGGCGACCTGTGTTGCACTGTGAACATGGGTCACTAAGCGTGGCAGGTAGGCAGTGATGCCTCAGCCCTCGACACCACTGGGCCGGCCATTTCCAGTGCTGTTTTGAGGAAAAGGAGTTGGTGTTGCACCAGAGTTACATCAGCATCTAGTGTTTTATGTTCCATTAAATCTGATCGTTGGTGTTGTAAGTCTGTTTTTCCAAGGACCGTGTGCATCAAAGTATTCATCGGTCTCCAATCCATTCGGTGCTGGGGAGAAGACCTGCTCCCAGCCTCCCTCCACATCCATGCCCATCACTTCCTTGCTGGGTCTGGCCATTGAGACAGACAACCAGTGGTTCTGCAGCACCACCTACCAAAGAGTAGGGAATGTTTTATTAAAAGAAAAATAGTACATTACATTCTATAGACAAGCTTTCATCATCAACTTTAGAGTGTACTAAGTATGTTTTACAAAAAGAAAAAGGAAAAACAACAAAAGAGCAAAAGGAAAAGAAAAGATCTGTCTTCCATCAAATGAAGTGATATAATACTGTCAGAAACAGCAACAAATTGAGAAAATGTCATCAAGGTAATGCAGTTACAATCCATGAACAGTTATTCCAATATTTATGAAATACAGAAGAAGTCAATGACTTTTTCTCATCATTGTAAATAGACAGAAGGCTAGACACAATCTGTGCTACTATTTGTGATGCTGAAAACATTTTTTGTTGTAGGAGGAAAGAACATCTGGCCTGCCATAAATAATAGCGCAAGATGCAAAAATTAAATGTAAGGTACCAGAATGATATTTCTTCAGTCCTGGGGGTACATTCCAGAAACCAACATGTCATATGATATTTCTTGAAGTTCCTTGTCCTTCCACTTATGAAGAAGGAGAGTCCAAACAACTTGACTATGTGGACATTCTATGAAAAGTGGTGCATAGTCTCAATACCGCATGCAGGAGTCCCGAGGACATATTCGCTCCTCTACTGATTTGTTTCAAATTGTCCCTAACTCCTAACCTTCCATGGCAGGCAAGCCAGGAGAATTCCCAAAATTGTTTAGGGATCCTAGGGTCTGTTAATTGAGAAAAGAGTATATCTAATTCCAGAGGGGAGCCATGTGTTGACAGAAACTGTGGCGGATCAGAGAAGTGTGTGTCTAAGATGGAGCTGTAAATCTATCTCCTGGTTTGGGTCAGTATGGAATTAGAAGAGGCGCCATTGCTGGATCTTTAAAAAGGGGAAAAGAAAACTTGGGATACCTAGCTTTCTGAAATTCCTGTGAATTTCTTGTCGGTACTGCTGCTAGATTTAACATATCTGAGTGGTAAGGGAATATATGATAGAATGCCAAAAGGGGTGGGTTTTGGAATAAGTAGGGTACTGTGCCTTTTAGGAATAAGCTATGAAAAAATACTATTGGGTTTAACATCCTTACTCTCCATGACAATAGTCCTGGTATGTGTATGATCTTTTATGGGGTTGAAACAACTGCCCCAGAAGCCTTGGAAAAAATTTTATTAACTTGTGCTTCTAAAGAGAAGAAAACTGGGAACACAGATGCCAAGTGTAAGAAAAGGAGAAGTATCAATGTCTTTAATAGAAACATTCTTTTAAGATTTGTAATACTATATGGCCTTTCAGAAGGAAATCAAATGTACTGCTCTATTTAATGTAACATTAGAGTTATAACTGGTGTCATGGAGGTACCATAGGTGCAGTCCTAGGATTTTTATAGGGCAGTTGCCAAGGGAATATCTGCTACAGTATGTGCAACTATAATCCAACACAGACCAAAGGGGCACCAGGAATGCTGTGCTTTTGCTTCTTTATTTTGGAACCTGCGGCTGCCTCAAAAGCATTAAAGTTTGGTGGGGGTACTTCTTCCTGAAGAGAGGGGTAGTGCATATGCACATACTGGTGGAAGAGACCACCCAGTGGGGAAGGAATTCTAGGTAGGGATGGATGTGTCAATAATTGTCATAGTAAAGGGTCCAGCTGAAAGGTGTACAAAAGGGGACTTAATGGGCAGCCCTGTCGCACTCCTCTAAGACCAAGAAAGGTGAGGCATGGGGAGCCATTTATGTGAGGTTGTATCCAGGCAGTGTTGTATAACAGCCTGAGCCAAGAGATGAATTTCTGGGGAACATGATAAAATGCAAGAACCTGAAACAAATAAGCATGGTTGACCCGGTCAAGGCCTTTTCCTGATCCAAAGAGATTAAAAGGGTGGGTGTGGGGGTATTACCTGAGACAATGTCTCGAATAAAGGTAAGGTTAGAGAAAATGGATCTACTGGGGAGGGCACAAGTTTGTACTTCTGAAATAAAATGGACAGCAACTGGGAGCAGCCCATTGAGTAAAATTGAAGCAAATATTTTGTAGTCAACATTAAGCAAGCTAAGTGGTCTCAGTTTCAAATGTCAGCTCTATTCCTTTCTTGAATAATAAAATCGTAATTGCATTTGAAAAACGTTTGGGAGTTGAATTGGTGTTTATAATAGTGTTATATACTAGAGTCAGGAAAGGGGCAAAAATTTTATAAATTGTATGTACAATTCAGCATTAAGACCATCTGATCCAGGGAAGTACGTTTTTAAACATTTAATGTCCTGCTGGGTTTCCTCTAAAGTTATAGGTTTAAGCAAGCGATGCAATATGTCTTGAGGAAAGATGGAATAGAGGTACTTGAGAGGAAGTTAGTGACACTGTCTATAGGAGTTGTGGTACCAAACATTGTTTCCAGATAAGAGCTAGCGATCCGTTTTATGTCCAAAGGGAGTCGTGGATGACAGTGAAACAGGATCTAATAATGTCTCTATATGGGTTGCGGTTACCTGTCTATGCAACTTTGTACACATCTAAGGAGGGTCTAGAACTTTGTGTCCCATGTTGGGCCTCCATTCTTAAGGAGGCCCTGTTATATTGAAACAGTTCCATTTATTCCTTTATAGTCTTTATCATTTGGGAACAGTCCATCTGGGTTTCAAGGAAAAGAAAATGATATGTTGCAGTCTTTGTCTGAGAGTGAGATATCTAAGATAAGAGTTGAGAGTTCTCTTCCTCCTGTGTGTAAGAAAAATTCTTAATGTCCCTCTTTGTGTCTTCCCACCATTGTAAAGGGAATGATATGTGTCCAATACTGACAGCCTGGCCTTTAGAAGGTCCGTACAGTGAATCAAGATGGCAGGGTCAGTACTTAAGGAACCATTTAATTTCCATCTAGAATAAAGCTTACCAGGGAGAGCAAAACAAGGAGATCCCTGCATGGTCTGAGGTCTCACAAGGTATAGTGTTTGCCTGTGTGACCAAGATGTTCTGTGAGACAAACAGAAAATTAATTTCTGTAGCATATGGGCCTCTATGGTAGGTTTTACTCTAGATCATATACTGCATAGTATCCATCTATGAGGGCCGCAGTCTTAATAATGTTATTCAAGGTGATAGAATCAGCAAAAAGTTTTTGGGTGGAGCCACCCTGGTCTGAAAGTAAGGCTACAACTGAAATCCCCAGGTAGATTTGCCTGTTAGAGTATAGGTATGGGTGTATTTTATTAAATAAGTCTATCCTAGAGGCAATACTTTGGGGCCGTATATGTTAATGAGCTGGAGTTTGTATTGCTAGTATGTATAGTCTGTTAGCATGGCATGACCGGTATTATATCCACTAACTGGGAAATGTGGAACTGAAAATTTGTAAATAAAATGCCTAAGCCATCACACCTATGTTCTCTATAGGACCAAAAGGAAGAGCCATGATGCCAACGGGCCTTAATTTGGGAAATCTCATGAGTAGATTTCAGCCGGGTGTCCTGAAGAAAATAGATGTCATGGCGTAGGTCAGTGAGAGATACTGTAACATAGAAATTTGCTTTTATGGGATTTAATGCTGCATACATTAATGGTAAAGCAGCGTAGTCCTAGATGGTGATGCATCCCATAAGACTAGTACAAGCCTAGAGGAGCTAATATCAAGTGACTTTAGACTGACCCCTGCCACCATCTGCCAAAGGGGAAGGGTTGAGCTGAGAGTCAGAGGAAAAATCCATACATGGAGGAAGAAGCTAGAGAGGAATCTGAATCTCGTCTTCACCTTCTGTGTCCCCCATTGCCTTCTTTTGGCTAAGGCTTGAAATGTGTTTCTTTTAATGATTGTTTTCTTGGGAGTGAAGGTCTTAGCTTTTCTTTTGACCTTACCCCATTTGGAGGGAGGAACTACCACAAATTGGTCCGAGTCCTTGGGGTGGGGCAGGCAGCCTGAGTACCAGAAGGGCAGTTTCAGAAGAGGGTATTACATCTGGGTGTGCCAGAGGACCGAGAAGTGTTCCCTGTCCAGAAATGGGTTCAGACCCTTGTGGGAGAGATGGGTCTGGTTTTGGAGTAGGACCAGTTGGGATGGGGGCATCTCTATGGCATAAGGCCTGAGTCTGTGATTCAGTTATGAGAGCTATCTGATCTTGGGGAGGGCTGTCTAATCTATTATGATCTGCCCAGGGCACTGGTGGTATGAGTGCCTAGCCTCATCACACAGGTTACAATATAGGAGGTTTGGGCATCCCAAACTAACATGTCCATAAGATAAACACAAAGTGCATCTGGGCTTGTCGTAAGTGCTACTAAGATGAGTTCGGACCCCACAATTGTGGCAGGTCTGGGGCTGTCCTGGTAAAACATAAACCTCAGTCTCTGCCTTTATAAAAGCTACCAGTCAAATGAGAAATTCCTTTATCTGTGTTTTAAGTTCTTTGACCTTCCATCCCCAGTCCATACTAGGTCCTCATCCAGTACAGGTCAAGGGGCCTCTAGTATATCGTGTGCTGCTGTAGCCAGTACTGCATGTCCACTATGCTCACCCCTCACTACAAAACAGTAGAATAATAATTTTACAGTTGGTTTCATGAGAGGGATGACAATAAAGGGTGTCCAGAGTGGCAGATGTTTCACATGCTCCTACTTTTCCCAATTTTTTTCTAGAGTGTACACATTCTTGAAGCTTAAAGCATACACAGATTCCCAATGCACATGAATAAAAGCAAATAATTCAGCTGCCCCTATCCCCAAAGAGTCCTGCAACATACTATGAAGCACAGTTTGTCTGTCAGGGCTATGGCAAGGTCCCCTACAACTTCAGGTGCACAGCGTTCCTCCACTGTGCAGGCTCTCCCAGGTTAGTGAATAAATCACTACGTTTAAAGGAGAATGAGTTTGTGGTCTCACCTGCATGCTGAGAGCCGAGTAGGTCTGGTACAGTAGCTGGAATATGCTCTGAAGCAGAAGAAGAAGAAGAAGTGGAGTCACATCGAGCAGTATTGGAGCCCATAGAGATGTCAGTGGCATCAGGCGTTGCCCAGGAGCGCCTGATATGCTGGCAGTGTTGTCAGGGAGAAAAGCCGGCTCCAAGACTATTGGGGTGGCCGAAGATTGTGTTTCAGTGACTTAGATCCATTTTGCACTCTCTGTGATGATCTCTTGGGTTGAAACAGCCTCGGGAAGTCCAGGAGCCCCTTCAGAAGTTTGTCGCCATCCGGCAGCTCAGAGCACTGCTGCAGGTGACCAAATGCACTTGTGTCTGCAGCAGTCGGTGGCTGCTCCGGAGATGGGAGGAGGAGGGAGCCTCTGTTTCAGAGTCTGGAGCTATTTGATACCAGTTGTTGGAGCTGAAGCAGCTGCTGCAGGGGTGAGTAGGCTCAAATGGCAATGAAGAAAACTGTGAGTCTGCCTGCATCAGGCTGATTAGGAAGTCCTTGTGTGTAGAATATACCTTAAAATAAGTTTCAGTGCCGGTAGTAGTGTCCTGGGTGTCCAATACTGGGGAGTGAGGCATCTGATGTAAGTCCTTTTGCTGGTCAGCAGGCAACCTGTCTAAAGTGGTAACCTATTTTTCTTTTTCTGCAAATTGCAGCCTTTAGCTTCTTCGGTGGTGGTGTTGTTGTCAAGTACTGTTGGTCCTAAAGGAAAAACTGTAACCAAGTCTGAATCCAAAACAGTTGTAGAAGAAACAACCTCAGGAGGTGCAGTGCTCCCTCCTGTAACACCATCTTGGACATCAGCCATCTTGGACAGGAGACCGACAAGGGTGCCCCTACCAATGAGTAGGGGATTTCTCCGTGTCCTGGCCAAATTTCTGCCATTCACTAAAAATATCACAAACAGCTTAATCTGGTTTAATGTCAGTTGTCATTCATCTATATCCTTCTTCCCTGGGACGAGGCTGAAAATAGGCAGACTTGTCTAGTCCTCCTTTCCTGGTCAACAAAAACTAAATAAAAATTAATACAGTAACTTCATGCAGTATGTGTCTATCATGATGTCACCACTCCATGAGTAGAATATTTCTTCACACACGCTCCCTTGATTTTTTCTTCCTTGCTCAATGCATCTATTATCGATTTGATTATGTTTGTAGCATAGTACAACATGAATTATGTGTGCCACACAGTTTACAGTATCGACATTGCGCATATTAATAATATTACACTGTATCCATTTGAATCACATAACCTGTCATATATAGAAACTGATGGCAGATACTGACTCTGGGCCCATCTAGCCTGCCCATTTTTATTTATGATCAGTTTTGCTGCAGACCCAACGTGTTCTACAGCACTGTCTCTTCCATCCCTTCTTCCTCCAAGGGTTCCTTTGTGCCTATCCAAGGCATTTTGAAACCACCACTGGTTTCACCCCACTGCCTCCCATGGAAGGCTGTTCCAGGAATCCACCACCCTTTCTGTGAAGAAGTACTTCCTCACATCTCTCCTGAATCTACCTCCTTCCAGTTTCATATCATGACCTTTTATTCTACAGCATCTTTTCTCTGAAAGATGCCACCCTCCTGTACCTTATTAACCCCGTGAGGTATTTAAAGGGCTCAATCCTATCTCAACTTTCTCTCTCTCTCCAGGGTTTTCATATTGAACTCTTTTAGTTTCCTGTCATAGGGCTTTGATGCAGACCATGCACTATTTTGACATCCTCAGCTCCTTCTTGTCACTTTCTCCTTTTTCCAATTGTTCCTCTTTCCTCACCTTTCTTCTTTGACTGCTCATTTTGCTCCTTCCTTCTTTGCTAACCCCTGCTTTCTTGAATAACTTGCATTCTAGTGGAACTCTCTCCTCAGGATTTCCTACTCTATCTCAGCCTGTGGTGTCCCACTTTCTGCCTCCCCATTTCTTCCATCACCCTCTCAGTTACTTTAAATGTCCATCGAGTAACATTTAAACTGCCCACTGAGGATTATGTTTCCTCCTTGATGGAAGCTGGTCATCACCTTGGTATAGACTGTTGTCCTTCCAAGTTGGCCCTCAGTCCCCATTGTAGCCATACCTCTCCACCCTGCACCATTTCATCTACCATAATTTGAAGGCCTTCATGTGGAGCTCCCTCTCCTTCCCACATAGTACAAGATGCACTCTCTGCTCGCATTTTAAACACATGGGAAACACATGATCAACCAGATAAATGATCTACTTTACCAAAAATGAAATTTACACATGAAGCTGACTACAGCAATTCATATTTACGTTTAAGCCCATGAAACACCTTTATCAAGTTAATGCAATAGCAGCCATAATGGATCTGACTAGAGTATGCTTCTGCGTTATGACTAAGGAGTATAATATTGTGTACTGTTGGTTACAACAAGAATGCTGCACTTTATCTATAAAAATAGATTTGCACTTGTAAACATTTTTTCAGCATTGTCACTTTAAACTGATTGCTCTTAAGAAGATGAGCAGCCACACACTGTATGATCAGAGGAAGCTCACTGTGAAATTTCAGCGTGTGCATGTGAGCATGACATGGGGTCGGCAGTTTCTTTTGATTCGAGCAGTGAATCCTGATTAAATCTTGCTTTTTCCAGCTAGAAACTAAAAGCTTAATTGATATAACTAGAAGTAACTCAAAGTAAGTATAAAGGTGACTATTGAAACTGAAATTGGTTCAGCTTCTATAAGAGAATAAAGGCCTGGGGCCCAATGTTAAAGGTTTGCATGGGTGCTAATTGGTGTTTGCTGCACAAAATGGGCTTTGCATTGGAGCCCAGTATTCAAATGGCTCTGTTTCACCAGCAAACAGGGGTAGTGCCCATGCAAACCAAATGGGGGTATACAAATTGTATGGGATAGGAATATTGGTAAAAGTCAATATTCAGTGGATTTGCACAGCACGCAGGATTTGCATGGTCCTTTGCTCTGCACAAATACCACCAATAAGAAAAACTCCTCTTATTCTGTGCAGCCCTAGTGGCTGCCAGAGGTAATGCAACCAACCAGCTAGATAGCAGCTGGGGAGTATACCTGCCCTGGGTTCCATTGCACCCCACTGACTGCCAGCCCCAACATTAACATAAAATTATCTGGTGCCAGTGGTTCCCCACCATCTCTGATACCAAGCCCGATGTTCATATATCATGTCCTGGTGCTCGTGATCCTCCCCAATCCCCAGCCCCATGTTATAAAATTCCCTGGTGCCAGTGGACCCCCCGATCCCCAGTCTGGTAGTAAAATACAATTTCCTGGTGCTAGTGTTCCCCTCCCTCCAATCCTGAGCCCTTTATTAAAAATACAAGTGCCTGGTACTAGTAGTTCCCACCCTCAGATTGCCAGCCCCAAGGCATATACATTTCCTCATGCTAGTGGTCCCTTTCCAATCACCAGCCCCAAAGTGACATATGCAATCCCTGGTGCTTGTGGTGCACCCACCAGCCAATTGGCAGCCCCAAAGTGACATATTCAATCCCTGTTGCTAGTGGTCTCCCCACACTCTGATTGCCAGCCCCCAAGGGACATATACAAGTCTTGGTGCTAGTGCCCTCCATTCGCCAGAGCTGAAGTGACATATACAATCCCTGGTGCTAGAGGTCCCCACTCTCTGATTACCAGCCCTAAAGTGACATATACAATCCCTGGTGCTTGTGGTCCTTCTCTCACCTCTGATTGTCAGCCTCAAAGTGACATATACAATCCCTGATAGCAGTGGTGCCCTTACCCTCTGATCACCAGCCCTAAGGGACATAGTGTTGAGAAGTGGTTTTGCTCAGGAGGGAGGGAAGGTTGGGGGAGGGACTGGGAGCCAAGACAATGGACAGGCAGAAGGGAGGAGCTAAAAGGAGTACAAAAGGAATGCACAGAGCTGGTTCAGCCACTTTGCTGAAGTTTTGTTACCACCCACCCACCCAAAAAGGAAAGGAGAAAAGGTTAAAGAAAAGGTTAAAATGGACTGTCAGAGGCGGATGACACAGAAGTCAGGTCAGACAATGGTGGACTGCCAGAGGGTGGATGGCAGGGGAAAAGGGAGGGAAAGGAGGGGAGGGGAAAGAAAAAAGAAATATGATGAGAAGAAGAAACTGAAGGACAATAAAGCGGTCTCGGTTATCAATGTTACCTACCAAAAAAGAGAAGAAGAAGGCACCCAGGTTTTCACCTGGGAAGTGAGAAGAAAAGAGAGAAAAAGAATCAGATTTGGAGTTTTGATGCAATACAAATAAATTGTAAAGGATATTAATAAATGACAAGGATAATGGAAATGCAATTATGATATTTGATTGCCAATCTGAGCACAACAGTGTCAGTGGCTCAGTAGGTAGCACATTTGCCTCTGAGGCTGGGAGATCAGAGGGCTGTGGGTTCAGTTTTCACATCTGGCATTTGAGTTAATATCCCAGTACTGACACTGTAGTGCAGCATGAGAGGGTGCTGCACTTCTGAGGTGTGCCATCTTTCAGATGAGACGTTAAACCGAGGTCCCATCTGCCTGGACTGGTGGTAGTTCAGGTGGATGTTAAAGATCCCATGGCATTTATGGAAAAGAGTAGGGAATTTTATTCATATCACAAGAAACTTATAAACAATACAATTTTACTTCATACAAATGGTCAACGATAAAACATAAAAAACTTAAACAAGATATTACTTCAAATCTTGAAAACGTAAGTGTACAAATATAAAAGAAAAAGAAGAAACCATCAATACCAAAACAAATACATAATAACCTCAATTAGAAAGAGATTATAACCTTGAAAAAGTGTTCCAATGCAGAAAAAAATTATGCAGCTTAAAAAATAATTAGTAACCCCCATTTTTTTGGAAACACACCAGTTTTTTTAATTAAAACATAAAATAGCTTCCCATATTTCCCTAACATCCACTACAAAAGGAGATATATATAGCACTCATATCTCACTCTAGTATTCATACAATTAAATTTATATAATCAAAAGAGTGCCATAAATCCTCCCAATAATCATATGAAAACCTAGATTTCTCAAAGGATTTAAACCTACCTATCTCAGTTTTCAGTACATGGAATAAATTAATTGGCTAAATTTCTTGCTGTTGCAATAATAATCTGCATCTATTAATCCATATCCAATAAAGAAAAAAGTGTGAATAACTTGCAGGGTGTTATAAGTGCCTTGAGACAAATCTGTATCAAAGGAACCACAATATAAATTCTCAACTGAAGGAGGAATTGACAAGCAACTCTTCCAACAATGCTTTACAATGTCCCAAAATTCCATAGCATAATAACAACTGAAATATAAATGATCCATAGTCTCAATAATTAATATACACTTCTCCTCGGCAATAACGATCTTGTACAGATTTGTGTTTCTGATTGCTACGTACATTTATTCTCCAATGAATCCCTCAACCATGCAATGTCTCACATATGCAATGGAATACGCGGGTTGATGATATACTTGAAAATGTCTGAACATACCACTTTAGAAAGTTTTGCAAAGGGTTTTCATGGAAAAATTGCATTAAAATATTTTTATACAATTCCTTTCTAGAAATACTCTTAATTGCATCCCAACTAACATTCCAACCTTTTAATTTATCAAAAACCTCACTCCAACTATCCACCAAACGTGGACACCTTTTATTTTTATGCATACATTTTGCACTTTTCCATTCTTGCATCTCTCCTGCAAACATGTATTAATTAATGAACCCCAAATCTTACAATTATCTTTAACTACTGGTATCAAGTTTGAGTATAAAAAATTGAAAAGAGAAAGGAATCAGGATTAATCATTTCCAAACCTTCTGCTTTAAACTCTAAATACAAAATATTATGCTTGATTGGATTTAATCTGCTTCCCATACACCGTAAAAAAACATCTCATTAAAGAGGTCTCCAGGCTTTTAGGTATAAAAAAATGTTACTTAAAAATAAAAAATAGGTATTAAATAAGTTTTAATTAAATAAATAAACTCTTTTCTTTTTGAAAGTTTATTTTGATTCCAATTAGTTATCTTTAAATTACCTTCTCATAAAGCCAATTTCCAATTATCAGTTGCACTATTCCTACCTCCAAAATATATTCCTAAGATTTTACAAGGTTGTTGTTTGATCTGAAAACTTCCCACCATAGATGGGGTATCTGGAAAACCTGTAATGCTTAAACATTTAGGCCCAGATATTCAAACTACTTAAAATTAAGCGCAACAGCAGGAGCAAGCACAAACCAGTTCGCAAATGCAACAGGTGCATATTCAAACATGGAGGCAGAACAAATTACTTAAGCAACCAATGTCTGAATATCGCACATACTGTGCCATAGCGCAACCAGGAAGGAGAAGTTGAGCCAAATGTTGCTCTATGGCGCGAACCAGGGCAGCCCAGCTGAGCATTCCAGAGGTGCCATAGCGCAAGTAGAGCCCCCAGAGCAATGGAACTGCACATCCAGGGAGGCAGGCTGGGGCCCACCACCAGCCATGCCACACATGGGCACAGGAACACACTGCAGAACCACACCACACTTGCACACCCCAAGCACATCATCACTGGGGGTGGGACGGATGATCTACTTGCCCATTGGGACAAGCCAACACAGCATAGCAGAGCCATGACACCCCAGCACAACCACTGGCAGGCTGAGAGTGCCACACACAGGGGTTGACAACCACAGTGTACATCAGCCCCGTACACACACACACCCCTGCACTGTGACCCCAAACACCACCTATGTGAAGTGACTGGCACTGCAGGAAACCATGCATCCCCCAGCACACGTCAACCCCTGCAGCACAGAAGCCTACAAGCCAGACACACTCTGTGCACCCAGCAGTGGGTGGCAGCAGATGGCAAGACCAACCGAAAGTCACTGCCATGCTGGAGATACCTCCCATGCACACACATGCACACACACACACACACACGCAGCACACACACATACCCAGGACCATACCAGCCCAGATGGCATGTACACCCCTGCAACTGGGCACCCATAGGCAGCTGCAAATCACAGACCAACACATTATTATATAAAAATATAAAAATGTATTAAACAACAACAAACAGTATCAAAACAAGTACAACTATTTACAAGGGGGATGGGTACAAGGTCGGGTTGGTCAAGGGGTAGGGATTACAAACTTGGAGAGGGAAGGCAGGGTGGTAGGGATGGGAGAAGTGGGAAGGTGGAGAAATCATGGGCCAGCTGGCCGCCCGTCTTCCTGCTGGTCTCCTGCAGGTCTGTGCCACCTCCTCTGCACACCATGGCGGTGAATACAGTGCAGTATGTCAGTGTTCTGCCCACAAGCTGTCGGATGGCCCTGACATCCCTCACCATCCTCTGGAGAACCTCGAGGCCCAGGAAAATGGGAACACAGTCAATGGCTGTGACTGACCACAACCCTGAACACCACCCAACCTGAAAGCCATAGCCCAATGTCCCGCACCTGTGATGGCATGCACCACCCACAGTGAACATGCACATGGCCAACACAAACAGGCGGCACCAGCTATGCGCACCACTGCACATACACACTGCCCATGTCCATCACAGCACAAACAAGGCTGGCAAGTGACGTGGCAACATGAGTGCGATGCCAGTTACCCAGCTATGTGCCCAGTGCATGCATGGACCACCAGTGATGCATACACAGACGTGCTGTGAAACTGGACAGTGATGCATGTCACCTGTGTCATGCCTACAGACATAGATACATAGCCAGTGTCGACAGATAAGGGCCTATGGCCCACACAGTCTGTACATTTCAGCCTGTAAGTTACTTTGTTTACCTAGAAGTCTGTTGCCCCTTACCCCTGACCTCAAGAATTCGTTATGTCTATCCCTGCAGTCTGAAATCCCGTGGAGTGTGTCAGCCCCACCACTCCCTCTGGCAGGGTGTCCCACTTGTACTCCACCTGTTCTGTGAAGAAAGTCTTGCTCATGTTTCCTCTGAATTGTCCTCCCTCCAACTGCATCCCATGCCCTGTAGTCCTGGAACATCTTTTGCACTTCAAAATAGTGTTTCCCTGCACCCTGTTCCACCCTGTAAGATACTTGTATGTCTTTATCATATCCCTCTCTCCTCCTCTCCTCCAGGGGTACATGTTCAGTTCCTTCAACCTGTCTCCATAGGACTTGTGATGCAAGCCATGCACCATCTTTGTTGCCCTCCTCTGAACCTTCTCTGCCCACACTACGTCCTTACGTAGGAATGGTCTCCAGAAATGTACACTGTATTCCAGGTGGGGCCTCACTAGTGTCCTATATAGTGGAATTATGACCTCCCTTTCCTGCATGGTTGTATTGTGCAGGGCTACTGGTCCCCCAACATGCAATAGCATCGATGAAGTCATGATACTCACACTGCTCAAGCAGCTCTGTCTGTCGCTGTTGCTGCCGCTGCTGATGCTGTTGGGGTGCAACCCCTGCTGGCCCCGGTCCCTGGCATGGCTGTCATCAACCTGGGCCCGCATCCTCACATCCGGCCTGTGGGAGACGTGATGTTGAGACAAACATCAGTGTGACTCAAAAGCAGAGTGCCCCTGCCCCAGTGAGAGTGCCTGCCCACACAGCCATACCCATTCATCTCACAGCTGCACACACTGACACAGCCAACCGTGGCCAAGCCATCACCTATGCACAGCCACCAAAACACACACACACACCCCTACAGATAATACAGGTGCATAGATGGGTACACCCACATGGCCTAGGCACCACACCCGCCTGGCATGTGCCGCAGCCTCGCCAACATGTCTGGCTCCCTCCGGCGGAGGTCACTGTACCAGTGCGGCACTGCTCAGCAGACCGGCACCGTCCAGTGACTCCTACCAGGTCAGTGGCCACTTGCTGCCACACTTGTTCTTGCTATGGTGAGGGGTTCCTCGCCATAGAGTGCCTCATAGTGGGACTCTCACTAGGCCACCAGGTTGGCCACTTCCAGTTGGCTCCAACACACAGCCTCCTCTCCTAGCCATGGTAGCAACTTTACAGCAGGCAATATGGCGCCCGCTGCACCATAACCCCACGTGGAGATGTTGTGCAATAGACCACCACAGACTCCAATTGCGCTGTTCGAACAGGCTTACATTACATACGCTTGCTCACTAGACAGCGAATAGGGATTTGCCACGGCAGGCGAACAGCGCCAGGGGCAAAGGGCATACATAAGGTCAGCGCGCACGACACAAGGCTACGACAGCGCCATCTGATGTATAGGCATCCTGCGTGACCAACCAGCTGCGACCAGTGCCACAGTGGACTATTGCGCAGTAGTGCCACAGTGCCATATAGTGCCCAGTGCTGTAGCGCCACTGGCACAATGGTGGCCATGGCCTGAATTGCTGATCGCGCCAGCATGTCAGCAGCGTGACAGATGCATGCGCAGAAGCTATCTGGGCATGCGAATGCAGTGTACCACACGGCACAGATCTCGCGCCATTGGCTCAGCCGACTTCTTCCAGATGGCGCAAGCGCAGATTCGCGATATTCAGCCGATACATGCAAATCATCTGATCAGCCATTCAAGGGTGCAGTGGCACGATTTGCATGTCATTAAAGTTGCTCCACTTTAATTTGCATGTGTTGTGCTATAAATGTGCGACATTGGGCTCGCTGGCCAGAATTCGGTTACTGCAGGTGAGAGGTGAGTTGCATGCTGTGTGATGTTCAGGACAATGCTCATGGGAAATGCTGTAGACTGCACAGTGACAGGTGTCCACTTCCCCATACAGATTGCCATGACCGAGCAGAGCCAAGGTGAGGGTGAGGACGGTGGGCGAGGAGGAGGCCCAACTTCACAGCAGCAGAGGCGGAGGCCCTCTTCCAGGCCTACCTGGATGATGAGCCAATACTGAGTGGACGGAGGGCACCCCTCAGTCCTCCATGCTGCATGGGAGGGGTAGTCTGGGCTGTTAACCTGCACTGAAGCCACCAGCGCTCCGTGCAGGAATGCAAGAAAAGATGGGGACAGACCACAGGAGGTTGAAGGAGAAGGTGGCAGCCTTCAGGGGGACATGCTGGGCAGCACTGGCGGGGCCCGCCAGTGGTGTTGGAGCTGACCCCAACTGAGGAGACACTGGTCGCAATGCAGCCGAGCGCGCCACTGAGGGCATACCAGGCAGAGGATTCCAGACAGGTGGAAGCCATCACTGCACGGTATGACATGGTGTTGGTGTTTGGGGGCAGTTGTTCACATGCACTCACATGTACTCTCTTTCTGTTACAGATCCTGTTCGTCTTCAGGAGATGGTGGTGGTGGGTCCAGACAGTGATGCTGACCTGCTGGACATGGAGGAGGTCCATCCACCTCCACCACCAGCCAGCAGGCACTGCAGCAGCATGCACGCTGGGCCGACAACTCTGGTGTCAGTGATACTGGTGTGTGGGGGGGTGGAGCCTGTGTTCAGCAGTCTGGCATGCAAGCATGCCAGCACGCTGTGACCATGCGTAGCACGTACCTGCACCATTGATGATAGAAGGCCTGCAATGGGCAGTGATGGTTGTGTGTCCCATGACGGACACACGGCAGGCCAGCACATGCCCCTGGCCTTCTGGTTCAAACATGTGACCAGCATGCTGGCACATCCCAGGCTGTGCCTGTCAGCACTGGTGGGGCAGCACCAGTGGCTGTGCAGGTGTCTGCACTGTTGCCAGCACAGTGGTGGAACAGGTGGACCTGGGGCACAGGCGGTTGGAGGGCAGCAGCAGCAGTCACACACCAGGTCTGGGGGTACAGTGTCAAGCAGTGGCATCATGTCCACCGCCCTTTGATCCGCCCATTCCTGGTCCTGGCAAACAGTGCCCACCCTCAAGGGTGTTGTGCATCAGGACCGTCCCACACCCTGGGGGTCAGGATGCCATTGGGGCACAGTACCCATTGGCGGCACACCCGCCTGCTGCAGGAATCAGTACAGCTGCAGGGGCGGGTTGCAAGGTCCGTGGGAGGCACTGTCTTTGTCCGTGAGCGGCACAGCAGGAGGTGCCTGGGACCGAGCCGAGCTGGTCCAGATGCGGATGGATGTGACTGCCGCCATTGACATGCTGACCCAGGCAGTGGTCTCTGTCGTGGACGCATTGGGCACACAGTCAGGTGCCCCTGTACCGCACACCCCACAGTGCACTCTCCACTCCCCATTCCTGGCGTCGTGCGACACCAGGCCTGTCGATGCCGGGTTCTGCTGTGGGCATCAGAGCACCCCTGGTGCAGGTTTTGTTCGGCATGCTGCAGACCCCTGTGCAGGCAAGGTCGCGTTCACGCGGTGGGACCCTGGTGGTGCAACAGTGCCACCCCATGTGGCCCTGCTCAGCCTGCCCATGCTGCTGTTGGGTCACGGCCAGGGCCCATCGCGTGTGGCCGTGGGACAGTGCTACATGACTGAGCTGTCTCCCAGTGCAGGCCCTGTCTGGTGCTGCCATGTGTGCAATGTGTGTCATGGTGGGCAGTGCACTGCTGGGTGCTCTGCTCACAACACTGACACAAGGACCACCTGCACACCTCCCAACTGCTATCCACAGGTGCGTGTGCATGATGATGCCTGCATTGCACTGTACACAGTGCAAGGGTGCCCAGCATCTGACACATGTACTTGGACAGTACGGGTGGTGGGGGTGGTCGGTGGTGCTGTGTGTTTGCAATGTCGGTTCTGCAGTGCTGTGCATCTGCCCATGTATGCTCTGTGCCTGGTGTGTGTGTGTCCATATGAGTGCTCACCCCTCCTGATGGTGTGTCTGTATGCCTGGACCATTCCACCCCTGACTGTCATGCACCCTGGTGTGTTCCCCTGTGTGTCTGTGGTTTGTGCATGGAAAGTGTTGGTTGCACATGTCCCCTTGACTTACCTGTGTTGTGAGTAGTGCTCCTCTGTGATGGTGTCCCAGTGCAGCTGGGCATGCCGGATCAGTCGGGGTCCCTCCGTCCGGGGGCTGCTCATCACCATCATCACCAGCACCACTGGCGTCCCCATTGCTGTCCCCTGTTCAACCTTACGGCTATCCCATGGTCTTTGGCCATGTTGTGCAGGATGCAACAGGCCAGGAATATTCCACAGGCCTTTTGGGGCTGTACTGTAGGGCACCGCCAGAGGTGTCTAGGCATCGGGAGCGTGCCTTGAGCATCCCAAATACCGGCTCTATGATGTTGTTGCATGTTGCGGCATGTGCCTCATTATAGCATAGCTGCGCTGGGGTCATGGGCGCGATTGCACTGTGAGCAGCCAGGGATGGAGTGGGTATCCGCAGTCACCTGTGTGGAGATAGTGGAGATCAGTGTCATGTTCAGGTCCATATTGGCCATCTCCTGTGTGCCACTACCATGGCACCTGTGGCATTCCACCCTTGCCCCGAGTTGCATTCCATACATGTGTACTCACCCACTAGATGTCCTGTGGGATGTCCCCACTCAAATCGATGGCACAGTGCAGACTGATGCCATATGAGCATCATGTGCTCCACCAGGGTGTGTGGCACAGACATTGATTATCGCCCAGTGGCATCACACACCACCTGGCAGTTGACACTAGGGAATCCCTTTCTGTTCCGATATGCCTGGCCACCGGGGCCAGGTGGCGTCTCGAATGGCCACATGGGTGCAGTCTATGGCCCCTAGCATGCCAGGCATCATGTGCTACCTGTGGAACTCCTGCATGTTTGCTGTATGCTCCTGCTGCAGTGCTGGGGAAATGGATGTACTCCGCGGCATGTGGCAGCAGTGCGCTTGAGGAATTGGGTGAGGATGCATGATGTGGCGACTGTGTGATGCCTGTGGTGTCCCCTGTCGGCCTCTGGAAGGTGCCCGTGGCGAGCAGGCACATGCAGGCTGTCATCTTGGTCTCCACCGACAGAGCGTGACTCCATCGTGAGGGTGCCTGCATCACATCACTGCACAGCTCACAGAGCCATCTCAGTATTGCCCTGTTCAGGCGGTACCGCCCACGATCTCTACATCTGTGTACAGCTCAAAGCTGATGAGGGCACGGTACCACCTGTCGGGGCATACCGCCTGGACGGCCCTTCCATGGCCACGTCCCCTGCAGCATGCATTCTCACCCCTCATTACAGCTTCCATGTGAAACTGGCACTGTCCATCTCCTGGCTTCTGACCCCCTGGCTGGTGTTGCTGTGTTACCCCCACTGTCCTGACTGCCACTTCCACTGCACCGGCACCCCCACTGGCCTCTACAGACTATGGGCCACACTTTCCCTGCCTGCCCTTTGCTGTCTGTCTGTCTGTCTCTGTCTCTGTCTCTCTCTCCCCACTTGGCAGCCTGGTAGCGTTCTTGTGCCGTTCCTTGAGCCTTTTTATTTTGGCTCATTTCCGCTAGTGCGCAGTTTCCGGCTGTACCACTATTGTGCATCGAGCAAGTCTTTGAATATTGCATTGCGCTCTTTATGCATGGATCCACCCCTTCGGTTGCGCATGCCTTCATTTTCATTGCGCTGTTGCTCAGCATGTTTTAGTGCGCAACTGCCTCCTTCTGAATATCGCAAAATGGCACAGTTTGGGACTTGCGTGACAAGAACTCTTGTTGCGCATGGCGCAACCCTTTTGAATATCTGGGCCTGAGTCTTTAATTTATTAATCTGCGTCCTAGTGAGCTTCCCTAGCTCTGTAATAATCATACAAGCTACCTTATAAAGGCTTCATTAGGCAAAATAAGACACAAATCATCCACATAAGCAATAATTTTACCTGAATCTTATTATCCCAAATAATTCCTTTACTTAAAGAGATCTATTAATTATTACTATAAAGGGATCCAGAGGCCAAAACGTATGAGAGGGCTAAGTGGACACCCTTGCCGATCTCCTTTTAATAAACTATGTTTCCTTCTCTCCATCCATTTTCTAGCGATTACATATGCTAAGGCATAACACATCTGTACCAGTGAACAAATACGAACATACGAACATACGAAATTTGCACAGCAGATAAAGGCCTAGAGGTCTATTAAGTCTGCTTCTCGAATGTGCAGCTAGCACCCCTTATTCTGCAGCTGCCCTCCTTCCACCCTTCCCTTCATTAACCCTCCCTTGTCCTGTCCCATCCTCGTTTGAAGCAGTCCACTGTTCTACTACATACCACTTCTGCAGGTAACGCATTCCACCCAGCCACCACCCTCTCTGTAAAAAGTGTCTCCTCATCTCCCTCCTGAACCTTCCTCGCTCCAGTCTCATATCATGGCCCCTGGTGGCCCTCCCTCCCTTACTTTGAACAGCCCTCTGTACCTGTCTTGTTTATTCCTTTCATGTATTTAAAGGTTTCAATCATGTCCCCCTGTCTCTCCTCTCCTCCAGTGAGTACATGTTCAACTCCTTCAACCTCCTCCTATGATAAGTCCCCAGACCCTTGATCATCTTTGTCCCCCGCTGCACTCCCTCCAGTAACTTAATGTCCCTCTTCAGATCGTCGGACACCAGAACTGCACGAGTACTCAGGTGTGGTCTAACCATGACCTATACAGTGGCAGAATCACCCCTCCTCCTCGAGGATATACCCTTGCAATACAACCCAGCATTTTTGTTGGCCTTGCAGCAGCTTCCTCACACTGTGCCGAGTTGTTCATTGACCCTGTAATGAGCACACCAGATCCTTCTCCTCCTCTGTCTGGGCTAGCTGCACTCCCCTAGCTGGCAGTGCAGTCCTCCTGGGTTCTTCATCCCAAAATGAATCACCTTGCACTTTTTGGCATTAAATCCAGTTGCCAGGTGTCTGACCAGGTTTCAAGCTTTGCCAGATCATCCTGCAACCCTGCCATCCCCCTAGGTCATCCACCACCGCGCCAACCTTGTATCATCAGCAACCAGACTGATCTTGCTCTTGATGTCCCATGACATGTCTGCAATGAATATCCCAAACAACACTGGTCCCAACACCGAGCCCTGTGGGACACCGCTCGTCACTGCCCTTGGGTGTGAGAGCTCCCACCCACCACCACCCTCTGTTGCCTTCCCTGCAGCCAGTTTCCTACCCATCTCACCAGCATTGCACCTGCCCCTGTGCCTACTAACTTCCTTCCCAGCCTTCCATGTGGCATTGAATTGAATGCCTTACTGAAGTCCAGATACAGGACATCCACTGCATGTCCCCTGTCCAGTTGCCTGAGTTACCAGTCATAGAACCCAGCAGGTTGGTTTGGCAGGATCGGCCATGTATGAAGCCATGCTGTCTGCTGTCCTGTAGTCCTTTGGCCTCTAAGAGGCCACCAGCCTCTCCTTCAGGATAGTCTCCATTAGCTTACCCACGATGGATGTGAGAGCTCACTGGTCTGTAGTTTCCCGGTTCATCCTTGGGGCCACTCTTGAGGAGGGGCACCACATGAGCCATCCTCCAGTCACAGAGTTACACACCCCAAATGTAGTGAGGCATTAAATAGGTCTGCCAAAGGTCCTGCAAGGACCTCTGCCAACTCCTTCAGTACCCTGGTGGATGCCATCTGGGCCTGGTGCCTTGTCCACCCTCAGTGCCTTAACCTCTCAAACTCTGCCTCCATGATTTCCCCATCTGTCACCGTCCCCCCTCCGTCTGCCATTTCACCCATCTTGGGTGTCACCCCCTCTTCTCTTTAGTAAATACTGAGCAGAGTACTCATTTAGTGCTTCGCATATCGCTCTCTAGCTTCCACCCAACCCCTCCTTCCTAATCCTTACTATGTGGTCCTTACTTCTCCTTTTCTCCTGATGTACTTAAAGTCCTTCTCCCCTTCTAATGCCTTGTGCCAGCCTGAGTTCCGTAGAGGCTTTGGCTCCCTTACTGCCCCTGTCACCTCCTCTTCGATTCTGTCAAGTACTCCCTCTGTCCTCCCCCTCCCTGTTTCTTGTATCTAAAGGCAGCTCTTTTCCTCTCTTACCTTTTCCATGACCTCCTTGCTCAACCAGCTCGGTTTCTTAGCCCTAGCCTTCTTGCTCTGGGCTTTGCAGCAGTTTTAGTTGCCTCCTATCCCCAACTTTATGAGCTCCCATCTCTGGTTAGTATCCATACTAGATTGAATTCTGCAGGTACCCTTTACCACTTTCCCCATCCTCCCAAAGTCAGCCCTCCTGAAGTCCAGCACTCTTGTGCCAGATTCCACTCCTTCCTTGCCCATATCCAATGTGAGCCATACTGGTGGTGGTCACTCCTGACAGCGTTCCTCCACTGTAAGTTCTCTCACAAAGTCCCCATTTGCCAGCACAAGGTCAAGGGTATTCCCTAACCTGGTTGGTTCACTGACCATTTGCAGCAGGAGGCTGTCCTGGAAGGCATCCAGCAGTACCTGCTCCTTCTGTTCCTGGTTGTTGGGGTGCTCGAGTCCACTCCTGGCATGTTGAAGTCCCCACAATCACACACTACCACTTATCACATGTCCTCCTGATCTGTCCGCTAGTTCCTGTCTAACCTCCTCCATCTGAGATGGTGGCCTGCACTACTCCCATTCTAAGACTCCTATTCTTGGAATCCTGGATTTGCACCCAAAGTGACTCTGTACTACCCTCCTCCCTCCTCCCTTACACACTTCAGTCCTTCCTTCACATATAGTGCCACCCCCTCCTTTCCCAGTCACCCTGTCCTCACGAAATAACCTGTACCCTGGTACAGACAGGTCCCAGTCATTATACTGGGTGGCCCATGTTTCCATGATGGTTCAATGTCCACCTCTCCCTCTGCCATGAGAACCTGCAACTCTGCAGTTTTCCTCCCAAGGCTCCTAGCATTAAGGGTAACCACCTTCCACCCTTTCCCCTCCTCCCATCCTGCCCTCCTTTCCTAGCATCACCAATAGTACTTGCCATTTTTCCTTTGTCACTGTTATGGGGGTAAGCTCATATGATTTCCCAACCTGTGGTCTCTGCATCTCTCTTCCCAACTGCCACCCCCACTCCTAGTTTAAACTCCCAACTTCCTCTATATATTCTTCCATCCTCTGCTTCAACACTTTCTTTCCTTCCTCACTCAAGTGGTCTGTCCTTGGCATAGAGACTACTGTCCTCCCAGGTCCTCCCACCCCCAACAGCCCATACCTTTAGCACAACACCAGGTTCTTAGCCATCTGTTAATTCCTCTATTCTCAGCTTTCTTGTTGTACTTGCCTTTGCACCGGAAGTATCTCGGGAAAAGTTATTGATCTTCCTGCCCCTCACGTAATTGTGCTAGTTCCTCAAACCTCCTCTGGACTATATCCACTGTCTTGTCAGCCAGGTCGTTTGTCCTCAGAGATGTATAATTAAATGAGGCTTTGTCCCTATGTATCTGGAAGACCAAATGCCTTCAAACATTTCTATAAATATTCTTGTAATAATTCTTCAAATGCTTTGGCTTGATCCAAGCTTTATTAAATAACCCTCCAAAATACCTAAATTCCTGTCCTATTTCCATAATTTTTCTAATATATATCAATGCGTCATATATCTTCTTTCCTGAAACCACAAAAATTGAGAATTGCTAACTAAATCAGGCATCACAATAGATAATCTATATTCCCCAAAAGTTTTCAAAAATCTTGAAATCTACATTCAATAATGTTAATGGTCTCCAATGTCCTATATGTTAATGATTCCTTTTTAAATAAGAAAATTAATAATCCCTCGTGACATTTGCATAGGTAAAATCATATCGAAATAAGAAAATATACATTGCCAATAATTCCTTAGGCATCAATTTCCATATTATTTATATAATTCTCTGGCAACCCATCTGAGCCAGGAGAAACTTCATTTTAAGAGATAAAATTACTCTACCTAATTCTGCTTTGGTAAATATTCCTACCATTGAATTTTGTAGATCAGACGCTAAACAGGGAAGATCTGCTGCTTCTAAAAATTGAGCTAGTAAATTTAGAATCTAAATTCTTTATTCCAAAACTATTTTCTATAGTGATCTAAAAATCCATAATTCCAACGTTATCTGATACCACTCTGTTATTCTTATCTTCCAGGCTTGAGAATGCCTTTTTCTATCCTAGTTTTACAGGCTAAAAGGGATTAACCTCTTGAGTT
Source organism: Neoceratodus forsteri (assembly GCA_016271365.2). Taxonomy (NCBI): domain Eukaryota; kingdom Metazoa; phylum Chordata; order Ceratodontiformes; family Ceratodontidae; genus Neoceratodus; species Neoceratodus forsteri. Next base: position 555,728,973 of record CM057452.1, on the reverse strand, counting down.
TACCTTGAGTACCAAAAGACTGTTCTCTAATAAGTGAGCCTAATCTATCATGTTGATAATGTACCATGTCTTGTTTTATCTTTGCAATATTGACAGATAAATCTACCCACTTTCTGATTGCATTGAAATAAATGTTTGTAAAGTACGCCTAAGAGTCAGATATTCCTCATTCTGTGTTTTTTGCTCTAAATCTACCTTGTTCCTGAAAATATCTGGTCAAACCTAATTTAAAAGCTTTGCACCAACCAACCATAGTTTCATGCAAATCAGTCGTTGTGATTTGATCTCTAATAATCTGTTCCAAATCCCTTAACACATCTATGTTATTTAAAATTGAAACATTCAGTTTCCAAAACCCAGGTCCTTTAATCCGCATGAGGGATTATCTATATTTATACCAATCAAAATGTGATCAGAAGACTCTATTAGTACATACAATTAAACTAGAAATTAACAACAATTTCTTTACAGGAATAAAATCAATTTGGGATGATAGACTTCCTTTAAAAAAGGTAGGTTTAGCTTTATTCCAACCCATTTGATGAGAATCACACAGACCTGCTAGAGAAGGATAGACTTTAAGAATGTTTTATCACAATACTGCTTCCCTGTTTCATTCTTTTGCTGAAGATTTACATTGAAATCCCTACATAGAAATAATTGCCTGCTTGTATAAAAGTAAGGTTGAATCTTCTTAAGTAATTCAGTTTGAAGAGCTTTCATCTGAGGGCCATAAATTGTAATTAACTCCGACACTGTAAGCCTTTAACTATAACATCCAACAAGAACACCCTTCCTGACTCAATTTCAACCAACCTATAAATCTTAATATCGAAGGTTGAAAGCAAATTCCCACCCCACTACACATTTCTACCCTAGAAGACCAAAAGGTTTACCCCAATGCCAATCTCTGGAAGCTATAGAAATGTCAGATTCTGTATGTAAGCATGTAGCTTGTAGTAACAATATATCATATTTCAAATGTGAAAGTATCCCAAATGTCATCAGACATTTCTGATGGGATTTTAAGCTATTCACATTTAATGAAACTATTGATAATGTCGAAGGTTTCAAGGAGGGGTTTAGGGATTTTTACTAGATCTAGTCACTCGTTTTCGAGTTTCTAGCTGTCTGTCCACTAATACACGCTCCAGATTAGGTAATACTATCGTTGTATTACCCAAATCAGGTGAAGGTTCCAACATACAGAGGGCCTGATCTATCTGTTCCCCATTATGAAAGGACTGAAAATCTGTTTCCTAAAGGTAAAGAGAGAGGGGCACATTCAACTATCACTCCCCTCACCAACCCATTAAGAGAAAAAGAGGTACCATTCCCTTTTCAGGACCTGGCAAATCCTCCTGTTCCCTTTATCATTGGATTCTACAGTACATAACAAGGTGTGATAATCACTGCCCAATTATTTTAAAAGCCTTTGTGGAGATCCTTGAGGGATCACAAATGGAGTTTCTCTTCCTCCCTACTTATCCCAGAGGAGAATCTAAAGTGAATGTTACCATCTGTTCTGTTTTGGATAAATCAATAAAGGACACATTAGGTTTTAACGTGCTGTGAGAGACAGGGATTTAAATTGTCTGTTATCTTCCTTTAATCCCACCGTCCTCTACCTCTCGTCTACCTCAAATACATTTCCAGTGTTTCTCCTTCCTGTTCTTGATATGGCTTTTTGTCTGTGCTAAAAATATTCCTGATCAGAAGAATCATCTGTATCTGTAGTTCTCCATGGATAGTCTGAAAAGGAATAATTAATTTCATTACATAAATTGCATACTGGGGAGCTACACTGTGCTGCTGAATGCCCTATCATACCACACTGGAAACATTTAATCTGATCACATGAAGTATTCAAATGCGTTAATGAACCACACTTAAAACAACTTTTAGGCTGGCCAGCATAAAAATAATGCCCGTCCTCCTTAGAAAAAGGAACTCAGTAAATGTTGTATGGCGTTGTCGTCCTGGTTAAGTTGTACTCTCACTGTCCAACCTCCTGTCCAGAAGCCGTTTTCATCCATAATAGGCTTTGGTTTATCCTGTATTAAACATCATTTTTCCAACCAAAAAAGAATGTTAGCAATGTTTACCCTTCATTTTGAAAAAGAATCGTAACTGTTTTAACTGTGGGTTTAGTGATTGGGATAGCCTGAAAATCCCTCCATTCCTCTTGATCTTTAATATCATAATAAAGTCTCCAAAATGTATCTAATGAAATGATAGAACAGAAACTGATATCATAGATATGTTCACCAGGAGGGTGTATAAGGCATACACCTCAGCAGGAGAAAACCCCATCGAGTCAATTAATAGTGTCTTCCCCACCCATGGTTTGTCTGGTACTATTAGAGCTTTGCCTCGTTATCTCAACCATACCAGAAATCTGCGCTAGCTGCCTCCGCTGGTTTTTAAACAAGCCTGCATAGGATTTGGGACCCATTACTTCTGGATGCTCGACAATCAGATTCCTATGTATCTATTTATTCATATCCTAATCAAATGTTTGACTTACATTCTCATTTCCTGTAGTATTAGATGCAATTGTAGACTAGTCCATAGAAAGAACTTGTTCTAGCAAGGGAGATGTCAGTTCAAGGTTGCCACCAGCGTCTTGCATATCAAAAATTCAGTAGCCTCTCCTGATCTTGTGCATTAGCATTAGGGCCAACAGAGGACTTAGACTTTTGGCTAGCCACAGTTAACATAGATGAAATATTAGGCATAGCTATTCCACCTTGATCTAAAACTGTCACACAGGTATAGGAATCAGGGGTCAGGAACCCATTTGTTTACTATCCACAGCCATCCAGCTTGTCTTACTGCATCTCCTGGGGACCAAGCTGTCAAAGTATAAGTTTGTAAAGATGAATTATCCGTGCAACTTCTCCATCAGTGTGTACAATATTTTGCAAAGCATTATCATTCATTAAATCTTGCTGCTCCATTTTAGAAGGGCTAGTGGAGAACGTTTCTGTTTGTTACGTTCTGCTTCTAACTTATGCCTACAAGAGTTAAAATCTTGTTCAGCCATACAAATTAAGTCCATTAATTGATGTTTTTCCTTTCAAGTTCTTGCTGAATTTTTTCCTCTTCTGCCAACATTCCTCCTCTGCTAGCTGGGAAACTGTATAATCAACCAGTACCTGAGCCATTTCTTGATCAGTATATGATACAGGTTCTTCCATTCTCTGGACTGAGATGTTCAAAACCTCTGACTCCAAAAAGCATGGCCGCTGTCCTTCGCTGCCTCCTCCAAACTGAGATCCTCCATCCCTGCAGATAGATGGCAAATGCCACCTGCCTACAGAGTAGGGAATTTCCCGGTGTCCTGGCCAAATTTCCTCATTCACTAAAAATACCATCAACAGCTTAATCTGGTTCAAGGTCAGTTGGCATTCATCTGTATCCCCCTCCCCAGGTCGTGCCTGAAAATAGGCAGGACTTGTCTAGTGCCTTACCTGGTCAACAAAAACTAAATAAATAAATAAAATAAAATAAATATACAATCTTTGGTGCTAGTGGTACTCCTCCCCAATCACCAGCCCTGAAATAACATATACAATCCCTGGTGCTTGTGATTCCCCCTCCCCGATCGCCAGCCTGGAATTAAAACAAAAAAACTCCCTGGCATCCAGTGGCTCCCACTGCAGCACAGGTACCCCCACTGACTGTATCCTTATTGGTGGTGTCATGGGTGCGTCAGCAACCAGCACAACCCTCCTCACAACTACTTGGCCAACCATCTTTGTCCAAGCAGGAGCACACCTCTTATTTATAGGACAGGGCATGCTACCCTGTGGAACCACTGGACACCAGGTAGGGTTTTTGTTTTAATTCCAGGCTCACAATCTGAGGGGAGGGAATCACTAGAGCCAGAGACTTTATATGTCCCTTCAGGGCTGGTGATTGGAGGGTGAGGGACCGCTAGCACCAGGATTGTATATGTCCCTTAGGTGCTGGTGATCAGAAGGGGCACTAGCACCAGGGACTTGTATTTTAATACAGGGCTGGGGATCATAGGAAGGGGACCACTGCCACCGGGATGTTCTTTTAATACGGGCTGGGGATTGGGGACCACTGACACCAGGAATTTTATTTTACTATAGGGTTGGGGATTAGTGGGGGGGAGACCACTAGCATCAGGCATAGCTCAGCTAAAATGGATGGGTGGGTGGCATTGCATTACCTGCCTCTGCTACCTGTGCAAATGGGCCCATAATGGGAATGTATATGCCCCTAGTGCCTTGCATTTCCAATGGGCTCATTTGTTGGGTACTTTTGAAAATTGTTAATAGTGCTCCAGAGCTATCAACTCCTGAGCCCAACTTCGGGAGCCATGCCAGGGCAGCACTATCTGACTCAACGCTGTGCTGACATGGCCCTATATTCAGTCGGTAGCGCTCTACTGTATATAGAATTCAGGGACCCCTGGGCAAAGCAAAGCACAGTACAGACATTCATGCTATGATTTGCACCTTTCTGAATACAGAGCCCATGGTCTTTCCTGAACAGACACCCACATGCTGCTGCTGCTGCCATTTGCAACAGCCTCCACATGGAAGGTGCACTTCAGAGGTAAGAAGTCTTGTAAACTACTGGCTTTCACTGAAAGAGTTCATTAAAGCATTTAAAATGTCCAGAAGTTGTGTAGTTATTTTGTGTAGCTTGTCTACTCACTCTGTACAACAGAGCACCCTGAGTCTGTATGATTGATTGGGTGCTGTTTTACCCAGGTGGAGCATCATTGCCAGTGGAGAGCCATGTGAACTTTTTCAGCTACCACTACAAAATATGTTTAAACAACCATAAAAACATAATAACTAGAACAGGCATGCACCATTTCATTATCTAGTACAAGCAAATTCTGTATTACCATAGATATCATATTGTATTTATTTGTTTTACGGGAAAAGGCTCCATTGAGTGATGCTCATGTAAAAGGATGACCTGGTTAGGACAGCAAAATCAAAATGACTTGTGGTACATATACAGAGTACATAAAAGGTGGTAATATGAATCATATACACTAGACTGCATTATATATTATATCTTTTATCATTGCCTAATTGTCTGGCTTATATACTGCCCTCACGCACTTACACTTTGCTCCCTCTTCTCACTCCTAACATCTCCCTTCTCTCCCCTTCCTACCTAACATCGCGCTTCTTCCCTACCCACAGCTACCAACACCATTCTCCCTCCCTCCCACCTCACCTAAACCTACCGCCCTATGCCTGATGCTTACTAGTCCACTCCTCCACTACCCCCATCTTAGCTCTCCAACTCCTACTGTCAACTTGGTGCATCCCACTGCAGCTCAAGTTTGTTACTGGCAGTCAAGTTCTGTTCTGGCACACTAGTTCTGCTACTGACACTTACGTAATTTATGTATTGCCTCGCTATGTACCCATGATATGTTTACCCTGTCCCTGATGTGCATGCTCTGTATTGTTCTTACCTTGTACCCATGATATGTATACCCTGTCGTTGTTGATCATTGTTCTGTACTGTTCTCCTTATGTAACAAGTTCAAATGTAATCCCTCAAACCATGTACATTATCTGTTTTGCACTACTGCTAAACTCAACTATTGTATGTATACCTGCCTCCTCTGTAACCCTCCCCCAGGTCGCACCTGGAGACAGTATCTTTTTGCTCAACGTGCCTTTCCTGGTGAAACATTTTCAATAAATAAATAAATAAATATGCAGTGATGAGTCATATAGCAGCAATGAGCAAGGAAAGTAATAAGAATAAAATGAAATCATAAGATATAATTTATGTAATAGAGGAAATACTATTGGTTATGACAATTTTTGTACCCCACATAGGGCTTTCCCTTGACTGACGAGGCACATCCTTTCCTCCTCCTACCATTACTTATGATTCCATGACTAGACCATCTAAGATCAAGCTCCCTTTCCTTCCCCAAATCTATGAATGGTAGCAATCTATAGCAATGCTTATCTTTTAGACTCTATGTAGGGCCACTTCCAGTTCCATTTCTTTTATCATCTTGCATATAGCTAACCAATGCTCTTATCCTGGGGGCTCTTGTTAGTCCTTTTGTGTTATGGCCTTTGTGGCTGCTATGACATTGTATGCATATCTATCTCGATGGTCAGATACCTCTGCAGGACATTTCCCAAGGACCAAATCTTTAAGGACAGAGTATGGATCAGTCCTTAAATATTACATACAGAATTGTAAACTATAGTATATTATATAGTGCAACCACAGCCCAATAACCCTGGAGTTTTGGGCAGATCAGAAAACATGCTCTTGTTTTATTTTATATGCTCATGTTATATTTTAAGACCATTTCTCCTCCTGGGACTCTTAAGCTCCTTCTCAGCCTACCATCTCGAGGGAGTGCTGGTAGTGAAGGTCTATCCTCCGCTTCTTAAAACTAATGGCCCAGGACATTGCCTATCCACTCACCTTCGTCTTTAACCTCTCCTTTACTACAGCTTCTGTTCCTTTGTCTGAAGCAGGCCAAATTGGCCCCATTTATAAATCAGTCTTATGAACAACTACCATCCCATCTCCATTCTGCCCCATCTTGGTATGCTCCTGAGAGGTGTAAACTACCAAATTGCTGAGCACATCTCAAATATAATCTGCTTTGCCCTCAGCAACATGGTTTCTGGAAGGGGACAGCACTACCACAGCCCTTGCCCTCTTCACCAACGATGTTCTGAGGAATATGGATGAAGGGAAGCTAAAGGGTGCAGTGTCTGTTGATCTGTCCAAGGCATTTGACCTTGTAAATCACAGCATCCTGATAGCAAAACTCAAGGCCCTTGGTTTCTCCCTGCCTCTACCACCTGGCTCACTAACTACCTCTCTGGTAGAACACAGATGGTCTACCTTGGTGGTGTCACTTCCCTCCTCTTGCCTGTCTCTGTGGGTGTCCCCCAGGGATCTGTTCTTGGCACCCTCCTCTTTTACCTCTTCATTAACTCTCTCCCATCAAAGGGCCTAGCCGTAAATCACTCCTCTACACGATGATTTAATACTACACCAAACCGACCCCTCTTCTCTATCCACCATTTTACCAATGATTTCTGCAAGGCACATTGTTGGTTCTCTATCAACAAACTGTTGGTCAATGCTGCCAAAACAAAGGCCATGCTTTTCCGTTCCAAACTGAAGCTCTGCCCTAGCCCACAACAGTGGCTTTCTCACTATCAAATCCAAAGATGTATCTCCTCTTGACACTGTACCTGCCTTCAAGTATCTGGGGGTAATCCTGGACATGTCCCTAACCTACACTAACCACATTGCCTCCCTGATCAGGCACATAACCACAAGATAGGGCTCTGCTATCACATGCTGGACCACCTCTCGCTGGATGCTCGCCTTGCTATTGCCCATGGCAACCTCCATCCCCTTGACTATGGCTGCTGGGTGTACTCCCTCACCTCATTGCCCATCTTAACCACCTGGATGCTACCTACAATCGTTATATGCCATCTTGCCCTCTACGCCCCTCTCCTCACTCACCACTTCACTCTTTATCAGTCCCTTAACTGGCTCCTTCCACAAGCACGACAATCCTATCTGCTGGCCCAGATGGTTGCTGATACTTTGCACAATTTCTCCTACTCTCCACTATTCCTTCTTCTCTGGCCTAGAACCTACTGCTGCAATCCTACATCAGGCTTCATACCTTCAACTGGAGCGCCCTAATGTAACTACGAGGGATGGGCCTAAGAGCCTTCTCTGCAGCCGCTACCCTCACTATGGAATGACCTCCCCTTCTCCCTGTGTTCCCCAACCCATCTCTAAACCTAAATTCCATGGTAAGAATGCATTTTCTGTCCACCACAACCTCGTCTGCCCACAGGCTGCTAGCATGGCTTCTCCTCCTTACAACTCACCCTTTCCCACCCTCCTCTAGTGCTCCGCTGTCCTCGCCTCTCCGACCCTGAATACTATTGTTATTCCTTTTGCTGAATGATGGAGCAACCTTATCCTGTTTACCTAAATGTTATATAGCTTGTTTGCTGGATTGCTGATATACCTGGTACTGTTTACCTTATATTTTCTCTGTTAGCTTGACCGCCACTGTTATGTTCCCTGTATGATGCGCTGCTCTTTCACTGTATTTTTTATGTTGTATCGGCCAGTTTCTGCCCAGGCTGTGCCTGAAAAGGTCTTCGATCAGTGCACCAACCCTGGTTACCAAATGAATAAATAAACAAATGTGTACCTATTGTGCCACACTGCCAAAATGTTGTTATATGGTGTGCAGAAGAACCTGGAAATGACCTTATACCTGAATTCTTGTGAGGTAATTGAGGCCATAGCCCTATTAGGCTTGGACCCAAATTCCATTCCACTGTTGGCCTGTAAGATCAGTGAGCCTCGTCCTCTACCACTATTGGATTCCCGTGAAACCCCTTATGCATTATATATGCCTGATACTAATTTTTGGAGTTCACTGCTGAGGTAATCTCAGTAGAAACCTTAGAACAGTGATTTCTGTTGCCATAGGAGAGAGCTCTACAGGGTTCTGTCATCAAATAATGGCGTGTTTTTAGCCAGCGATATACAGTATGTCCCTTGTCTGGAGATGAAATTCTACCTGAAGTTGAGCAAAAGTTTAAAATTTCAATTATCTAGAAATTGCCCAAGTCTCTGCTGCCAACTTCTTCCCATCTACACAAGCAGGGTCTATCTACCCTGGGGAAAAATTTGTGCAAGCCCTATCTGGAGTGAAAAGTAATTATCATTGTGCAGTCCCAGTCTAGAGATGAGGTGGAACCATTTTGGGGCTGTGAGCCTGGCTCAGGGGTTTCCAATACTATAGTTTTAATATGAGCTCAGTCATGCTTGACAAACAGGCTGCATCCTATCCTACAGTCTAGCAGGACCCCCTTGTTCTAGTGCCACACAGTTTATTGCAGTGTCCCTTGCATGTGGGTCAGTAAATATTGTGTCTGGTAGTAAGCTTGATATCTGGGACTCCCAGTCAACCTTTTCCCTGTTTGCTAATAGGATGCCCCAGTGGAGATGGGAATTTTCTCCCCAAAATGAAATTCTGGGATTTTAGTTTAAAGTGGTTTCCATATAGCCCCCAGGACTAGTATGGGCAGCACTGACAAAATAAATAAAAATCTGGATAAAATGTTTGTCCACACAGTTTCAGCATATCCACATATGGACTGGGGGGTCTCTTACAAGCTACCACTAAGTTGGATTAAACCTCAGTGATCAAGTTTTATTTTTTTGTTTGTTTATTCTTTGGTAACGGGTAGGCCACTGGGCACAAGTGCCTGTTTTCATGGGTGACCAGGGAACACTAGGGAGGTTAAGTGACTTACTCAGAGTCACACACTATGCAAGAGGAGGTTGTAAGAATCAAACCCAGGTCTGCTGGATGTAGCAAGCTCATTCACAGTTTGTTACTCCAACCTCTAGGCTAGAATAAAATGCTGGGGTGCATAGCTCGGGGATAACCTTGAGAAGTCAGAGTGTACACCTGCCACTATTCAATTGCTTGGTTAGACCATTAATTTGAACATCATGTGCAGTTTTGGCACCCATACTTAAAAGGGATGTTGCACTCTTAGAGAGGGTCCAGAAGAGGGCAACCAGGATGATACAGGGTCTGTGGAAAAGTCCTATGGGAGAGACTTGAGGAGCTCAACCTGTACTCCCTGGAGGAGAGGAGTGACAGAGGGAATATGATCGAGGTCTTCAAATATCTTAAGGGGATGAATAGGGTAAACCAGGATTTGTGCTCCAGCTGAAGGAGGAGGGGTCACCAGGGTGCACCCAATGAGGCTGGCAGGTGGAAGACTCAGGGGAGATGAGGAGGCACTACTTCACTGAGAGGATGGTAGAACCCTGGAATGCTCTGCCTGCAGAACTGGTGGTTGTAGATACTGTCGGGGTTCAAGAGGGGCTGGGATAGATGTAGAGGGAGGTGCATCTTAGTAGGGTCAGCATTGGGGGCCCAGTCAGTGGAAGAGGTGGAGGCCCTAGTGGGTGGTAGCAAATGGTGCCCTGAATGGGTGCTGATCCCAAGCAGACTCGATAGACCATAGGGCCTACTCTGTTGACTTCTTAGTATGTTAGTATGTATACTACCAGTTATTGTAATTCAGCAGTAAAAGTGTATTTAACTGGGAAAATATTAACTCTTAGTACCAAAAGCCCTGGGTGCCCATATAAATTGAAAAACACTTGTCAGACCAGCTGTTAGTAGCTTGCCCTCCACCCCAACCATAACTTGTGACTTTTCTTCATTAATTTTGAAGCCTGAGGCAGCATTATATACTCTTAACACTTTAGGAATAATCACTATTGGGTGATCTATGTATAATAGAGTGTTGTCTACATATAGTGAAATATGTTCCTCCACCTTCTACTCTAATAACTTGATAGACTCTCCGACTGGATTGTTTCAGTTAGGGGTTCCAGACTGAGTGCTAATAGCATAGGAGAAAGTGGGCAGCCCTGCCTAGGATCATGATGTATCTTAAATCCTTCTGAAAGTGTCCTATTTATTTTAACTCAGACACTAGATTTAAAGTATAAGGCTTTAAATCCATACATATGATCATATAAACATGAATGTGCCAGCAGAAACAGACCTCCTGGTCTATCAACGTCTGCTCCAGAGTGCAGCTAGCACCTCTAAGCTACTCACAGTTTGCATGATATCACCCTCTCTGGTAGGGCTTTCCACTTCGACATCATTCTCTCTGTGAAGTAATGCCTCCTCATCTCCCTCCCAAATCTTCCCCTGTATTCCTAGCCCATGCCCTCTAGTGTCCCTTCCCTTCCTCAGTTTAAAAACCCCATCGGCTCCATCCTTGTTGATTCCCTCAGATACTTGAAAGTTATGATCATGTCCCCCATCCCTCCTCTCCTCCAGGGTGAATATATTCAGTTCCCCAGCCTGTTCTTGCAGTCTCTCTCCTCCATTCCCTGTATCATCCTCATTGCCTCTCACAGCACTCCCTCCAGTAGTGTGATATCCCACCTCAGGTATGGCCTCCAGAACTGCACACAGCACTCCAAGTGCGGCCTGAGCAGTGACCTGTAGAGGGCAAGATCACTTCCCTCCACCTGGATGGGAACCCCTTGCTATACACCCCAGCATCTTGTTTGCCTTGCTGCCACTTTCCTGCACTGGGCAGAATTGTTCATGCTCCTGTTACCATCACTCCTAGGGCCTTCTCCTTCTCAGTGATCCCCAGCTCACCCTCCCCAACTCAGTATTTCCTCCATGGGTTCTTTGCCTCGAAGTGCATAACCTTACACTTCTCACATTGAACCCCAGCTCACCTCTCTGACCACTCCTTCAGTTTGGTTAGGTCACCCTGCAGTTGCTTCCATCCTCCTCCTCATCCACTACTGCACCCATTTTGGTATTGTCTGTGAATGGACTTACCCTGCTCACCAATCTGTGCATGAAGTCTGAGATGAAGAGCCCAATAACACCAGGCCCAGCACCGAGCCCTGTGGCACCCCTACTCATCACTGGTCTAGGTGCTGAGAATTCCACCACCACCACCACCTGTTGTAACCTGCCATGTAGCCAGTTTGTAATCCAGTTTGCCATATTTGCCCCCATTCCCACACCAGTCAGCTTCCCTCCAAGCTGCCCATGAGGTACTAAATCAAAGGTCTTGCTGAAATCCAAGTAGAGGACATCCACTGCATGGTCCCTATCCAGCTTTCTTGTTACCCAGTCGTAATATTGTATTAGGTTAGTTTGACAGGACTTACCCAATACAAACCAATGCTGCCTCACATCCTGGAGGTAATTGTCCTCACAAATGACACCAGCCTCTCCTTCAGTATCATCTCCATAAGCTTTCCCACTATGGAAGTGAGACTGAGCAGCTGATAACTGCCGGTTCATCCCTTGGGCCACTCTTGTGTATCAGCACCGCATGGGCCATCCTCCAGTCCTGAGGCACACATTCTCTATCCAGGAGGTGCTGAACAGATCCACCAGCAGTTCCGCCATCCAATCTCTAAATTTATTATCAAATTGAAATTTTGCTAATGTGGCATCCAGAAAGGCCAGATTCATGTGGCCAAATATTTTTCAGTGTCTACAAATATAATCGCTAATAACTGGTTTGCTACCTTGTTAACTGCTGATATAACATTGAGCAATCTACGTAGCTGTCTTGATATGTCAGTACTGGTATAAACCAAGGCTGTACGGGGAACTAGTTGTGCAATTACAGTATGAAGCCTACTGGCAATGGTCTTGGTGAATAGTTGAGTGTCCTGGTTTAATAGGGATATCATTTGAAACCTCTGCATTGCACTGTGCCTTACCTGGTTTGGACAATATGATAATTGCTTTATGCCAACTATCTGACATCTTTTCCTCTTGTGGGAGGTGCTGCACACCTGACCAAAGTGAGGAGAAGATAGTCCTTAAATGTTTTAAAATTCCACACAGTCATCTGGCCCTGGGCCCTGAGCTTGCTATTGTGCAGACTATATACCACCCTCTCAGTTCCTCCACCGTAAACCTTGGGTGGGAAGGAGTGATGAGAAAGTCATTGACCTATGGGCAGACTGGGTGGGCCTAGTGATCTTTATCTGCTGACAATTTCAATGTTTCTATGTAAAGGGGCTTGAAGCTTCTACTGCATTCCTCAGATAGGTCAACACGTTAGATGGATCAAATGACATTTTGCATCCCTTTGGGGTCCCCTATACCCCTGTCTTCCTGGTGCAATGCCATAAAAAGATTTAACTGTTTTTGCTATTTGTCTGGGCTGAGATACCCAATACATTGTCTAATGTCCCAGTCTAATATCCAGGATATATCTATTTACCTCTTGTTTATTGAATCTGAAGATCAATAGCCTATTGGTCTGTTTCCATACTCAGAGTACCTCTGATTTGTCAACTTTAATTGGTTTAATATTTTCCTGGAAGTTACAGTACTTCATGTAACTCCTTCCTACACTCCATTAATTGCTTTAGTACAGTGGGGTCTCTATGAGCCTTGTCTTTTGTTTTCATATGCCACAATTTGTCCTCTATCATTTCCTGTATGCTCCATGACTGTCCCTTAAAACAGCTGCATGGCCATGTCACAGAAACTTTTGTTTTAGTGTCCCCATCCACATTTTATGTCAGGTAGTTTTGAATGACTTCCACTGTCTTATTGACAAAATGTAATCATTCAAAAGCCTGCAATTAGACGTCATAATGATTTCCTGTCTGAGGGACCTAGATCAATAGTCAATCTGACTGGTACATGATCTGACAGGGAGATTAGCAATAGTTCACACTGCGCTATTGCATATGCCCACTGTTTCTGAATAAAAATCTGTTGAATTGGGAGTAGCTATTGTTTGGGTGAAAGTAGAAACACTCCTTTACTTTGGGATTAAGCTGGTGCCATGGATGTACCAACTCTGCCTTCCTCCCTTAGTGCTTGCAGGGTCCATGCTCCAGCCTTTTGTTCTTGGGGCCCTCAGAGATTTATCAAGATCTGAAATTCTCAGTGCAATCATATCTTCCCCATCACCATCTGTATTTCCTGGAGTTGGGCTATGTTACCAAAATGCAACAGAAAACTCTGCTGTTGGGGTGTAGGGCTCAGATTGACAAACTGCATTTTCCTATTGCTGATCACCCAAGAACCTATTGCCTATCTCCTGTATCATCTGCTAAGGAGTCTGTGAAATAAAAGAGAGACTTTGTGGAGGAAAATGGCTACCTCTGCTTTCTTGGCCATCTGATGTGATGCCACAACCACCTTGCCCATTCAGCTCCTTCTTATGTTTTGTTGCTGTTATGGATAGAACAGTGTAAACTCTTAACTGGATCCCCATCTCCTTCAGAAGAAACACACATAAATGTGATAAAGGGTGTCAGCATGTCTCCTTTAGTTGTACATCTGCCTCTGGGCCAGATAGTTGTGGGTTTTAGTCCCACACTGGAATTGGACTCATACCTTAAACGCTGGCACCCTAGTGCAGTACTAAAGGAAGTGCAGTACTGTCAGGCTGTGCTGTTCTTCAGATGAGACATGAAACTGAAGTCTCTGGTGCTGTACTGGTGGGTGTCCAGGTGGAAGTAAAAGAACCCAAGGCACTTTTTACAAACAGTGGGGAAAATTTTACAAACTTCAAAAATCAAAAATATACAAACAGTGTGAACTCACACAAAAGGAAGATACAAATCATAAGAAAATCAAATAAACATTAAAGCCATATAATGTCTGAAAATAACTTAATAATAACCTAAAGCATATCCTAATACATAAAAAGTCCCCCCCACTAAAAAGTAGGGAATATTTAATGGAAAAAAATAAAATACAAAATCAACAAGATTGTATTACATCTTACAAAATCATTAGAAATCAAATAACAGGAAAAAAGAAGTGTCATACCATACATAAAACCAAAACATAGTCATAATCAAAATGGTACATAAATCCCCATCCCTGCCCCATCAAAAGGATAGGGATAATAGGCATTCAACACTGAACTATCAGAGAAAATAAATAAAGATTCTAAAGGAAAAGGGTAATTAAAAACCCTCAAAAGTCAACATATGTGTCAGAAACTACAATCTCATAGAAGAAGGCCCCAGTACTGAGATACAGTTACCGAGTTATATGGCAAACCTCGCAAGATAGACCTTATATGACAATACTTTGAACCATCAAACACACTATAATATAGCCAACATCTGTATGGTCTTTAAAAAGAAATACATTTGAAAAAGTGAAAACGAAAAAAACACAAAAAGACCTATGGTTCTCTTCAAGCGTGTGGAAAACAACATAACAAAATCCTCACCCTGTATCTAACCAGAACATATTCCTCCACCATAATTTATACAAATCAGGTAAAACTTTGTGCTGCTCCATAACCTGCCACTTCAATATTGCCTTCTGTAATAAAAAACTACTTGTTCTCCTGTCAAGACTTGTTGCCGAAGAGACCAACCACACCTAGCTAACCATAGCTGATAACTAATAAAACTCATTAATAGTCAGATAGTAATATCATCAGATTTGGCCCATGCTCCAGGGAGCACCCCATCAAGCCAAATCCATGAAGTTGATCCTGAAAGGGGTTCAAAGGCCATGCCCTATGAAATACTTCCCAAAACGTCACAGCAAATGGGCACTCAAATAGGAAATGAGAAAGTCTCTATGGATTCCATGCAGATATTCCCTTTAGGACTTGTACGTTCATTAATGCCTTTATACTTTAAATTGCCCTGAACCCCAATTTTTGGTGGGTACATAACCAGATAAAGTCTCTCATAAAATATGGAAGTCTTTTGATGGATAGAAAGGAGTTGATCAGAGAGTGTTGGGTAGCCGTTAAAGTGACATACCAGGGGAAGACATAATAAAAGTTTCCCATTATCCAATTATACATGGCTTTTTGAAAGTATACAAGAGAATTTTCTGAAGTTTCCATGCTTTTATTTTACTTATTACAATCAGAAGTGTCCTGGGAAGTGAGCCACCCGATCTGTCAGGGAGAGGAATAGCCGAATCCCAATCATCAAAAAGAGGTCCAATCACATCCTCTACCCATGGGATCCAATCCCTGCAACATTTGTCAGTAATGGTACAAAACTGAAAAAATAAATAAATGTCACGTAAAAGAAAACTACTGGGTTTAATATATCCAAGCCCCTCATTTATAGGTAAATAAGTCACCCTCTCTTGACAGGATTCAACCTGCTGCCCCATAAACATTGAAAAAACACTATAAACTGAGGCTCCATATTTAACGGTGGAGGAAAAACAGCGCCAGATACAAAAAATGGGACAATAAAAAGGTATTAATTAAAAGATACGTTTCCTTTGGTCATCTGCCATTTATTCCAGCGGGCTACTTTTCCTGCAGCTGATATCAAAAGTTGTTCCCAATTATACCGCTGGGGATCATCCCCACCAAAATAAACACCCATATTTTTCTATAGGTCATATCTATAGGAATTCCCAAACAAGGGATACATCACTGGCATCATACCCTAAGAGCTGAATCCCACTCTTCTGTGTATTAATTTAGATCCGATAGATTAGTAAAGTCACATAAGGGGTCACAAGTGGCTACTGCAGAAGATTTGTCTGCCAAAAGAGTTCCAGATCATCCGCAAATGCCAAAGCAACCACCTGCTTATCATCTGATCCCACTGAAAGTCCAGTTATTGCTTCCATCCTATATAATGCATGCAATAAAGGATCAATAGATAGGACATATAATAAGGGGCTGAGAGGACCCCTTGCCTCACCCCTGTGAACAGAAACGGCATTACCTACCCAACCATTAACACTAGGAATAAGACTTATTCCAGTATAACAAATCTGTAACCACCTGAAAAATGAGATGGAAATCAAAGGCCCATAATGTTTCCCACAAATAGTTATATTCAACCTGATCAAAGGCTTGAGATTGATCTAAACATACCAAATGACCAAATAATTCCTAGTTGTCTCCCTTATGTAAAATTTCCGAATCAAGATTAAAGCATCCTGAATCCATTTTCCTGGTATGCTACTATATTGGGACGGATGCACTACCAGATCTATGACACTAGCCAATCTATTACTAGGAACTTTCATAAGAATTTTATAATCAGTATTCAGAAGTAAATCAGCCTCCTATATCTCCCGACTCTCCTTTAAAATCAAGAGCAAAAGGCCTTCCAACATACTCTTAGGGAGTTCCTGTTTGATACACCATCATTTAAACACATACAGAACTCAGGTGCTAAAACATCCCAAATATCTTTATAGATTTCATGTGGGAGACCATCAGATCCAGGTGTAATACCTGGTTTAAGTGACCAAATTACATTTTTAGTTTGGTTTGTGAGATATGTTCAGTCAAAGATTCCTAACATCCTTTGGTAGCTGGGGTAAATTAAGTTCACCCAACCACTGTCTCATTTTCCTTCCAATAAATGCTGGCTATCGAAACCTGAGAGAAATGAAAAGTAATTTCATTTAAAATATCCGCCTTTGTATGCACAGTATTACCAGAAGAGGTATTCAAGTACTCCAGATTATGGCAATCACGGAAAAGTTGTATAGGGTCAAATGGCAGTGTGTCTTTCCTCTTACCATTAGTGCCATACTTCTGCTGATATTCTAAAGATTTGAGGGCTTCAAGCTGTTTCTTTGCCAGTAAAGTTTTTAGATGTTTAATCTTCTGCAAGTCCTCCGCCCTAAATTAGGGTGGAAAGACGTCCAGAAGGCAATACTTTTCCTCAAAGAGGTTATTTCATCATATTTAAATTTCCCATTAATACGCCTCTATTATACGAAAAAAGGAATGTATCTCCACTTTTGTATCTTTCCCACCAAGCAGTATTGTCATCATACAAGAAAAACACAGATTTTCTTACTTGCAATACTGCAAAAATCCTTCACATACTACTGGAATAGGCAATAATGAAGTATTCAATTTCCAGGTCCCTAGCCTCTTCTTACCTCAGGGACATCCATAAGGACTAATGTTAACAGCTTATGATCAGAGGTAGCTACATCTTGAAGGAGATCCATTTCAACCTTTGTAAAAGCAGATACAAAAATAATCAATTATAGAGGTCCTGTGGACCACAAAATATGTGCTACGCCTATTATCAGGAGAGAACCAAAGGCATCTATCAAGCCCACATCGCTAATCAGGTGAGCCAGGCACTGAGCATCACAGTATATTTTTTATTTAGGACAGGAGTAGAGCACTGGGCCAAATTAACATTAAAGTCCTCCTAAAACTATCAAATGGGATGTCTGCAATAAGGGAGAAAGAGAGCGAAGAGCAGTACTCTCTCATACTTTGTTTGAGATGCATAAATATTATAAGTCTAATCAATTGGTGTGCTCATAGTATATCCAGTATCAAAGCTCTGCCTAGCTGCACCTCTAAATGATGCACAACCTTAACCTTAAAAGAAAAAAACATATCCCAATCCCTGAACACTGATCCTCCTCCTGGGACCAAATAATATCCCCCAAAGCCATGCATCCGAAGCTGCAGACCTCTCAGCTGCTGAGTGTAACCAGACATCCTGAAAAAATACAATCCAGGTTGGCATGCAAAAATAAGAGAAAGTATTTTGTCTTTTATTCAGGGATTGAATGCTGTTGACATTCAAAGATGCCACTTGAAAGGAAAAAGGATCCATAGATTTAAACAGGCAGGGCTTTTCATTTTACTTTACTCGAGGCTCTTGTTACTCTTCCACTTTTTGGGCCCTGAGCTGAATGATCAGCAGGATCCAGGCAGTCACCCTGGGAGTCTGCCACCACCATTCCTGCAACAGATACAGTCACAGGGTCTAGGTCCTGAAAAATATTAGACAACACAGTGAATTTATTATTGTCTTCCACAGGGGTCACCGTTCAGGTTTCCTTTGTTTGCCTTTCAGTTTAGCTGATTTCCTTTGCCCTGTACCAAAACAAAGCCTGAACCACTGGCAGTGGATTGGGGGAAGGGTTTTGAAAGTCAGGATATTAGGAAGATCATTGGGATTAACCTCATGTAAAGGGGCCAATATCAGGTGATTGGGGTTCCTGGCCCTCTTCAGTCAAGGGGCCTGATACAGGACCTTTCCCACTAGCAGATACCCTGGATTTGAGGATATTTGGGTCACCACAGGGCCTGGGCCTTGCTTTACTGCCAGACGGATATAATGATCCTGGACTCCAAAATCAGCGTCCTCTGTATTTCGTGCAGCAGAGGAGCATTCATCAAAGATATGACCTAGTTCATCACAAAAGTTGCACTTAGGTTGTTTAAAGCAGTGGGCACTAGGATGACCCAGATACCCACAATAAGAGCACTTCAGAATGTCACAAGAGGTGCTTATATGTCTAGATGAGCCACATTTAAAACATACCGTGGTTGTCCAGGTAAAATAGAAAACCTTCTTCTCGCCCAATAAAAAGCAATTAGGCAAATGTATCAAGTCCTGCTCATTATGGTGCAACTTTACATAGAATTTCCACCCTCCATTCCAAAACCCTTCAGTATCCAGAATGGGCATGGGATTATCCAGGACATTGCATCTCTTCCAACCAGTGCACAGTGTCCACTATATTAACCCCTAATTTCTAAATAAAATAGTAATTATCCGAAAAGTTGCTTAGTAAGGGGAAACTAAAAGTCTGACCACAGAGGATTGGTTTTAAATTCAGGTATCTACACCAAAAGTTTCCAGCAACACAGGAGTGCGGAAGCTGATATCAAAGGTGAACTCCCCTGTACATGTATGAGGGTGTAGACTCCGAGGGGAAACCCCATGCTCCATTTCAGTAGGACCTTGCCCACAAAAATCTGTCAGGGTTTTTTTGAGGCCTACATAACGCAGGAGAATCGCATTTTCATTTTGCTAGCTCCACTGGTTTGTGGAAATGACTAGCATAGAGGGTTTAACAGGATCTCCAGGATGGAAGTCAAGTGTGGGATCAGAAACAATAGGTACAACTGGGGATTCCTCAGTGCCTAGTGCTTCGATACCTAAGTGACAAGCAGAAATAAAATCAGACTGGGAAATAGATACTGGTAAATTAGCAGCACAAGAATCAGAATCAGCACTTATCTGCTCCTGTATTTTAGAGGCAGGTCCAGTATTGGGCTTCAATGCCCATCAGAAAGAGGAATCCAGCCTGCTGCAAGCAGGCCTTTCGGAGACCAAGATTCCATCTCTCCTGTACTCCAATCCCGCTATGGTGATGAAGGAACTGGCTCAGGGTTTTGGAAGCATCCTTCGCTGTTAGCAACCTGCGACTCCCCTGAGACTATTGTGCCCGGAGATGTGTCTAAGCGCTTCCTTCTGATCCTCTGCTTGGCGCATTGCTCAGATGTCAATTGCTTCGGTTACATGGAGCAATTCAGCAGCTAAGCACTGCTGTTTCTGCTCGAGACTCAACTGATTCTCTGGATTTTCTGTGATGGAACCACCGCTTTGACGTTTCTGGCCACCCGCCTGGTGCATTCCAGCCATCCCCTTAGCGGTTCCATTCTCTTGAAAACTCGTAATTTCCTGTAACTTCTCCTGGGCTCACGCGCCTCTATCCATCCGTTCTTCACCAGTCCTGGCAGCAAAGTGAGATGTCTCGCCGTCCAGTGGGCCCCTACTGGCCAAAGAGTAGGGAATTTCCCCGTTCTAGCCAGCATTCCCTTCCCATAAAACCGGTTCATGCAATAGTCCAAGGCTGTGTGTGGTGTTAATGTGTGAAATGGCTGCCACTACACATTCAATCACTTCACTATCAGTCTAGCATTGCTTGTAAAGTGCTTTGGGATACAATGTGTATGAAAAGCACTATATAATTGCTGATTCTTCTTCTTCAAATGAAGGACTCTTGGGGTGGAATAGGGTTTCTAGAGGGCAAAATCCCTCCTACCTGAAACTGAAACTCCAGCCTGGGAGAATGCATATTGGGATGTTTCCCACCTTACACCCAGGAATGCAATCTCGAACTGGTATTCGACTTTTGTCCCCAGTCACCAACTGTAAATACAATTCAGCATTACAATATAGCATTACAGTCAGCTCACCTAACAAGCAATTTATGTAAAACAAAACCCAGAACTCATTGACATGCTGACAATAGGAATAAACTTCTGAGTGTACACCAGACCTTGTGATACATTGCTGAGATGGAGTGAGAAACCTGAAAGAAAATGCAACACATAGGAGTCCTATGCCCATTACCATGTACTTGCTAGCCAACCTGCTGTTTCCCTGAAAGTAAGCAACCCACTTTATTGCACCTTTGGAAGCATTTACTTGCCCCTTACAATATCTATAATCATGTATACCTGTTTGCTAGCAATTGGGTTTGTCATGCATTAAAGTCACTCAGTGAGAAACAATGTTCCCAGCCCTGAGAGGGCTCCAGGTTCACGAGGTTGCTTCATAGAGTGAAAACAATGCACCCCCAATCAAATGTTTTCCAAAGTCACCCAGATCACTTCTGCACTGCTACTGTAACTCTAACAAGGGTGCTAATGATTCTGGCTTAGAATAGCATGCACAAGGAGTACTTCCAAAGGTCCATAACACTGCCATTCAGGGCATTTATGAGGTACGCCTGTGGCCAGGGTGGTTAAATTTAACTTCCACATGCAGCTCAAATAGCTGCAAAACACCCGTTGCTGCCATTGGTCACTATTTCCCACAGAATGGAGTGTGATCAGACAGGAGCCCCACATCATGAGTTCCCAACCTCACTGGATTTGTGGGGAAATTAAGATTAATTAAACTGCCAGCTGGGGATCACAGTCTACTGCCAAATTGTAATAAATCTTGAGGGTTAAGCTTGTCCAGGGAAATGAACAGGGTCAGACTGGGGTATGGGTGGCCTAATTGGAAAGTGGATACAGGGCCCACCTGCAAAATCAAACGGAGGGGCTCAGGGTGACACACCCATATCAGTATTCCACTTAAATGTGATATGCTAGCTCTGTTTTGCATCCAACATTTACTTGTAGTACCTAAAATACACAATTTAATTAAAAATAGATGACAAATGCAAGTATTTTCTGAGTTTATAAGGTGACTAGGTACCTGACCTGGGGCCCACCTGAAAATTTCCAAGTATCCTAGTGGTCCAGTCTGATCATGGAATGAGTCAACAAGTAAAGAGTAGGTAAGTAACGTGCCCATGATCATCACTTCCTGTGCTCCCTCGAGTCACATTACTTTATCTTGGGCATTCAGCAGACCACCAAAAGTTAATACTTATGATTGCCTCATCCTTTAGGTGGTTGAGGTGCGATGATTTATGCAGCTTAGGGAGGTCTGTCTACATCACCAAAGCCAAGTTGGTTCTCTTGCTCTCTCTGAAATGTTTCCTGCCACCTTCCACACTAGGGTCACCAACACCTTCTCGAAAGCCTTATCCTGCAGATCTGTGAGAACAATGCTCATTTCTTAAGCCACTTTAAGGCTCTCTGAGTGAGACATACACTTTGACCCTGGAGTCTAAGTGCACCACCAACTTTTGGTAACACATGTGTGCCCCATTCCTTCTTATCACAAACTGGGCCTGCTTACATTTGTATAATATCCCTGCTGGAAAGCCTTGGACCATGTAGAGAGGCTGCCCATTTAAATTTAAATCTTTTCCCCAGACTTTCTGGCATAATAGTTCCTTGATGGGGTATTTTGAAATTTCACAATTAACCATATGGGTGTTCTGTCCTTAGGCCTGGGGCCCAGAGCCCTGCTGGTTCTTTCTTTTTAATTACTGTCCCCTAGCAGTGGTAGTCTGCTCCATTTCTTTGTGCAGTCTGAGTGCAGATGAACTTTGCTCCATCAGGACTTCCTATATACACTGCAGGACATTTGCAGTTTTGTAGTGGGAACACGTATTTGTATTTATTTATTTTACCAGGAAAATGCTCAGTTGAGCAATGCTCATTTACAAGCAGGTCCTGGTTAGGACAGCTAACAGTACAAAGGTGAGGTAACTGTATATATAATACACTGCACATAATACAGAGGTTAAGGTTAGATCATAAATACAGGTCAACTGATACAATGTAATACAGGGTCTGACAGCGGTAGAAGTATGAAAAAAATAGATTATATGGCAGTAAGAATTTACAGAAATGCAGGCTAGTTATATAACACAATTTACATAGTAATTCAATAGAAACAAGAAACATAGAATTTAATGGCAGATAAGGACTGCTTGGCCCACCTAGTCTGCCCATTTTCCTACCAACAGATAAGCTGCAGATCCTAGTTAACCAACAGCTTACTTCCTCCTACCCCCACTAGGACTGCTCTTATGTCTGTCCCATACATTCTTGAATTCCCCACTGTTCTTGACTCCATGACCTCCTCAGGGAGGCTGTTCCATGCATCTACAACCTCTCTGTGAAAAATACTTCCTCACATTACCTCTGAGACATCCCTCCTCTATCTTCAAATTGTGCCCCTTGTTCTTGCACGTATCTTTTCTGAATGATGCTACTCTCTTGGATTTTGTTGATTCCTTGAGGTACTAGAAAGTTTCTATTATGTCCCTCTCCCTTCTTTCCTCAAGGGTATACATATTAAGCTCCTTTAGTCTTTTTTCATATGTCTTCTGGTGCAGGCCCTGCACCATTTTAGTTGCCCTCCTCTGACAGCCTCCACTCTGTCTATGTCTTTGCAGAGATGGGGTCTCCAGAACTGCACACAGTACTCCAAATGGGGTCTCACCAACTGTCTGTACAGAGGGATAACAACTTCCTGTTTTCTACTACTGATGCTTCTCCTATGCATCCCAGTATCCCCCAGTCTTCCTTACTGCCTTCTCCATTGCTTGCCCACCTTTAGGTCATCTGATATAATTATCCCCAGGTCCTTTCCATTTTTACTGTTGTCAGTATCTCACCCTCCATTGTGTACTCTTCCTTGGTTTTGTTTCCCAGGTGCATTACCTTGCACTTTTTGCATTGAATCTGAGCTGCCATACATTTGACCATTCCTTCAACTTGCCAAGTCCATTCTCATCCTTTCCACTCCATCTTGTGTATTAACCCTGTTGCAGATCTTTGTGTCATCTGCAAAGAGACATACTTTAGCATACACATTTGTCAACACAAACATAACCAAGAAGTACTTTTGAAATACAACTAACCAGTGAATTTAGTTTAGGCAAATCCTACAAAGCATTCCAGGTTGTGGGGGAGGGTAGCCCAGCTAAAGGCCATTTTACTATATTTTGAGAAGTGTCTTGGAACATCCAGTAGAACAGCACTATGCTTTCTTAGGCTATTCCACCCTCTGGATATGTAAAGGAAGCATGAGATGTATAGGCAAGAAATTCTGCAAAGCTTTTAAGGACCATAAATGGAGATTCCTAAGCCTTCTGATTTCAAGTGAGGACCAACCCACTTCCAAATAGAGAAGACAATGATGAGTTTTGGCCTGCAGTTCAGTAATGAAATGGAGTGCTCTATGGTAAATCACATCTAGTTTAGCTAGCTGAGTCGCAGTAGTGCCTCTGTTTATGAGATCACCATAATCAAGTAGTGGAGAAAGGTCGCCTGGACTAGTCTTTTTGCCTCACAGCTGAAACAGAATATATTTCTATAGTAAAACCCAAGTCTCTGATGCAGTTTTTCTTACAGAGATTATCAATGTGAGTGGTGAAGAATAACTTGCTATCAAGCCACATGCCCAAATACTTAAAGGAGTCTACCATTTTAACCTGTCACCTGAAAGAAACGTTGGGGTGGGTATGAAGGGTTTAAGAAAGAATATCATAAATTTGGGTTTTGTAGCATTTAGGATTAGTTTTGATATACATAGATTAATTTGGAGTTGCTGAAATGTTTCCTAAAGAGCATTCATAGCCATCTCAGGTGTCGGACATGCAACGTAAAAAGCACGATATCATCTGCATAATAATCTAGTTTAGCATTTACAATATTGGCACCCAACTCATTTGTATAAATCATAAACAACAGTGTCCCCAGTATTGACCCTTGTGGCACATCTTTGTAAATGTGGGCACAGGAGGGTGATAGTCCTAACTTTGTTTGTTGGCATCTCCTGTAAGATATTCCTAAACCAGGCAACAGAATTTGGGCCAATACCAGTAGCTATACATTTATCCAGCAAAATATTGTGGCTATAGTGTCAATGCTTTGATAAGGTCTAAAGATAATGCTGCATTAGTGAGTTTTTGGTCAGTGCAGTGAAACAATCTTTGGTACCCTTAACTAATGCAGTAGTAGTACTGTACTTAGCCATGAAGCCATATATCATAGAGCGTAATGATGCTAGATTTAAGCAGGTAATCTCTAATCTGCTCATATTTCATTTTTCAAGCAGTTTGACAAGGACAGGTAAAATAGAGATGGGCCAATAATTACTTAAGGACGTCTTATCTCTTGATTTAAATAGCAGGACTAAGTGAGCACTTTTCCGCATTAGAGGAAAGTCACAACTTGAAATCGATAGATTAAAGAGATGGGTTATAGGGGCAGTTAGGATCGAGTAACCCATTTTAGAAAAAGGCTCAATATTATCAGCACCAACACTTTTTGGGGGTCAAGATTCAGAAACAGCTGAGGAGAATGGCTGGAAATGGATAAGGGCTGGGCTGTTAGCTGTCTGATTAAGTAATTTTGGGTGGGTAATGGGGATTTTAGCTATGAGCATGTTTTCAAAAAATTCCCAGCAGAAGCAAAGTACAAGTCCATTTCTTCCATAATTGTTTATTTGTGCATAATTTATTTCCAATTTGAAGCTGTTTAGGTAATGAAGGAAGGACTTGACCCACCTTCCAGGCCCTTTATAGCTTTCAAAACTTGGAGGAGTCATTCTTATTGTTGTCCAACAGTAGCAAATAACAATTTGCTTTGGCCATACGAATTGACTTTGTACACTGGTTTCTCTTTTGTCCAAAAGTTGTCCAATCCTGCTTTGTCTTGTTGGTTCTAGCTTTGCCCAATGCATATCTCTATCTCTCAGGGTGTGCATAATTTCATTAGTAAACCATGGGAGTTTATTTTTCAGTCTGCATTTAGTAAATGGAGCAGGCTGCTTTATAACCTTTAAGACCTGTTGGGTGAATATTTCATATGCAGCATGTATTGAAGGTGCTAAGCAGATGTCCTGCAATTTATAGCCACTAGGCAGTAGAGAAATCTTTGTTTTGTGAAGTATGTAAATGAATGTTTGAAAATAAAAGAGGGCTTACTGTACAACATTTTACCCCTCTTGTACAAGTCACCACATTATGGTCACTAAAAATATTTTCAAAGACAGCTGTAAACATGAACTTTGAAGTCTGTTTGTAAGAATAATGTCTTGAAGAAATGAGTTTGAGGGATTTCTTTTGTTGGGTCTGGAAGGCTCTGAGATCTAGCAGTACAAAACCAAATTCATCACAAAGCCTCTTTAGATCATTTGATTTTGTAGTCAGTCAGTCATTAGATCCCCAATACAAAGGTTTCATTGTTATTATCATTAGCAGCTTTAGATGTGTATTGTAGTATATCATATCCACCTGTAGGGGCATGTAGCAGTCGATTATATTTATGGACTCATCTTTTGAGATGGTTAAGGACATTGAAATATATTAAAATTCAGCTGGCTTAGATAGGGTAGTGGTTAAACTAGATGTCAGCTTGTTTCTTACATAAAGAACAATCCCATCCCTTGTGTAGAACAATTCTGTCTGTGTATATAATACTCTGGAATTGTGATCACCTTTAGTATCGATAGAAGTGTTAAGACATGTTTCAGTTAGCAGAAGAAGCATGTCTGGTTGCAAGTGGGTAACCCAATTTTAATGTATCTAATTTGCTTAACATACTATAAATATTAATGGTCATAATGTTTAACCCATTGGATGAAGCAAAGTCAGAAGGTGTAATATTTATAGAAGGATTGCCAGGGTTTAGCTCAATATTTCCTAAGCAGAGGAGTAGCAACATGAGGGTTGTTTACTTAAATGCACAACATTTTTACAACAGCTGCATTGTATCATGATGCTATGCTGACGATTACTATCAGAATAAGGGGGTCTGTGACCAGAATTCCTAACACAGTACAGTATGTTGTTACAGGAGTGGAAGCATAGCACAATTTCCTGAAAATATTTCTGTGTCCTCCCATTCACTACAATAAGTTTCCTTCTTCTCCCCCGTGCACTGTTTGAACACATAGTGTTCTCCCCTCCCCAGGTGCACTATTTGAGCATGGAGTGAGACATACAAATAATATCTATAAGTGTATTGATCACATGGGTACCAGTTTCTTTTACTAAACTCTTGAAAATGCCAGGTTCTATTGTATTGTAAAGTTGATCGTAAAAGCTGATATTAATATTGTATGGAGACAGAAATTATACAAAGTAAATATCTCATTTTCTACACTATTTGAGTTTAGACCTCTGCAACTGATTTAAGACCAGTATGGGGCAATGTTTTTATTTTCTGCCAGACACTTAGATACGAGGATCTCAGAGTCTATAAGGTCTTCATGACTAGGGTCCTCACAAGTCATTTTTCTCCTATTCTCAATGTCCATCTGTATTTGTGCTCAATGGAGTTCATTTCATTTCATTTCATTTTATTTTTTATTTTTATACTTGTATGCAAAATGAGCATATCTACCATTTTCATATGCGACAAGTGTACACAGACACATAAAAGGATATCTTAAATATAAGCTATACAAACAGTTAAAAGTCATAGAAAACACATACAATAATTAAGATCATTACACCATAACACAGAACAGTTACATTCATCCTTATCAAAAGTGATTTCCACAGAAATGTCTTAAGGTGAATAAAGAAGTGGAGTTTGTGATATGGAAGGAACTGAATTAAAGCGATGAGGGCAGTAAATAAAAATGACCTCTGGCCAATAGATTTCCTATATAATGGAACTGAGAAAGTTCATTTGCTCTGGGACTGAGTTCCACATTCATTTGATGCCCTGGGAAAGAGAGCAGTAATGGAAGGGGCAGTAAACCCAGGACATCCTTGAATAAAAAGAGTTCAACTCGTCAGCAACTTATATAAATCAGACTTTTGCTTTCATTTTCTTCCTTCTAATTATACAAACCAATTTATAAACTTGGCAACTCAAGTGGAATGGATATTATTAACTGCAGGCACTGTGGGACACTTTTCAAATGGGCAGTTATACAGGATTTATGGATGCTGTCCTACATGCTGGACCACTGGAGATCTAAGAACTCAGCTCCAGGCAGAATGGACAGAGATTGCACACCTCAAATTGCATATTCAGGAGGAAATATATTATAAGACCCATCTGCCATTTCTCCAACGTCCAACTTAAGCACCTCGACCGTAGAAGGTAGTTAGTCCAAGAGGTTGGCAGGTGGTTAGGAGGAGCAAATCAGGTGCCCCATCACTCAGTGCTCTCAATGTATCACCTCCACAAACCATATAAAAACTGCAAACAGGTATCTGCCTTTATCTCCAAAATCAAACACAGGGCAGAGGACACTGCAGAGCAGGACACTGTAGCACAGGAGCTAGCACAACAAAACTCACCCAAAATAGGGGCCAAAGCAAAAAAAAAGCAAAAAGAAAATCTAAAACACTTCTGATCATAGGATACTCCATGATTTGGGGAGTTGATATATACCTCCAGCCAGGGTAATGGTCAGATGTCTCCCAGGTACATCAGTGTGGAGAGACACTGACCACATTGTTAAAATCATGCAGGAAGCAGGAGAAAACATTGCTGTCCTAGTACACATAGGGACTAATGATCTCTCCAGCTGGTCAGTTGTGGAGACCAAGGAACACCTGACCAGGCTGGGAGACAAACTGTCATCCATTTCATCTGGCATCTCCTTCTCTGAGATCCTGCCAGTCTGCGAGAGGGGAAGATGGACAGATATCAGAGAAGGGAGATAGGGAGCTAAACATGTGGCTCAAGGGCTGGTGCCAGGAAAAAGACACACATTTGTAGGTAACTGGCAACAGTCTGAGGAGTGAAAGTTCTTTAAATGTGATGGCCTGCATCTGACTAAGGAGGGAGCCAGTGCATTGGGGCAGAAGTTTGATGCCTTTGCAGAATATTTAAACTAGCCAATGGGAGAGGGGTGCAGCACCCGATACCTTGAATAGGAAGAACACCTCCCTCAGCTAGTGATCAAACAGGAGTTCAGCATGTTTGTAGTTCATTTGCATCACCAGGTAAGAAAAGGTCCATGTCCCCATATGACACGAGGGAAACGCCAGACCTCACCCAACAACTAATGAACTGAAATCTGGCCAATGGAAAATCATGTACATAAATGCCCACAGTCTGCAAAACAAGATCCCAGACCTGCAGACAATAATTACAGAGGCTAAACTGGATATAGTAGCCATTAGCGAGACATGGTTCACCAGTAACCACACTTGAGAGACTTCAGTACCCGGCTAATGTACTGTTCAGAAGAAACCAAGGTGCAAAAGGGGGAAGGGTAGCCCTTTATGTCCATGAAAATATCAAAGCTACAGAAATTCAGAATACACATAAGGAGCCAGAAGAACTGTGGGTCACCCTGGAAACAGAAATGGGACAGCCATATGAACTTGGGTTGTCTACAGGCCTCAAGACCAGGAGAGGACATAGACACATTACTGTTAGAAGATATACAAAACATGACAGCTAAAGGGGAGGTTCTGATAATGGAGACTTCAACATGCCAGATACAGACTGGTCAATACCAGCAGAAACATCCACCAGAACTAGACACATAGTGGATTCCCTGCTGGGGAGGGCCTCAAACAACTGGTGCAACAATCCACAAGAGACAGGGCTATCCTAAATCTAGTAATGACTAATGAGGAAAGGATCACAGAACTCCAGGTAAAAGGTCACCTGGGGCCAGTGACCATCACATGATATGGTTCAATTTGGCCACTAGAACTAAATCATTCCATTCCAATGCAAAAATATGGGACTTCAGAGGAGCTGACTTTGATAAAATGGACAACAGTGTTAAGCTAGTCCTGGCAAGAAGAAATACAGGTGAGGGTACAGGCAAAGTGGGCAAGCATTAAGGATGCAATACTTGAAGCAACATCCCATTGTGTTAGGGAGAAAGCAAGAGCAAAAGAAGGAGAAACCACTTTGATTCTCAAAACAGTAGCAGAAAAGGTCAGAGTCAAAGGACTGGCCTTCAGGAAATATATAAGGGAACGAGGCAGCGGACGCAAGATAGGAGATACCAAACTTCCCTTTAAGGAAGCAGGGAAGGCAGTAAGGCAGGCAAATACCTAAACCAAGGAAACATTAGCATGAATAGTAAAAGAAGGGGACAAGACTTTCTATAGATACACTAGTGAAAGGAGAAAGTCCAGAGAGGTATTACTAAGATCAAAGGGATAAGAGGAGTGTGTGGAGGAGGACCAAGGAAACTCATCAATCCTAAATAGATACTTGTGCTCAGTATTTACTGAGAAGAAGGTATGGAAGGGCCCACAGCTCAGCACCATGGACACGGGAGGGAGGAGGTGTGCACAAGTCCCTTCACAAAGAATGGGTCCTACTAGAGCTCGCTAAGCTCAGGATGGATAAAGCAATGGGACTGGATGACATACATCCCAGGGTACTAAAAGAGCTAAGGGTGGAACTAACAGAGCCATTATCAGAACTGCTTAGTGAGTCTCTGAGCACAGGAGAGGTTCAGAAGACTGGAGAAGGGCTCATGTGATCCCACTGCACAAGAGTGGTAGCAGGAGGAGGCAGAGCACTACAGACCAGTCAGTCTTACCTCAGTAGTGGGCAAGATTTTGGAGGCACTCCTTAAGGAAAGGATAGTGCAACACCTGGAATCCATAGGAGCACAGGGTCCAAGACAGCATGGGTTTACAACAGGAAGGTCCTGTCTAACTAATCTCATAGATTTCTTTGACAGGGTAACCAGAGTGGTGGACCAAGGGTATGCAGTTGATGTCGCCTACCTTGACTTAGCAAAGCTTTTGATACTGTTCCACATAGAAGATTGATTAATACGATTGATTAATAAGCTGGGTAGGCTTGGGTGGGTCAGAAGTTGGTCTACTGGGTGGCAAACTGGTTGATGGGCAGAAAACAGAGAGTGGTGGTAAATGGTATATAGTCAGAAGAGATGTAAGTCACAAGTGAGGTATCTCAGGGATCAGTCCTGGGGCCAGTCCTCTTCAATATCTTCATCAGTGACATTGCAGATGGACTGGAAGGAAAGGTTTGTCTGTTTGCAGATGACACCAAGATCTACAACTTAGTAGATGATCCAGATGGGGTGGGCAGAATGAGAAGAGATCTGGATAAACTGGCAAAATGGTCAGAAGAGTGGCAACTGGGGTTTAAGCAAAGAAGTACAAGATCATGCACATAGGGAAGAGAACCCTGAAGCCACTTATAGGCTGGGAGGGAGTTTCTGGCAATCACAAGGGAAGAAAGGATTTGGGTGTCATCATCACAGATGACTTGAAATAATCCAAGCAGACCACTAAAGCTGTAGGAAAGGCTAAGGGGATGTTGGGGTGTGTTAGTAGGGGTATCACAAGTTGTAAGAGGAGGTAATAATCCTCTTTACAAGACACTGGCTAGGCCATCTGAGTACTGCATGCAGTACTGGAGGCTGCACCTTCACAAGGAAATTAATCAAAACGGAGGCAGTCCAGAGAAAGGCAACCAAATGGTGCAAGGACTGCATCAGAAAACATATGAGGACAGATTAATGGAGCTCAATATGTATACCCCAGAGCAAAGGAGGGAGAGAGGTGATATGATCAAGACATTCAAACACCTTAAGGACATTAACAAGGTGAAAGAGTCTACATGTTTCAATATAAGAAAAATAGCAGTCCTTCTTCACAGAAAGGGTGGTGGATGCATGGAGCGGCCAACCTCAGGAAGTGGTGGATATGAATACAGTGCACAGCTCCAAACAGGCATGGGATAGGCATAAGGAGCAATACAAATGAATATGAATAGATAGGCCATTGACAGAGTAAAGGCCAATGGCACATTCATAAGGTAGAAAAAAGTGGCAGACTGGCTGGGCCTTATGGGTACTTATCTGCCGTCAACTTCTATGTTTCTGTAACTTGTTGCAGCTGATCAGGCAGGTCTGGGGAGTCTAAAAATTCATATTTTTTAAGAAAGTCTAGTTGTCCTAGCATTTAATAGTTGTATCAACTCTAATATTGCCCCACTTTCGTGAGTATGTAGATAGCATCTTTTATGCTCATGCCCTTTATAATTTTGCACAGGTTGGTCTGGCCATTTTCTCATTTAGCATGGCAGTTAGTTTGCTCCTGTCACAACAGGTTTAGTGTTGCCAGGATCCCTTGATCCATTGGAAGGACTTTACAGTGGTATCTGCAAGGTGGAACTCACTGTGTATTGAGCCACCTGGAATAATAACGCTTTTACTGCTTGGGTGGGTGCCGACATTGCCAATGAGGAGGCCAGCCTAAAGCAGGAGACCCTTTGACAGAAGGTGAGCTTTTACTGAAGGTACAAATGAGCTGAAAAGCAAGCCCCTACAGATGTCTGAGCTCATCCAGGCACTTCACTGTGCACAATAGATGACAGGTAGACTTGATAAAGGGAGACTTACAGTTTTAATCTATTTTTTAAAACCCAGGTGCATCTGTTTCTGAACATGACAAGAGTCTTTTCAGGGAGCAGCTTCCATAGCTCCCCATATTGTCCACATTGTAAATCTGATCCTCTGTCAGACCCTCTTGTAATATCATTGCTTACAGTTTTTTCTTAAGGGTACAATCAGCTCTCCTGAGGATAAGAAACTCTCACTGGCTATGGACAATTGGTGCATGTCATGCAAATGTTTAAAGTGGTAAAGCTCACCCTCACTCCCTGATAGTGGTGTCACCACCCAGTTGCCGGTGGAACTGGTGAGCCTTTTCCTTTAAGATTGTTACTGAGATGGGGTTCCCTTACTTTGGTTCTACACAAACCACATGTAGACAGCCTTGTCCAGGCTTTCATCCCTGCAGACACAGTATGTACTGTCTTTCAGGACTCTGCTTTTATGCCACTATCCATGGTTGTAGCAAAATCACGGATGTTATCTTTAGCCTGCTGGGTGTCACACACAGTGGCACTTCCAATTCAAACAGCAGGCTGGATCAACAATTTTTCCCCAGCTTCTGGGCATTCCAACACATGCAGATTTTTGTAATGTTGAGGACTGATCATTTCATTTAGCCGTGTTGAGTGAGACAAATGTCACCTGTTACATTTATTTACCAACTGAGCAGTTTGAAACACATTCAGAACACATTTACACATTACTAGCTACATTGTTTAAATGCTAATGTGCTAACGTATTTTGTTAGATAGATGACTAGATGATTGCTGCAAGCAAGTTCAGAGCATGGTATGAGTAATCTTGTATTGGAGCGGACACCTGAGCATTCTGTCATTTCTTTCACAAGAGAGACAGGAAAAATGACCGGTAAACAGCAATTTAGCCTAGGCTAAAATACAGTAAATGTATTGCCAAACTTTAGAATTGTTGCAGATTTACCTAATCTAGTTGAAATAATGCAATATTCTATCACAGCTGTTTGTAATTTGTTAAACTTAGCTGGTTAACTGCTTTTCTTGTCACAGGAGCCAAACAGATAGCAGCAGTATGTGGTGCTTGCTCCTTGGCCGTCTCTCAAAAATCTGACAGCTCTGCTTGCAGTCACAGCTGAAGTGAAACCACATTTCAAGAACTGTGACTGAACATTGCATTATTTCAACTAGATTAGGTTAAATATGCAACTCTTCTGAGGTTTACAATACATTTATCGTATTTAACTGAAGCCAAATAACTGGCTGTTAATAGCTATTTCCTTTATCTGTCTCCTATGAGAGAAATGACAGGATGATCAGTTTTTGTTTGAGTGGTATAGTCTCTATATGTATATTCTATCAACCCTCAAATGGTTGTTGATATTACTGTGTTTGTGAATTGATCATAGGCAGTAATGCTGCATATTAGAATAATTAAAAAAAAACTAGATACAGCAAGGAACACACATTTCACTGATCTCATCCATGAAAACTGTCTATGAACCAATGTGATAAACAGTCTCTTCCTACATAAACTGGGTCAGAATGCATTTAGAAGTGGAATAAATAAAAATATACATTCATGTGCCTTCGATGGTCTGTTGGTTAGCTATTAGTGTTTGTATTAAACTGCAGGTCAGAGACACACTGTAAAATGGGAGCAAATCATTAGTCAGTATATGAAGATGAGTAATCTTATATCAGAAAGGATACCGATCATCCTGTCATTTCTCCCACAGGAGACAGGAAAAGAAAATGCCAGTAGACACTCTGCAATTTAGCCTAGGCTGAAATACAATAAATGTATTGCCAAACTTCAGAATAGTTGCAGATATTACCTAATCTAGTTGAAATAATGCAATGTTATGTCAAATTTTCTGTAATTTGTTTACATTTAGCTGTCTCACACAGAACAGCAGCAGGCTCTCTTGGTGCAAGGTGTACATACAGCTCAGAGGGGCCACCACCACTGGCTCTTCTGGTTGCTCCTTCAGGGAGGCCCCAGTGATGTTCTTCAAGGTGCAGTTCACTTCAAATTCAGCTGTAATTTCAGAGAGATGGTCCAACACTCAGGGCACACCTGCTCCTCCTCTCCATCCCACTTCTTCCTTTCCCAGGTCAGAGTACTGCATCAGTAGCCATTTGGCTCTGATCAGAGTTTGTTATATACACATTTATTGTGTCTGGTATTAGGTTTGCAGTGCATAGTTACATGAGGTACCCTATTAATCCTGCTACCTAATTAGCTAATAAAAGCCAATGTTAATGGCTTGTAGTGAATAAAACTAGGGGCCCAAAAAGAACAACAGGGTGTTTGAAACAGTCTTATAGGAAGAGGATTGTGGAACAAATTGTTTTACCAACCCTAAACTATGGCTAATTGGTCTATAGAACAACTAATAAATCTCTTTTGGAATGCCTTGATAAAACACATTATAGAATAGCCAGATATGTATTGAAATGTAGTTTTATACCTATCATTGCCTATTATTGAGTAGGCTGGACAGGCAACCATTAGAAATAGGCTATGTCAGAACGTGGTTGCTATTAATACATAAATTGAGGTTCTGTTTCTCTGAACATTCAGTTTCACAACATCCTTTTCCAGAAAGGGGACAAATAAAGTATTGAATAGATCAGTCCATTTAAATAAAATACAACTTGGTAAATGAAGGAATAGATTTGGAGACAGGACCCTAACTACTAGGGCTGCTGCAGTTTAGAATTCACTCCCTCTTACTGTTCGGAATTTACAGAATTACCAATATTTTTCAGGCTATTAGGAATACAGTGTTTTCACATATAATTGTTACATTTAACATTTGCTGTATTTGTGCTTCTGTTGCTCCTTGGGTCTGTTTGTGTGTAAAATATTTGTACTGATTTGAATATCTTGAACTTTTAAACCTTGTTATGTAACTTTGTACACAGGACTGTCTTGCAAACTGGACTGTAAAGTCCAAACGATATGTGTCCTGTTTAAAATTAAAATGGTTTACTTACTTTACTTAATCACTAGGAGAGGGACTTACAGCTAACCAGGTAATTTGCCATCAGGATAGTGTCTGAGGACCATCGCAGCCACCAAGATTCAAGGTAACCCAGATTAGACAGGAATCACATTTAAGTTCGGGTGCCTTATCATCACATACAGTGGCAAGGTGTAAGGCATACCCAGTACAGGGAAACGAGTATAATCAGGAAGCAGCACATATTGACAATGGGGACTGTAAACGTATATAGAATTCTCTCTAAGGCAGCAAGGAGCAGAATATCACCCGATTGGGGATTTTTATATAGCAGTACTCTGTGCACTTTATTAGAAGTAGAACAACACTTCATGCAAGTACAACAGCTAGATAAAAGTGACTCAGCACGAGGAGATTAACCAAGTTACAAATTATTTAAAGACTTTTAAGTTCAACTAATACCTACCACTATAAGGTGGAGCGTTGATACCCTAGACAAGATAAACACAAGCGATCACTTATAATTGATAGTACCCGATACAGCAGCATTCATTCACAGCAACTTACTGTATATCACAAGGAGCACATCCATTATTTTCAAAGAAGTCAATAGAGTCAATTTAATGTTGGCCACCTGTGCAAAATAACCAGTCTAAAGTTGTGCAGCATCTCAGGTCAATGGCCACCGCCATGGCTGATGCCCATAGTAAGACACTCTTATCCTGTGGCCCTTAGCATGTTGGCCCACTTGCAGAGTCATGCTTGTGGAAGGGATCTGACATTTAAGAGTGCAGAAGGGCCTCATTCTCTGGCCTGATTGGCAGGGCAGGTCCAACTAGCATGGTGTGGTGTCCCAGATTGATACAGTGATTGTTCGAGGGAGGATTTTAGCTTACTCTCCTACCTCACCAGCCCATGCTGTGTTCCCAGCTGCTCCTTTGTTGCTACTTGTGGCAGAACTGGAGTAAATTTGAAAGTTCCCCTGAATGAAGGGCTTGTCTCCTCTGAGCTGCTTGACATAGCAGGTTCAAGTGGCATGGTCTGGGGTCCCAGATCCTTTAGCGATTGTTGGAGGAGGGGAGATCTTGGCTTACTCCCACCCCATGAGCATGCTTGTGTCCCAGTTGTGCCTTTATTGCTGCTCGATTCCTTCATTTCTTTAAAGATGCACCTGTCTGCACATGGAGTGCAACAAGGTATCTATCACCTAAAGGTAACTAAGTGGAGATGTCTGAATATTAGTAGTAATGGTACATTTTATACAATTACATAAAGTTCAGAACTTTTAGAGCTGAAGTGAGCATTTGAAGGAGGCAATTTAGAAGCAGCATCATTCATGCTGCAGGAGGCATGTTTCGATGAAGGAGCTACATTAGTACTCCTGTGCGCCTGATGCCATCCTGACATGCCTTCTACTGTCAGGATCCAGGTCAGTATTATCAATTTCACTTCACCGGTTAAGGCTGACGCTCTTCAGATTAATATTAAAGATGGATGGAAGACCAAGCTCAAGCAGTGATTTTAGATGGTGACATCACTGAAAGGCCAGCTAAGTTTTTCATTGTAGATATTTAGATGTTGTTTGTGGAACAGACACATAGTTAATGATGGAAGATAAAAGCCTACTGGCCCATCCAGTCTGCATGGGAGACATAATGCAGGTATTGGTCAGAATCTTATTTTTTATGAACTGTGGTTTGTACTGTAGCGCCAGGTTGTCTTCTGGTGAGAATGTCAAGGAACGCTATTCCGTCTGTTTCATACGTACAGTAAATTGAATTTCAGGGCATATCAGGATTATTT
Source organism: Neoceratodus forsteri (assembly GCA_016271365.2). Lineage (NCBI taxonomy): Eukaryota > Metazoa > Chordata > Ceratodontiformes > Ceratodontidae > Neoceratodus > Neoceratodus forsteri. Next base: position 555,692,156 of record CM057452.1, on the reverse strand, counting down.
TGGGTTTAGGGTTATATTTAGGGCACCCAGTTCTGGAAACACACCTAAAGAAGGACAGGGTCAGGCTGCAGATGGTGCAGTGGAGTGCCACCAGAATAATCCAGGGGCTTTGTGATTCCAAAAGGGAGGTAGGGAGGGTGGATAGACAGACTCTCTCAGGCAGTAGACCTATATGGGGCAACAGGTAGCAACCCAGAGCAGACTAGATGGAATTTGAGTCTTTTCCACTGTTACATTCTATGTTTTATGTATAGACTGTGTTGAGCTTGGGAAAATGTGCTCAAAACTACTTGTAATCTTTAGTACTGTATGAAATCCGTGTCATCTACAAATCTTCTCTAAGACTTGAGTTTGTTAATGGTGCTTTTCAACCCTTTCTTCAGTAGAGGCACAGTACATACTGAGGGATTCCTGTTAGCCATAACCGTCATAGCTTATTTTATTTAGTGGTCAGGCATGATGGGGCAGGAGAGATGTGTGTGGTGAGTTACCTTGAAGTAATCCAACCACAGCTAATGGCAGTGTGGTTTGCTGTTAGAAACATAGAAATTGTTGGCAGATAAGGACCACTAGGCCCATCTAGTCTGCCCTTAAGCCCTTCACTTGTATCGACCACTGGCCTACCTGGTGAATGGTTTTCACCACTCCTTCCCACCTCTAAGGTTCCCTTTATGCCTATCCATGTGTTAAATCCTCACTGTCCTGGTTCTACAACCTCCCCTGTGGCAGGCTAATCCATGTGTCCATCACCTCCCTGTGAAGAAAAATGTCCTCACATTTCCCCTCAACCTGCCACCTTCCAATTTCATACCATGCCCCTTATTCTTGTGCTCCTCTTATATTAGAATATGTTTCCCCCACCTTGTTTATGCTCTTAAGGTACTTGAATGTTTCTGTCATGTCACCCGATCCCTCCTTTCCTCCAGCAAGTACATATTGAGGTCCTTTAATCTCTCCTCATATGTTTTCTGGTGCAAGTCCTGTTCCATCTTTGTCACTCTTCTCTGGACCGCCTCTACCCTGCAGATGTCCTTACAAAGGTGCAGCTTCCAGAATTGCACACAGTACTCCAGGTGAGGTCTCACCAGTGTTTTATACAGTCACAGCCAAAGACATGGTCAGATATTTCCTGAAATTTCTGTGATATTTCTAGAGAAATCTCCTGCTTTCTGCATTTCCACAGTAGGGAGTAGAGAGAGAAACTCTTTAGAAATTTTGTGAAATATCTGGAAATATCTGACCATGTCTGTGGTTACTACTGTACAATGGCATCACCACCTCCTGCCTTCTGCTAGTGATACCTCTGCCTATGCACCCCAGCATGCCACTGGCCCTCCCTGCCACCTTTGTACTTTACTTAGACACCTTTAGGTCATCTGAAATTATAACCCCCAGGTCCCTTTCTTCCTTGGTGATTGTCAGCAACTCCCCTAATCCTGTAGCTTTCTCCAGGGTTTGCTCATCCCAGGTGCATTATTTTGCACTTCTTTGAATTGGACCTCAGTTACCTCAGACCATTTTCATTTTATTTCCTCTTAAGGGTGATTACCAGTTGGTAATCCCCTCCCAGAACCACCATAATACTGTAATGGGTGCAGAATGGCCTCCTCAGGGCAAGAGATAGAGAGATCAATCAATTCTCATTCTTCTCAGTCTCTCTTCAGCATTTGACACAGTGGATCACATTGTGCTGTTGGATCACCTTGACAGTATTGTGGACTCACTGGTACTGTCCTCAACTGGTTTGAGTCCTATCTCTTGGGCAGAAAGCAGTGGGTGGGAATGGGGAATTTCTCCCTCCTGAAGCTCCTACCTTGTGGAGTATCTCAGTGTTTGATCCTATTGCCAGTGTTATTGCAGTGTACATGCTACCCCTGGGTGAGCTCTTATTGGCATTATAGTTTGGGTTTTCACTGCTATGCAGATGATACCCAACTGTATGTGTTCTTGCCCCTAAAACTAATGAAAGTGCTAAACAACTGTCTGGCCGAGATCCAGGACTGGATGCCCTCCAACTAGCTAAGACTGAATCCTGACAAGACAGAGGTCCTAGTAGTTGAGCCTGGTTCTTGGTGTGATAGGATTGCCTCAGGGTGTGTAATAGGTTTGGTCCTGGGATCCATCCTGTTGATGGCTTCCTCTAGGGTTAGAAATCTGGGCATATTCCTGGATCACAGATTGACACTGGATGTCCAAGTGTCATCAGTTTTCCAAAATGGTTTTACCACTTAAGGAATGTCACCCGGATTAAGCACCTAGTTCTGCCGAGAACTTGCCAACACTAGTACATGCCTTTGTGACATCCAGACTTGACTACTGCAATGCTCTGTACTTCAGGGTCTGTGAAGGGACCCGCCACTGGCTGCAGCTGGTGCAAACGCAGTGGCCAGGCTACTGACTGGTCATGTGACCCCGGTCCTGTGGGCTCTGCACTGGCTGGCTTTCAGGTGGAGGATCATCTTCAAGGTGGGCTTTCTTACCTATAAGGCTCTATATGGATCAGGCCCTGTCTACCTCACTGATCTCCTCACACCTGCCACCTTGGTCTACTCCTCTGCTTCTCCATCAGGGCCTTCTAGCAGTTCCGAGGGCCAGACTAAAACTTCTAGTGACTGAGCATTTGAGGTCACTGGCTCAGCCCTCTGGAACTTGCTTCCCAGTTCCATCAGGAGGCCCCTACTGTGAAAGCTTTCAAGAGGGGTCTAAAGACTCATCTTTTAAGTAGGTCTTCCTGGACTAACCAAACTGTTTTATATTTTTAAAAGCTGTATTTATTAACTATTTATAATCTGTAAAGTTTTAATCATACCTTCGATCCCTGCTTGTTTTTGTTTATCTGTTTTTCCCTGCCTTTTGATTATGTAAGGTGCCCAGAGCCTCTGGAATAGGCACCATATAAATAAATATACCTTACCTACCTATTATGAAATGCAGCAGGGCATTTCAGAGTTTTTAAGTGGAAAATTAATTTAAAGAAATGTACTGCTGGCTTCCATACATGAATCCTGCATCAGTCAACAGTAGGACATGTGTGATCCATGTGGGTACTGTATAGTATTCTCAAGGGTTCCAGCTTAATCCAGTGCAGGCTGGATTTCTTGTTCCAGTTTTTGAATAGCATGTATTATTACAGCTGAAGCATATTGTAGAGGGAACTTTAGCTTGATGAAGAAGCTTGCAGCTGCTTGTATGTTTTTCCATTTCTATCAGTTTCTGAATTACTGTACCTTCACAGTTTAGTAAAAATTCAATGTTACCATCCTGTCCTATTTTAATTTTTGCATGTATACAGCAAAAACTATATATATTTTGTTCTGACCTGTTTGGCTCCAGATCCGTCATCTGTGTACACTTAAGGAACTTCCCAGCGACCCCCCTCAATCCCTCTGCCACTCCTGCCACCATTGAGGCTGCTGAGACAGATGCATGGGCAGCACCCAAGGTGCGTGGTGCCATCATTCAGTTTGGATGGTGCTCATACCTTTTTTATATAACCCATAGGTGGCATTTCTCCTAGGGCTACTTCCCTACCTGTCTTCCTAACAACAGGTTGAGGGGTCTAGGTCACAAATTAACAAAGTACCGGGGTGCCCCTACCCTCAGTAAACACAATAGCTTGGTGCATCCACCTGGTACAGTTTGTGTGAGTATCTATCTAGACTGGTACAGCCCTCTGGGAAGCTATAACCCACACTCGCACCTAGTGACCAAGTAACTGTGAACTGACAATAACCATTAGCAGTATTCAATGGACTGTTTGCAATAAGCATCAATAATATTAATGTGCTACTAGCTGTCCCACTTACCAACAGGGTTTCTGGTCCTGTTGTATGCCCTGCACCCCTGTGAAGACAGTTTTGCAATACAGCATGCACTTTTAACACATTCAGTGAAGCCAATCTCACTTTTAACCAAATAATAATAATATGCTTACAAGCTAGGGTCAAAGTAACACGGTAAATCAAGTTCATTAGAGTGGAACAAGCAGGAGAAAGTAAATCTGAGAAAATGATTACTGTTCTAGAAGAAACAGGTTAATTAATATACAATTAATTTAGTCCCATTCCTAAACAGTCCTGCATCTACTGGGTACCCAGATTATAGTGCTGGCTGGCCAGATTTAGTGCCCGGGTTGCAGCTGTTGTTGGGGCCCTTGGTGGAAGAGAGCAATCAATATTAGAAGTGCAAAGCAAATAAATTATTTGTATCCATGGCTGGCTGGCCTAGTCTATTGAAACCATTGAAATTAAGCTGAAAACAATTAGAAGGTACCAAAAGTTAATCAAGATGCTTGTCACAGGGGCTACCCTGAGTTTACTTACTGTACCAGAAGATTAGCGATGGCCTGGTGAAGTGAAGACCTGAGGCTGGAAATTGCTGCACATGGGAAACTGGGCCACCACGACTCACCTCCACTTCACAGCCTTTGCCTTTAGGTGACCACAACCTACGATGATTTGTTGCACATGGCCTGGATCCCCAAAGCTTGTCTGTCTCAGAGAAAATGTAGCTGGCAGAGGAACAGACGGCATGGCTGGATGGACCTAGGCCCAACTTCAACAGAGTGTCTCTGGCAAAGTCCAGTGTTATCTGCTGGTGACCCTCCAGCTGGTAAACAGTTTGGATACTGGTAAAGGCAACCCTCTCTGAAATCAAGAGTCCCTGGATGGTAGGCCTTAATCCACAATAAGGATTCAGCAGATTTAATTTAAGGAACATCCAAACTTCTCTGATTGCTCTTTTGGCTTCTGGCTGGTTTGCAATGTCAGCCACTTTGCTGAGCAAACCTCTTAATCTGCAGTAAGGTCATTCTAGATGATCGGTCTCCTTTGGGACCACTGGATGCAATCTGGAGAAAAAGTAGGCCTCTCTTAGACCAGATCCCACCAGATCCTACAAGCTTCTTGCTTCACGGAGTCTTGGGATGAACTGCCACACTGTGGTTTTAAATTGCTCCTTGTCTGAGTTTAGTTAGTCTAAGTCTCTTCCAGCTGGCAGGGAAGGCAAGAAAGGCTCTTTTCCCTACCTTTCCTTTAGCTCTTCCTGGAGCTCCTTTCAGTTTGAGAGCTCAAGCTGCACTCCTTCTCAGACTAGTCCATTTTTTCTGCGTTCCTGTTGGCTGAAAGAGTGGTCAGTCACTGTCTTGTGCTCTCATTGGTTCCTTTAGGTGCCAAACACTAGAGTTTACAGTTTCTCCCACAGGCCACCTGAGCTAAGGACCCTTCGAGGTCCCTGTGTCCTAATTGGCCCAAACCTGGAAGTCCCGGTCCAAAAACATGGCGTCTTCCATCGGAAAATGCATACTGCAATAAAGACAGGTTAAACAACAATCTGTATTTTAAAGACAGCTATGAATTAGAAGTAAACATTTACTGTACTATGTAGGGTTCCTCTGCTTTGTTAGTGAGAGCAGAGTGTGGCAATTAGGGTGATGCCTGGCTGGTCACGAGCTTTGAAACACTTGGACCCAGCCTAGGCTATTTACATTATTCACACTGATTGTGGATTTAAAGGGACAAGTGCAGAGACACATTATGGCACTTCCACACAGATTAACAGAAGAACACCAATAACCATAGATTTACCATCTTAGCAGGACGTCTGCCTGGCAGTGGGCATTACTGGAGCCCAGGAAGCTATTTAAGGTAAATCCCCAATTTGGGGGTTACATTAAGTATTTACCCCACAGTCCCAAAGACCCTCCCACCTCCCTGGCACTAAAGCAGCCACTTGATGGCTACATAAGCCACAGTGCACACAGGGTATGCGCCACCCATTGCAGAGGAGCTAGCTCACTGGCAAACCATGAGGGACCACTGTTGCACCAGTTGATGGCTGTCTCCTGACTGTGCTGTCTTACATTGTACCCACAGCCCTTCCAAGTCCAGGACCACTCAAACCCAGCTCAAAGGCTCACTCCCAAGCCCAAGTCAGTGGCATGGAAGCTATTTACACTTCCACTGGTCCATTGGGTGGCCCCTAGCAAAATGCTTTTGGCCTTTTGCCATGAATGTGCTATTTTCATGCTCACAGTAGCCTTGCTTGTTTCTTGCATGCTGGTATATTAATGTTCCTGATGCAGAGATAATGAGTCTCAAAGGATCTTTTCTTTGTGTATTTCTGGTTCACAGTAGAATCTCAGAGGCATTGTTAATGCACTGTTTATTTCATCTTCATTTGTTTGTTTGGAAAAATAACAAATAAATAAATAAAAATTAAAAAAACAGAAGTGCCCCTCCATCATCTAACCATTTCCTTTTGAGTATTTAAATTAGAATGCAAGGTTCTTTAGATATAAAGTTATGACTCTGTGTTTGTATAATGGAACCTTGAAAGAGAATGGGATTTCACAGTCTGATAAACTCTATGTTGTGAAGCAAAGCTTGTCTAACAGTGACATCACTTTCTGTCTCAAGGTCCCGTCAAAAATTGTTGATATCTTTATATAATACTGTAAAACTTGAAATGTACACTGTCTAATATATTTCACTATTTTCACTAAAGCACTGATTTACACTAAAATTCATTTGTGCTAAATAGCAGTTTTCCCTTATTTTGAATGTTGTGTTAATGATTTAGTGCTAAATTTAGTTTACACAATTATGGTTGCCTTTGTGTTTGCGCTAAAATTACTTTGCATCAAAATAACTAGTTTTACAGTATATGGCTTATTTAGACATAAATATCTCTGGACTGCTAACACCACAAGAAAGCCTTATTACCTTGTTTGAAAGAGCTCTTAAAATTCATTCTGACAATAAGTAACCCTGCACAACTCCATACCCTTTAAAGAAAGTCCTGGGTGTAAAACATAAGGGAAGCTTACGGTTTAATAGTGTAAGTAATGAGTTGGTTTTTTACTATTATGGGAAAACCAATTCATATAAGCTTAAAACCTTCTAGCACCTGTGCCATGTAGTAGTGTGCAGAACCTTATCTGCAAAAACAAGCCTGCCTGAACTTGGGCGGCTTGTGATCTGAGCCCCCAGCTGAACCCTGGGTGGCTCAGGCCAGATAAGGCTCGATGCACACTGTATCAGGTGAAGCACTGGATCAGCTTTATACACTGTAGGACAGGTGATGCAGAAGTGCACATGTGCTAAATGATGCTATTAAGCCCTCACCAGCAGGTTTTATCAGCACACATAGGGGACAACACTTAAGTGAGGGGAGAGGTGGCAGAACCATGGAAGATTCTGTGTGGCAGGCCAGGAAGGACTATTAAGTGCAAGAGATGCAGGGAAATAGAATAGGAGAAGAAAAAAGGCATAAGAAATAAAATAAAAACAGAAAGAGGTAGGCCAAGAGTTCACTTGCAGGCATTATCTTAATAATGGATTTGGGGGATTGGGCATCTGGAACAGTGCTGTACAGCAAGCTCAGCTCAGAACAGCACTGTATAGCCTGCACTGAATGAAACAGCTCAGATATTCAAAGATATAATTTTTCAAATCTTGCTATCAGAGCACAAGAGTGTGTGTGTGTGTGTGGGGGGGGCATCCAATAGTTAAGCAATAATCCACAACAGGGTGTGGTTATGTTGGGATTTACCCACTCTTATGGGCCTTGTGACCGAATCCCCACCAGAAGTGGGTAAATGCCAGAATACACCCCACCCCATTCTACAGTGGATTATTGTAATTATACAATTGTCAGATATGAAAAATAAAACAGTTTAAAATGTTTATTATTTTTATAGTATTGTCATTCCTCATTGTCAAATAGAGCCCTGTTGCTAGTTAGAATATTAGAAGCCACCCCACAACACATGAAGAGAGAGACACACATTCTATGTTTTTTGTTTTCTTTGTATTTTGTCCTTTTTAGGGCTGTGGGTGGAGCCTACAGCCATTTTACGAGAGCTTTTAGCTCTAAAATGGGCAATCTCACAACCTCTTCCATTGGACTTTTGGAAGTATCCTTCTGCAAGCCCAACTGAGCTGAAAGCCTCAGCCATGATCTGCATATGAAATAACAGCCACTATTTCAGCTGTTACTTCCACATTCCAATGCTTGCAATATTGCATGCGTGGCATGCGCAGAGTTGTGTGTATGCACAGTGCTGCAGTTCTGCCATGTTGTGTATGGCACTATGCCATTCATTGTTTTGTGCCCCCTCCCAAAGTCATGGCCATCTTATGATGCACACTGGGAGCCCACCCCAGTGTGCAGAATTTTGTTTGTTTCTGTAAATTAGAAAGTGGTCCTCGTTGAGTTTTTTTTTTTTCCTGATGGTGCCCCCTGCTCACGTCATGCATCCGACATCAAGGTGCCCAATCCCCATGTTGGCATTCCTGTAGTACACTGGGAGCCCACCCCAGTGTGCCGAAATGTTGTTTTTTTTTGTCCTTTCACTGTAAAATTGAAAACGGTCCCTCCTTGTCGCTTTTGTTTCCCTGTGAAACTAAAACAGTCCCTCATTGTCACTGCAGTCTCCCTCCCCACCCTCCCACTGCTCACTCACCTCCCCACAACCCCTTACCCCATATTTACCTCCTGAGATAGGTGTTGTCATCTTCTCTGGACCGGGACACATCTGCACTCTTCAACCCCAACCGCAAACTGAAGAATTAAAGGTAAGTGTGCTATACAGCCATTCAATGGGGGTTTCAATTTATGCAAATATCTCAGCCATTTTTTGAATTTTGGCCAAAATTTTCAACATGGGGTTCTTGGGACACCACCTCATGAAAACTGTCACTATCATTTTGTTACTCGGTCCCAAAAGGTGATTTTGCAGTCACTGCACGAAACCACCTTTTGGGACTGAGTCATGAAATGACAGTGCCACTGTTCATGAGATGGGGTCCCAAAATGCCCATGTAGCAAATTTGGTAAAGAAAGTCCCAAAATGATTGCATTGTAAGAGTGCATTGTGCAGTTTTACACACGCCCTAACCTCGCTAATTTTTATTATTTTCACTCCACATTTTAACATTGCCATTTTGCACACTCCTTCACAACAGTTCAGCTGTCATTTTCCACAACCTGCACAAAATGTGTTTCGCACCTTTAGCGCAGAATAGCATGTTTGTGCTGCACAATCACACTTTTGGGAAAATTAAACAAAATGACACTGGTACTGTTCATGAGGATGGGTCCAAAAAGCCAGTGTTGAAAATTTGGTGAAACAATTCAATGAATGACTGTGTTACGAGCATGAACTGTGCAATTTTATCCACGATCCTACCGTCACTAATTTTTATATTTCACTTCACATTTTAACATAGCCATTTTTGTACACCTCTTTCACAACTGTACAGCTGTCATTTTCCACAACCTGCCTGAACTGTGTTTTCACACCTGTGGTGCGGAATAGTATGTTTGTCTGCGCAGTCACCTTTCGGGACTATTGAACAAAATGAAACTGGCACTGTTCATGAGAAGGAGTCCAAAAAGGCCATGTTGAAAATTTAGTGCAACACTTCCAACATATGGCCAAGTTACACCTGAGTGTTGAATAATTTCTACATAGTAACTTTCATCACTTGGTAGAGCTTCACAGCCCTATCGGCTCTGGCCAGACTTTGTTTTGTATAGCATGTGGCGCAAGCTGTGGGTGCTTACCCAGGAGAACCATGCTGCAAGTGAGGTTTGGAAGGATCACCGTTGCTGTGAGTGACTATGGAGAGCAAGAGGCAGTACCAGCTTGGTTTGTTTTCTGTTGTGAGAGGTGCAGTCGGGATAGAGGTTGGGAGTGAGTGGTGAATGAAAACTGATTTTAAGTTTCTTTTTATGCTAGTTGTTTGGAAGGCTGTTTGTGAGTGATATGTATAATGCTGTACAACTGACTCACCTGGGAACATCACACTGTACAGACTTGCAAGATAAAACTGCTCAGCTCTTGAAATAAATGTTTTTTCCAAATCTTTTTGTCAGATGGGGTGTGTGTGTGTGTGTGTGTGTGTGCGCATGTTGGGGTTGTCTGTCCCTGTGCCTAAAGCAGGCTTAAGCTCAGTTACTCAACAGAACAAGCAAAGCAGCACACTGCAGCCAGCCCAACTCAAAATAAATGGCATCAGACTTGGCATAAGTCTGTGTTACAAGTGAAGCCTTTTTGGGGACAACTGGTATATCTCTCTGGCAGTTAAGTAGCCCAGAGTTTGTAGCCCTCACAAGCCAGTTACCTGCTTACAAGTAGGGATATTTTTCTTTTATCACCCTATTAAAATAAAAGTGCCAGACTTAGTATAGGTTTGCATCACTGCTCTGTGCCTTTATTGGGACAGCGGGTACATAGTCTTCTGACAGTTGAGTAGTCCAGAGCTTGTACTCTCACTAGTCAGTTACATGCATACAAGCAGGAATGTTTTCTTTTGTGGCCCAAATAAAAATAAATGTTACCAGGCTTTTTTCGCAGCACGCGAGCATAGGAGGGAGGTACCACTGGACTACCAGAGAGAATTTAGTTTCACAATGGGATCAGTGCAGAAAGAGAGGGGGACATCATTTTACAAAAGGAACAGAGGCAGGAGGGAGCAGCACTGGACTTCCAGGATACAGTACATTATTTTCACAATGGTAATCAGGGTAAGAGGTACCACTGGACTACCAGGGTAATTTTGTTTCACATTAGGAATTGGGGTGGGAGCAGGTACCAAGAAAGTACCAGGGTAATTTTTTCCAAAATGGGTTTCTGGGTAAGGGAGGGGTACCACTGGACTACCAAGGTAATTTCTTTTCACAGTGTGGACTGGGGCATTAGGGGTACCTCTGGATTACCAGGGTAAATTCTTTTCACAACAGGGATCAGGGTGAGAGGTGGGTACCACGTGGCTACCAGGGTAATTTCATTTCACAATTGGGAATGGAGTGGGTGTGGGAGTACCACTAGACTGGCAGGGATTTATACATTGTGTACAGGGATTTAATGGGCGGGGGCAATAGACAAAGCTCTGCACATTGCCTCCACTCATACATATGTGTGAAGGCATTGTGGAGGCTGCTTATGAACACTTAATGGCATGCAAATGGACCCTTGGTGCCTTGTATGTCTTATGTGGTCATTAACATGCAGGATTTCTGAATGTAGTACCAGGAGCAAAGTTGCTAAACTGTTTGCAATGCACTGTCACCTTTTGCTCCTGGGTGTCTGTTGTCAGCAGATGACTGGAGTGTGCTGCTCATATGCACTTTGCATGGTACTACCACAGCCAAATATTCATTCAGGCAGTGCAACGGGCAGAATGCATTGATTAGGAATATGTGTCCCTGTAATACAAATATAATATATGTATTGTGTTGATTATTGTCACTCCATTTTGTCTGATATTATTCCATTTTGAAATGCTTAATCATAGTTATATAAGATGTTTTGTACAAGATGTTATGAGACTTGTTTTTGTAAGATGTTTTGTACAAGATGTTATGAGACTTGCTTTGGGCGTTGTTTGGCTCATGATGTTCTGAGTACCTGGCCGTGCTTAGAACATGATGATCTGATGAATGCCAATATTTATTAAGTGGTGTTTGTCATGCTGAACTCGTGATGTTCTGGGCACCTGGCCAGTGCTTAGGACATGGTGGTTTAGCATTTCTAAATACCTTATGTTATTCTTTAGTACCAGATAAAATATATAAAATGGGACTTTCAGATGCCTGGTTAGAAGCCTCGCATGCAGGTGGTAGCATTGCTGCAGGAGCTGTTCCGATTCCTGAGACTCCTAGCCAGGCTGAAGAGAGCTTCCAGCCATTGGAAAGGGCTTAGATGTTGCTTTATTGAATCGGTGATGTATTAAGTTTGTCAATCTTCTGTATATAATTTCATGTAAATACAATAAATAGATCATATAAGCATATTAGTTGGTGGTATTGTATGTATACATGTAAGCCTTTGTGTAATTCTTACATACTGGGCACAACATTTTAGGCGTGATAGACAGAATGAGTTCTTGATCCGTGTCACCTCATGATCGGTTGTTTCCTTGGACAAAAGAAGGACATTTTTGTAGAACCTCATCAGGACGTGGCGCTTAGGGGCCGGCGACACTCATCATCACTATCCTGCAATGGGTCCTAAAAGGAATGTTGGTGTGTCTTATGGTCCGTTTGGCAGAGCCTGTTACTCCAGGTGGAAGAATACAAAAGCTTAATAACACATATGGACTGTGGAGTTGGAGAAATTCTACTAAAATAAGGAAACAAGACAATTTCACTTGTCAAGCTGGACAGGGATGTCCAATAGTAAATATTACCTTCTCACCAAATGTTAGTATTTGGAAAGCTGTTGGTGGATCAGGACGATTATTTGTTCAATATGCCTACGAAACAGATAACATTTTTCTACAGAATAAAACTGCTATTAAATGCTGCAATTTGCTGGACATTTGCATGATAACTCCACAGCGAGGATGGGACTGTTGTAAAATTCAATCAGATATTTTTAACTAAACTATTGGATTAATTGATATAAACACTTTATTTTGTATAAATTCTACTGTGATAGAGAATAGGACCACTTGGGTAGATTATATTACTGTATTAAGAAATCATCCTGTAGTTAGTAATGATAGTATAATTAAAGTTCCTTCTACTTGTATACGGTAGCACAACAATATCAGAAAAATGTGATTCATTTTAATATAACATTTATGCCTAGTAAGAGATGTAGGTATAGAAAGGCTTGGTACGATACCTTATTAGGTGGGGGTGGGTAGAATTTTTGAATAGTGTTGATATAAAAGCGTTAACGAACAAACTTAAAGCGTAGGAGTAGATGTATCTAGTTTAATTAATTTACAAGCTCAATGGATGCCAACTGTCTTCTTACCCAAAAATGACTTTAAATTATGGTTCTGAATTTTTACAATTATTTAATATGTCACAATTATGGGAACTAGATAGAGCAAAAACATATCACAATTTGTCAATTGGACAGAATGCACTATGCAATATATGTATGCTTTAATACAGAAGAATAAGGCACAAAGTGATTTAATGAGTAATAATGAATTTATGTGGAGGACCGTATTTAAACAGTGGATACCTAGTGACAATTGGATGACAATATCATCAAATAATTAAGTGCACAGATACATTATTGGTGGAATATTTTTACAGGATGGTCTTCATCAGCTACAAAATGTTAAATATCTTGATATACCTATTATAGTGATTATGATAGTAATAATTATTTTAACAATATGGAATTGTTACTTGTCATATTGTATATGAAAAATATATGACAATAGACCTTTTATGATGTTTTATCATACAAATTGTATTTACAATAATCAAAGGACCGAATGTAATACAAATATAATATATGTATTGTGTTGATTATTGTCACTCCATTTTGTATGATATTATTCCATTTTGAAATGCTTAATCATAGTTATATAAGATGTTTTGTACAAGATGTTATGAGACCTGTTTTTGTATGATGTTTTGTACAAGATGTTATGAGACTTGTCTTTGTATGATGTTTTGTACAAGATGTTATGAGACTTGCTTTGGCGTTGTTTGGCTCATGATGTTCTGGGCACCTGGCCAGTGCTTAGAACATGATGATCTGGCGAATGCCAAATATTTATTAAGTGGTGTTTGTCATGCTGAACTCGTGATGTTCTGGGCACCTGGCCAGTGCTTAGGACATGGTGGTTTAGCATTTCTAAATACTGTATGTTATTCTTTAGTACCAGATAAAATATATAAAAATGGGACTTTCCAGACGCCTGGTTAGAAGCCTCGCCTGCAGAGTGGACGCATTGCTGCAGGAGCTGTTCCCGATTCCTGAGACTCCTAGCCAGGCTGAAGGGGGCTTCCAGCCATTGGAAGAGGGCTTGGATGTTGCTTTATTGAATCGGTGATGTATTAAGTTTTGTCCAATCTTCTGTATATAATTTTACGTGTAAATACAATAAATAGATCATATAAGCATATTAGTTGGTGGTATTGTATGTGTACATATAAGCCCCTTTGTGTAATTCTTGCATACTGGGCAAAAACAGTCCCCGACAGCCACATGCTGTTTCACATGTGGTTCTGTGTTCTGCATATAGCAACGGCTATGGCTGAATATGTGGTTCTGAACCTCAGTTTCATGTTTATTGTGAGTTTTTAGTGTTCAGCTACTATGATTGCAAACATAAAATGTTGTGAACATTTTCAAAAGCAAAAGCTAGCATACTTAATAACAATGGGTAAAACATTGACACAATGAACCAGGCACCTGGGTGATCAGTGAATGTGATCCTCCTCTTCAGGTGTATCAATAATTAATTGTTTTACTAAAAACTTTTAGTAATGTATTTCTCTTTAACTACCTAAACCTAAGTTGATTTTCCTACCTGCCTGAGTCTCCTGCTTGTCCTGCCTCTGATCCTTCCTGCTTGTACCTCCTTGTAGCCTCCTGCCTATGACCTTACACTATGTTCTCCCACTAAACCTGAATGGATCTCCGTCTCTGTTCCTTGCCTTATTTTTTTTTTTTTTTAAACATTTCCCTCTTTCCTGCCTGCATTCTCTCCCTTGTTTATTTACATATTTTTAAACAACATTTCCTCTTTCCTGCCTGCATTCTTCCTCCCCCAACTTTAAACTAAGCAGCTCAGACTGAACATGCCCCCTGCAGTTCCTCCTCTATTGTCTGCTAGCTGGAAACTATACCCACAGTTTCCCACTTCTATTTAGGTAAGTCCTCTTTCTTCTTATTCCTTAGGATCACATTCCCTGACTGGGCTTACCTCCTGCTAGGCGGGCTTTCCAGCTCCTTTTCACAGCAGCCCGCCTGCCTCTGATCTCCCAGCCTGAAGCTGCTGACTCAAGGAGAAAGAAGAGGTTTTCCCAGAGCTCATTTCCTTCAAATTCAGCCACCTCACTTGCAGCTTCCAGCGGATTGGCTACCTGGACCACAGGCTCTTGTTTAATTGGCCATAGTGCTCACTACATCCAATTGAATTCATTGCAATGGGCCTGCAAATTCAGCTGTGTGTCTTCCTGGGACTAGCAGCTACCTGGCCCATCACTTAATTTTCTGTTTGGTATCCCCATCTGGATTTTGATCCACCCACTCTCCCCATCCCCAACACTCTTTAAATCCATCTTCTGAGCTGAGAGCTGCCCCTCTTCCTGATACATCCATGTATTCCATATGAGGTACACTTCTTTTAAAGTGCCATTTCTCTTCAATTCCAGTGTCCAAACCATCTTAGAACACTCCTAATTCTTATGTTCTTTACTTTACTATATCAGTCATCCCGTGCTTAAAATCATGTAGCCCTATGCTTTCTCAATCATCTTCTTAGTGCTTGCATACTTCTGCTGCCCACTGCCCTATTAAACTCAGGGACTTCATACCTTTATGCAGTGAAGGCCCCCTAACCTACATCTGCTCTGCCATGTCAATATTTACTGGGTGCCATTGTACGAATATGCTGATCTCATCCCTCCAGGCACCAGCCACCCTATCCCCCCATTATTGATAAGATCCCACTTCCTTGTACAACTGGAAAGCAATCTCTTTCCTGGCACTGTAGTACACAATCACTAAGCTCCTAAAACTGCAGGCAACACAGATCATCTGGCTTCAACTGCTCATATTGGGCAATATACACCCAAATCCTGTCCCAAGACCTCACGAAGCCAATCCATCAAGGAAACCAGGTACTATTTTATTTGCCTCAATCAATATCTGCAGTCTCCTGCCAAACTTGATTCATTGGAAGAATGGGTTGTGCAGCATAACCCAGATGTCTTGTCTGTGGTTGAGACCTGGCTCATGCCAAGGACCTCTGACATTGATATCCAGCTCCCAGGCTACACCTCCTTCCAGCTAGATAAGCAGAGTAAAATGGGTGGGGTTGTTCAATTTACATGAAAAATCACCTATAGGATAGGGTCTTACCTCAATTACAAGTTGGGAAAATGCCCAAATACTGCCGGAGAAATGTAAGGTAAGGGATTAACTCTTATCTCTGTTTAGATCCCTCCTAAGGAACAAGTTGAGGTTTTTAAAGTGCTCCATGAATCACCTTGCTGACCGTGACTCATCAAGTACTTGTGCTGGGGGACTTTAATATTAACTGGTTGTCTTGTGACTCTTCTGACTACAAGGACATCATTTCCTTAATCAATATCCACTATCTAGTGGACTCACCCACCACACAAACTATTGAACTGGGACTAGCACCCTGCTAGACTGGTTGTTAACAAAATCACCAAGAACAGGTCACGCGCTAGCTGTGCTCCCAGATTTTTAAGTGATCACCTCCATCCTCTTCTCATGGACAAACAAAGCTCCAAAACTCTTGGCTAATGCAAAGACAACCCATATCCTAAGAAAAGGACTTCTAGGACCCTAAAACAACATCTTAAACAACAAAATTGGTCTACTGTCTCACTGCCACAGATGTTGATGCTGCATTGGAAAACTTTTATCAATATGTTCAATGCCATCTATGATGCTTACGCCCCTAAAACCAGAAAGAAAGTCAAAGGAATGCATAAATCTTGGATATCTCTGCTCCTCCTGCAACAATTACAAGCTAGAGATAATCTCTGGCACAGGTATAAAATCATGGAGTTTCCTCCGACCTCCAAAACTTTAAGACAGCCCAGAATAAATGCACTCAAGTCATCCGCCAGCCTAAGGCAAACTACTTTAAGTCTGAGTTAAACAGCTCTGGATGACAGCTGCAAATTCTTGCAAAACATTAAAGAACTAACTGGAAACAAGACAAATGGCACCAACCATCTTGAACCTAGGCAGTAAGATTACCCAGGATCAAAAACCATAGCTAACGATTCAAACAAAGCATTTACTGATCTCAGTGGGGTGCTCCCTCTGACTTCTTAACCCAGCCAATAGTGATAAAAGGCCCACCTCAACTCCTCATCTCTAAATCTAACCCCTCCCCATTCTACCTAAGGATTATCACAAAACTAGAAGGAAAACACACCTTTCTACAGTGTTAGGTGAAACCAGGCATAGTGATGATGGCCTAAACATGAAATTGATTCCTTACCCTTACTTTGATGAGCTACTGGCACCATTGACTAGAATACTTAACCTCCCTCATATCTGGAAAATTCCCTACACTTTGGAAAGCCGCAGTTGTTACCCAAGTCTTCAAAGGTGGCAAAGAACAAGCTGCACAAACTACTGGCCAATTTCAATTCTCCTGCCTATCTCCAAAGCTCTCGAAAGGATGGTTTATGATCAACTTGTAGATCACCTCGACAAATACCAACTGCTGTGTAAACAGCAGCACAGTTAAAAACTTCATAGCACTACTACCGTGCTTCTTGAATTCACAGGGTACTTTCATGATGCCTTGATTGTGGCACTTGAGGGTGCTATCTTCATAGACCTCACCAAGGCCTTCAACACAGTCAACCATGATTTCATGTGATAGCAGCTAGTCAATTAGGTGACTCTCACAACAGTGACTCCAAAACAGAGTGGACAGAAACATTGATGCCAACTTACAGTGACCATACAAAATAGTGACTTTTCAGGCATTTGCACACAGAACATGTCAGGCTTCATTTAGGCTTCATTTAGATCCCAATACCTCCTCCTCCTCCTGCAGCACTGCCAGCACCTGAAACAAGCTGCTCCATTTGGATCTCCTTGCTGATATTTTTCAACCAGCCCAAACCTTAGCAGACAATTGTACATATTTATTTACACTGAGGGATCCACCCTACAGCCCCATGGGGCTGTGCTAACCCATCTTTAAGATTCCAAGCCGAGGCACCCTGGGGTAGTGGGGGTATCAGCAAGCCTTGTTCACACAATCCTTTCTAGTCTCTGTTTTGTACTGGTCACTGGTCACTATTATTGCAATCGCTCATTATGATTCGCTCTTATGTGTTCGCTATTTAAACCTCGCTGTTATCATATGATACCATCAACCATGAACTCCTTCTGTCTCAGTTAGTGCCATAAGTATATCTCCTGACACTTTGTGCTGGTTTATGAGTTACCTCCAGGCATGAACAACAAGTACAAATTTCCAACACCATCCTCAAATACCCTATTCATGAATACAGGAGTCCCCAAGGTTCCATCCTGGGCCCACTGCTGTACAGCCTCTTCCTAAATCAACTCCCACTAGTATGTCAACATAAAATCCTCCTCTACATGGACAATGCAGTTATTTACACTAGCCACACTGACCCTGTCTATCTTGAACAGTGGCTACAGCTCGACTTCAGACATGTTGAGGGCTGATTCTGTAATGCAAGGTTGCTCTTAAATCTGCAAAAAAATCCATGCTGTTTGCCTCAACCCACAGTTGACACAAGTCCTCCAAGTTAACCATAAGAAACAAGCAGAGTGAAACCATCAAATGATCCAGAACTTCAAATGCCTCAGTATCACCCTGGATACTTCCCTTTCCTATTCTTCTCATGTTGACCTTGTTGCCAGGTCTGCCAATTGAAAACTCGGTCTGCTACACAGACATCGGCACTGCTTACTGAAACATCTCTTCAACTTACTAGTTCTAGTTCGGTTTTATCTGTATTAGAATATGGCCTTGTTATATACAGTACAGCCTCTGACTCCACCCTAAAACGTATTGCTGTCACCTTGAACAAAGCTTGCAGATTACTTTTGTGCCCCGCGATCTAACTCACACTGTCATCTTTTTCTCAGTCAGGCTGGTTAGATCTGGAAAACAGAATTCATTACCAGGTTTGCCTCTTAACCAAGAAGGCCCCCTAGGCCTGCTGCCACCCAGAGTATGTTTCTTTCTCTGCCCAGCAGAATCAGCAAGACTGACTAGAGCACCAACCAGCAACCAGTTAAGGTCCTTACCATAATACCTCATGAGGTCAGAGATTCTTCTGTTAGTGGGCTCCACTCTGGTTTAACAACCTACCAAATGATTTACTTGGTGAATCCAAGATTGCTACCTTTAAATATAAACTCCGTTCTCTTCTTAAAGAGCAAATTCAGTGCTCCTGCTTCCAATGAACTGTTCCTTCTTCACTGGTCTGTTTGCCCCCTGAATACTACACTATCCCCAACTGGCAACTTACTCACTACCCTTTCCTCTAACAACCATCACTACCCATCTTCCAATATCCTCCTTTCTGTCTGCCTCCCACCTCTATTCGCCTTGCCCCTTCCCTCTTCTCGACAAAGTTAGGCAGTAACCCTGGTTTCCTGCACCATTTCACTCTTTCCTCTCTCTCACTTTTACAATTGTCTTACCTTTATGTTATCTCTCTTAGTTCCTAAACTTCACCTGTATATTTTACTCAAATATACACTATTGTCATTTTTGTACCTTATAGTCAGTTATTGCTATTGTTAGCTTGAACCTGCACATTGTATTCAATAGGATATGCCTGTCTTACCCTGATGTAGAACCTATGTAAATGAACTTGCAGCTCATAGGCTGTAATCTGAGATTCAATAAACAAATAAAAATAAATGATCTAACTTTGCATTCTTTTTAGCTTATTACTTCAAAGCACTTGCATTTCCACTGGATTTGAATTTAAGTTGAAAAAAATATATATAATGAGATGTAAATAGGGCTCCAGATATGTCTCTTGGCTAATTAATAACATACCACTGTAACATTTAAGGTTCCAGAACCACTCAGCTTCACTTCCTGGTTCTTGAACCCTAAGAAGTCACAAGTAGATACTCTTGATTAGCCAAGAAACATCCCTTAAGCCCATTTACTTCTATTATTATACAAGTAAGATACATTTTATTTATGTAACATGAATCACTTTTTTGGGCCTGTCATCTCACTGTCAGCTGCTAACCATACTGCTTGCACTCTGTTACTCCATTGCCACTGCTGTCAGTAAGGGCAGACTCAGTGGACCTTTGGTCTCCTTCTGCCACCAAATTCTATATTTCTAGGGGCTTGAGGTGTAGTTGCAGGGGGGGAAGGATACAGCCCACCAGGATAGCTGATCATGGGGTGAGGTACTATAGTAAGTGCAGAGTCAATGAACCTATGGTCTCCTTCTGCCATCAAATTCTATGTTTTTGTTAGTACCTAAGATACTTTGATGTTAATTTTGTTGAGATTAATGTTAGCTTTTGTGTGAGTTGGTGCTCACACTCTATTTCTTCATCTCCCTATTGACAGTGTAATTTTCTGGGGATGGTATTTTATCCACCAGGACAATGCACTAGCAGCTAGGAACAGGCAATATATTTTCGATATTTCGGGGATAGTTCAAGCAACTGCCAGACAGCAGAGTTGCTGCAGCTGGTGGCAACAATGATATAGGACCTTTGTGGTTGGTGCCATCACTGCCTGTGGCAACATCAAGAAAGCCTCCAGAAGCATGACACCACTGTGTATTGCAAATTGATAAAGCCTCTCTTGTGCAAAGCACTGCCAATGTAAGCTGTGATGCACATGTTTGTAAGAGTGTGTATATGTGTGTGTGTGGTTACATATCTGTAAGCGCAGTATGTTTATGCATGTACTGTCATTCAGCCCCTTATCATTGCTCTATACCAGTGGTAGTTTAATATTGTTTTCTTTCTCTTGTCTTAAAACCAGCTCTATGTGCAGCCCCACACACACACACACACTGTGCCATTAAAGGGCTCCAATAATTGGTGGCATCATTGTTTAGAATCAGTCAGTGGTTTCTTTCACTGATACCACTACTGGCACAGTCTACTACATTAATTTAAATGGACCACCACCAGCACCCCACTGTGATTAGGGCGCTCTCAGTAGCACCTTTGCAAGTAGTGGCATTGGCATGGAATCCAATGATTGATTGTAACCCATGATGTATCAGGCAGGAACATTTATAATAGCACGATAGGGGACAACATACAGAGCTGGTTTTAAAGATGAGGAGACCGAAAATAAAAAGAGAGATTCATATGTATAGAAAGAGTACAGGAGCTAAGTATTTATGAACTGGAAATGTTACAGTCGTCCTCTTCCCATTTAACAACTTTTATTCTGAGTATGAGTTGGAATGAAAATAAAAGTTAAATGAATAACACCATGCATACCTATCTGAGACAGTTCCAAGAACATTTTAAGCCATAGTAAATGCAGAACTGTCAATGAATAGTGTTAATACTTATTTTTGTTCTGTTAGTTACTCACAACAAAACCATCTCAGCCATAGAGCAGGATCTGTATTTTGCTCAGATTGAAGAAAAGGTAAAATCAATATGTTGTCAACTTCTTCCAGCCTGTTGCTTAGGTCCTTGTAGAAGAAAAAGGCTGGAGAATAATCAATTCGATTCTGTGATTTCCATGCAAAGTGCCATGTCTCTGCACAGAGGCTACAGTCAAGTACTCTGCATTGATATACACATGGCTGGCATAAAGGATTACAAGGGAAGACTAAGATAATGAAACAAAAATTCTGATCTCTGTTGAACTACCAGCTGGCCTTGGCTAGCAGATTCATGATTACATGAAACCAAAAGGAAGAATCAGATTGACTTGGTGGTAATGTCTATTAATCCATCACTGCCACCCCTGCCAGCAGGGTTTACATTATACAACAAGATAGCAGACTATATCTACAGAACACTAAATAATTTCAGGATTTTGCAAAACTCTAATGGTTTGAAGTGCTATTCAAGAATATGATACATTTCAAAAATTAGTAGGGTGTGTACCATGATCACAAGGAGATTAGGGCTGAATGGGGTTGGCTTGTTCAGTAGAAGCAGGCTGAATTGGATTTTTCCTAATCAGACCCAGTACCCCTCTAGAACTGATACAATGATATAAAATCCCTCCTACTGCAGAGAATTGTGGCAGTTCTATGTCATAAGGGTGAATTCAGCATGCTGAACACCCTTATGGCAACCCCAGATCCTCAAATTCAATTTTGGTGATGTGGATCCCAGTAAAAGTAAACCAGATGCACAAAATCTTTCTTTTTGTCCTGGTCCTAAACCCTGTATCCCCACCAGCACAAGCCAGCACCTATCCCACCATGCCACGAAGCCAACTCACCTGGAACCTCCACGCAACCACCGCTCACATACCCTCCTGCCCCACATCCATCAGGCTCATTCCCACCCCCATGCATGTATTCCTGCAGATATCCTGTCACCTTTTCACAACAACCTCCATCCATTCACCTACCCCACACCTCTGCCATCAGGCACTAGCTGAAAGTGGTAGCCATTTTGGCAGATGCCCACTCACTGTGCTCCATATCACAGGATACCATTGTGTCCATACTATGTAGCAATGATCTCGCTTCTCCTGCTCCTCCCACCCAGCCACAGCCAATCAAGAGGCTGGACATAATGTGGAAGGGAGAGGCAGGATAGGGAGAGGAGAAGAGGAGAGATAAGAGGAGGAGAGGAAGAGAGTAGAGATAAGGGAGGGACCACGACAGCAAGTGAAATGTGTACATGGCACAGCTGCAGAGGGAGAAAAACATGCCTCCTGCAGTCTCTGCAAAAATAATTAGGAAACAACCCTATTAAGGGCTTAGTTAGAGACAAAACTCATTAAAACAACAGCCCTTGTCAAGGCTGATTGAGGGGAGAATCAGATTGAAAGAAAGAGCCCTGTGAGGAGTCAATTTAAGGTGAGAAACAGACCAAAATAAACAGGCCTTGTGAAGGCTAAAACAGAGAAGTGTGCGGAAAATACTCTAAAAGCCCTAAGAGTTAATTATTGTGAGAGAAGCAGATCAAAAATAAACACCACCCAGTCAGTCCTAATCTCCTGATGGAGGCAGTATAGTGTAGTGGTTAAGAGCACTGAGCTACAAAGATGAAAACCTGGGTATGATCCCATCAGCCCCACTTGCACACTGTGTGACGAGCAAGTCCTCACTTCCTTATCCTCCCAGGTTGCACTCGAAACAAGCTCCGACTAAGAGTGTCTTTCCTGGTTAAACAATTTCCCTTCCTCTCTTCATAATAGGGCTAATTTTGAAGGAGAAACAAATCAGATTAAAATAACCCTTATAAAGTGGTTAATGGGAATAGGGAGCAACTTGAAACTATACAGCACCTCGGCTAATTTTTGGAAAGAAGAAGATTGGGAGATAATACCTTGGTAGTGGATTAATAATATTTTTATTTATTTAAAAGTTTAACCAGGAAATACATATTGAGCTGACAACAGCTTGTTTTCAGATGTGTCCTGGAGGAGAGGGGAGAAGGAGATAGCTAAACAATTAAATTGCTAACATATACAATGATATACTATTACAAGCAGGGTCATAAATATTGGGGCAACTTAGTAATAAATGCAATTAAAAATATAACACTCTTCTATATGTAAGGAAGGGAAATAGTGGAACAACATGAACAGGGCAAAATGGTATCCAGTGAACAAGGCAGCAAAATTGGGTGCCAACAAAAATCAGCGACTCAATTACAGCACCTGTGTTCACAGATAACAGAGGATGACGGATATTGGGGTGGGCGAATACCACAACTGGGAAGCAGGCGTCTGGCTGCACGCTACGTGGGGAGAGAGAGTAGGGGAGGGATGGTATGTGGGAGGGGGGTGTGGTGGGCAGCTGCTGAGTTAGTCCACTAGTGTGGTGGGAAGGCAGTTAGCTGGGAGGCACAGGGTTCGGTCTGGCCTGGTGCAGTTTTTTTTTTTTTCTGGCAGGCACGCGTGTATTTTTTAAGTTTTTCACCCTCTGACATGCACCCTCCTAGAGTTGAGAATCCATAAGTAGGAGGTGCAGGGGCACAGTGCCCCACATTAAAAATGAGACCTGTAGGTCTCAGGCACAATTTTGTCCATACTGCTAGTGTATTGCCAAAATTGATTTTCGGTGATACATCACCATAACAGCGATCGCTTTTCCACATCACTGTTTTGACATGGAACTGGGCAAACCACAGAAGGGAGAAAGAGGAAGACAACAAGTAACAAGGAGCAGCAAGAGGAAAGAGTCATAGACAGTCACAGGAAGGATAACAAAAGTCATAAAGAAGAGGTTTTAGGAGGAAAGAGAAGAGGCAGAACAACTAGAAAGGGAAGAGAGGATCAGAGTTTAGGAAAGTGATAAAAAAGCAGATTAATGAACAGTAGGTTTTCTAGAAGGAATAAAGAGAGAATGGGAAGTATTGTTGTGGAGAGGATTGGAGGAAGAAGGAGGAGGTGGAGACAGAAGGAATCTGAGATAAGTGGGAAGGTTGCTGAACCAGAATTTTGATAAAAAGGGACACAATGGGAAAGGCTTCTTGCATTGAGAGAGGGAGGTAAGGGCTGAGTAAAGAGAGCAGTGGTGGAACAAAGGGGCAATGTAAAGCAAAACAACAGAAAGAATGAAAAAGGGGTGCAGTCTGGCAAGGAGGATTTAGGGCCACTACTGTAGACTAAGTCACCATAGTCAGATTTAAAGGATAATTTTTAATACAATTTCTCAGCAGGCAAGGAACGGAATACTCACTTTTATTCCTGTACAAAGCACCAAGCTTAGGGTGAAGCTTATGGTGAATTGCATCGATATGCACTGAGAAATCAAGATGCCGGTCAAGGCAGACCTCAAGGTACTTAAAGGAAGAAACATCTTCAGTATCAGCACAATCAAGGGTATTAAATAGTGGGGAGAAGCACATCTGGCAGGTCTCTGGCAGATGCCAAAAGTAATTGAAACTGTTTTTGGCATTTAGGGACAGTTGGTTAGATCTGAACCAGCGCTAAATGTTGACAAAATCCAACTGTAGCCAGGAGGGAAGGTTACAAGTGGAGGAGCCAGATGCAAAATGAACTGTGTTATCAGCATACATATGAATTGATGCAGAGGAACAGACAGAGGGTAGGTCCATTTAAGAATATGGAAAACAGGATAGGGTACAGCACAAACCCCTTGAGGCACACCTGAGCTAATGGGAAGTGAAGATGAAATATATTTTCCTATCTGTGCAGCTTGAGACTTGCCTAGATAGTAAAGAAGATTAAAAATAAAGAGCCCCTAAAAGCCTATCGAGGGAGAAACATTAAAAATATACAGCCCTTGTGAAGGCCAACTAAGGAGAGAATGCTCAAAGAATGGCACGGGTCATAATGCATGAAGACATTATGCCTCATAGAATCGATGCTCCAATACAGTGCGATTTCTGCCATGAGCATGTCTTTCTGTGGGGCTTCACCCCCACTAAAGATTCTCAACTCTAGGGGAGGGTTCAACTCAAGGAGCACACAAGTAAATAAAATATTCTGGGACGGGAATCAGACACAGTCCCAAACACAGCGCCTGGGTTCCTGCTGCTGTGGCTCAGTCCTGTGAGCCATGGCAGCTGCTCTAACCCACTCCCAGCAGAGGTCATATCCCTCTGCCTGGGAAAGTGCTACTGGTACAATACCACGATAGCAGTATCACGGTATTGCACCATTAGCGCTACAGACTATGCTGTACCTGCTTAGCCATAATGTCGTACACGCTATTAAGCGCAGGACATTATGACCCGGTAGGTCAAAGAACAAACCCCTTAGGGGCTTCAACCTCCAGGTGGTTACTTGACACTCCAATTGCCAGCTTGTGGTGCTGGCTAACTAGTGGCCCCAAAGGTAGGTTGGTGTTGTTGAAGCACCTGTGTATTTCTTTCATTATGTCATATAGTACTGTACCAGTATACTACCATCCAGTCAGTCACCAGTAGCGTGGTGCAATGCAATGCTGTGGTTATTTACCCCAAGGGCTAATTGGTGCATTTAAAGCACCTGTGCTTGTTTTCATTTGTCAGACAAACATCCATCTCTCTCACTCTGATATTAGCCACTGTTATCCTCACAGGTATTATAAATATTGACTGGTGTTGAGTGAAATAGTTGAAAACCAGAGCATTCAGCTTCAGGCAATATAGCAATTGGAGGCCAATAGCCCATCCCTTGGGTGCTCTGGTTTTCACCTGTTTCACAAATAAAAAAAAAGTCAATATATGTTTTGTAAGTTTGCTTAACTTATGGCATAATTAAATACTTGTTTTTTTTTTTTCTTTTATTGAAGGAAAGAGTTTTTCCACATAGATACACACAGGACATCAATTGATTTATGCTAATTATTTCCTTGGGATATAATACATTTCAAGACTTTTCTGAAATATATATTTTTCCCATATACTTGTTAAACAGTTAGATATATTAATTTAATAGCGGAAAAACTTAAGGAGCATGACAAATCAGAACTAAAACATCTTTATGCATAATGGCCTCTACCTGGATTATTTCTATATACTAAGATCTAGCTGTTCTGTAGTTATGTATTGGGTCCACACCTCCATTTCAGCATTCGTGGAGTGGGACCTCCCCGTGTTCGGTACATTAAAGGTTTCCAGCTTTATAAATTTCGCCATTATTTTCCCTCCAACTTTGTACAGTGGGAATCTGAGTTTTCATCCAGCATCTTGTAACAGCTTTCTTGGCAGCTATAAAACAAACTGGGAGTAAGGATCTTTCCCAAGGTGGGAAGCATGGTCCGATAAATCCCCATTAGAAATTGGTCAAAAGTAAGTTCTACAGGTTCGCTAAAATAGTAGTTAGTTAGTTTTGAAAGGTTAACCAAAAGGGCATTAGGGAAGGGCAAGACCAAAATACATGGTCCAATGTGGCCCTACAGCATCCGCTAATTCCTCCAGCATTTCCAGTAAGCCTCAGGAAGGTATTTCATTAGTGTTGAGTGGGCTCTAAAGTATCTTAAATGGCATTTCCATGCAAATTCCTCCAATAGGGGAAAGAGGTAGATTTGGTCTCGGTTAGTGAGGATCTTAACCAGGATCTGTGAGGATTTCTGCTTGGAGGTCTTTTGTTCCAGGAAGCTAGTATGGATGTAGTGGAGGTAGTGAGCCCATCCCAGAGTTCTCTATGGATTAGACCTTTCAGATGGATCCCAAGTTTCTGTTATTAGCTTCCATAAAGAGCTTAAGCAGATCGGGAGTAAAATAGGTAGTTTGGGTGGAATTATAATATTTAGAAGGATATGGTTTCGGATCTGAAAGTATCTATATTGGTCTGTATTCTTGAGGGAAATGAGGATTGGAGTCTATCAAAGGAATGATTCCATCTGTAGCAAGAAACTGGTAAAGGTGAGATAAACCTAGGTCACGCCATCTTGTGAAGGTGTGATCCATATATATTGGAAACAATTTTTTGTCTTGTGATATTAGTTTACAGTATTCATATATTTTTGAGTTGCATCTGTTTCCAGAGTTTATAAGTTAGAGCTGTAATTTCTGTTAGAGCAGAAGGATTAAGAGATCTATTGTCAGAAGAAAGCAAAATATTTTTATATCATATAAATCACTGATTTGAAATTCTGTAGTTTTCCACGGAGATTGGTAAGATTCGATCAGCCAAAGTATTAAGGTTCTAAGAAATGCTGCTTGGGCATATACGTAAAAGTCCAGGAGATTTAAGCCTCCTGGGGTAGGGATAATTTTAAAATAGGTAGCCTAATTCTAGGGCGTTTTTGCCCCATATGAAGTTCTGAATGATTTTATTCCAAAAGTAAAATAAAACTTGGAGGGAAAGTATGGGATAGTCTGAAGGAGGTAGAGCATATGGGGCAGAATGTTAATACTAATTATTGCTATTCTTTGATGGAGGGAAAAGCTAACTGAGGACAACCTGTGTAGATCAACCTGTATCTGGAGGAAAAGGCTTCAAAATTGAATAGTTCTAGGACCCCAGGGTCAGAAGTGATATACAGGCCTAAATATTTTATTTTGGTTGTTTGCCATTTAAAGGGAAAGGATTTTCTGAGCTGAGAGGAAGGAGAGAAATTAAAGGACAATATTTCAGTTTTATTTATTTTGAGTTTAAAGTCCGACAGTTTTTCAAAGAGGGATAAGATATTCCATGCAGCTGGGATTGATTGATTGGTTGATAATAGTGTTAACATGATATCATCTGCAAATAATCCTATTTTGTATTCTATTTGGCCTAATGCGATTCCTTCAACTGTGGGGTGTTGCAGTAGGGCTGCTAGGGGTTCTATGAATAAAGCAAAAGATAGGGGAGAGAGAACAGCCTGCCAAGTCCCCTTCCAAGAGGGAAGGGCTGAGACAATGAACCATTAACTCGTATATGTGCTTTAGGGGAGATATATTGTTTTAAACAGACAATAAATTGTGGGGAAGCAAAACATTTTAAGGGTTTCCCATAAAAGAACCAAGATACACGATCAACGTTTTTCCATGTCTAAGCTAAGGAACACTGATGGAATTTGTCTTGCTCGTATGAATTCCTGTAGCAGAAGGGCTCACGTGATATTGTTAGAGGTATTCGATTTTGACAAATCAAGATTGGTCAGGGTGTATTATATGAGGGACTATATTTTCAAGTCTGGTAGAGAGAGTAGCCATGTAAATTTTATAATCAACATTTAATATTGAGAGTGGACGATATGATCTGGGGTCTGTAGGTCATTGTTGGGTTTCATTATTGGGGCTATAGTTGCATAGTCCCAGGAGGGAGAAGAGGGACCACCTTGGGAGACCTCATTAAAGAGGGTGTGGAGTTTAGATGTTAAATCTTTTTGAGTTTTTGTACCATTCAGAAGTGTATCCGGTCCCGGCATTTCCCTGGTTTTATTTTTTGATGGTTTCTTCAGTTTCTAATGTTGTAATTGGGGCTTTTAAGAAATTACTTTGAAGGGAGAGAGTTGGTAGGTTAGCTTGTTTCGAAATTGTATTATTTCAGTTTGATTAGGATTATTAGTGGGGAGTATAGGGAGAGAGTTGGTAGGTTAGCTTGTTTCAGAAATTGTATTATTTCAGTTTGATTAGGATTATTAGTGGGGAGTATAATTTAGTATAATAATCTGTGAAGGCCTTTTGGATATGGGGCAGGGAATGATGGGTCTGTCCTGAAGTGGGGTTTTAAGTCTAAGTATTGTTGAGGTAGCCTTATTAGCTATAAATCTATAAGCCAATTATTTAGTGCTCCTGGGGCCTCCATCATGTATGGACTGGCGAGGTAATATAAGGACTGCTGTATTTTATTATCTAGTATTTTTGAGGTCAGCTTTGTAGCTCTTATCAGAAGCTGAAGGTCTGCATCTCCTTCCTATACAATAACTGATAATTTTTAAGAGATTGAGAGTCTGTGGTATTCCAAGTCCCTTTCCTTGTTTTCCTAGAAGCATAAAGTATCAATTCTCCCTGGATTTTGCTTTCATTGCATCCCATTGTATGGCTTGGGATATCTCTGGGTCTGAGTTTTCAGAGAAGAAGCAGGAAACCTTGGAGGAAAGGTTTTGATAAACTCTTGATCAGATAGTGTTGCGGATTAAGTCTCAAAGGGTTCTCTTACCCTCTCGCTCTAAGCCCAATAAGATAATCAGTGGATAATTATCTGTTATCAGTTTAAGGCCTACTATGGTGATATCTTGGACAGCGATAGGTGTTCACATGTTGTAAGGATGTAATCTAGTCTAGAATGCATTTTAAATCTGGGGAAGTAGTAGGTGAAACCTGAGGCAGAAGGAATATCCCGTCGCAGACATCTGCCAATCCTAAATGTTCTAAGGTTGATTTAAATTGTCTAGAGGTCTTGTTATTTCTATAATTTTGAGGTTTAGAGCAATCCAACTGAGGGGTTACAGTTAAATTCAAGTCACCACCCATGACCAACTGTCCTTGCATTAAGTCAAGTAGGGAGGATATAAATCCCTATATGTTGAAAAGGTGGATTGGGGGAAGTATACACTAGCTAGGTAATTTGTTTGCCATATAGAAGACCCTGGATTATTACATAGCAGCCTGCTGCATCTACATGTGTTTGATGGATTTCAAGGGGTGTATTTCTAGGGATTAAGATTGCTGCACCTTTTCCTCCCTCTGGGGTGGGATGAGGTGACTACCCTGTATCTTCCACCCCACTTCAACTTCAGGTGTTCAGTCTCAGAAAGATGGGTTTCTTGTAAAAAAATTAGGTCTGTGGTCTGCCTAGATAAGTTCTGCATCAGTCTAGCTCATTTGATTGGGTCATGTATCCCATTTATGTTATGGGATAATATTTTCACTGATTTAGCATGCCCATTTGTAAAATGTGCAGTTTTGGATCTTGTATGTCTTTTCTCCCCAGGAAGAAGATGAAAGTAATAATCCAGACCGTGCTACCCCACATTCCAAACAAGTTGACCACCTCGTCATCGAACAGTAGACTTTATCATGCTCCTGTTTCAATAAAACATTTTCATACATTATTAATCCTGTGTGTATGTGGTTTTTCTCCCCCTTTACGGCATATCTTTGGGTGCCATGACAAACAATTAAACAAGTGACCATAAATTAGGTCCAAAAACTGTAATAAAGGTAAACATCCAGTGTACTGGAAAACTTTTACTTACAAGGGTAACTTATGTACACTTTGACTTCCAATTGGAAGAGCTTGTGTGGAGCTTCTTTTGAGTTCTCCTAGCCGAGGAGCCAAGCGGACCCCGGTGGAGAAAGGGTTCTTAACCAGATCCTGGATAGGATGATATTCAGAATCAGAAGTAGAGCCCTAAGGAAGTGATATCCAGTTCACTCCAAAAATGGTCCGGTAGCGTTTTAATGGATTTCAGTTATAATTTGTGAGAGGATCTCACTACCTTGGTTGGACTGGATTTGGCAAACTGTGTATGGATTAGATGATAAGGATTTGGGGGACATGGGTTCACAGCTTGATGGGCCTAATGTGGCAGATGGAATGACCTCACCCCATTCTATTCCAACATCCATTAGCATAAAAGAAGGAGGCACACTATGGGAGAAGGGGACCCTGACCCATCCCTCACAGAGAAGATGCTTCTGGTGATCAGGACTTGGTTTGGGATGATTCAGTAACCCCACTATCAATTCCAGAGGAATCAGAATAGCAGGAGCAGGACCAAGCCAAAACACGGGACCAAGGGGGCAACCCAGAGAGCGGGAAGTACTCTGCATGTCTGAAGCAGTCCAAAGGAGACCCTCACCCAGTCCCAGAACCATGCATCGTGAATTGGGTCAGCAAAGATAGTCCAGTCTGGGATCCTGGGATAGGGGCCCTCAGGTGTGTGCAAAGGATGGCCAACTGCCCAACTTTGATTAGTCCATGCCAGGGCCACCCTCTGTGCCACATCCCCAGCCCCTGGCCACTGGGTGTCAAGCCTCCTTAAGGCCTGGGGCCAGGCCATTGCAAGACATGCCTTCACTACCAATATCCAACCGAGGATACCCCACCCCACCACAACCCCCACCCCATCCCAATGCAAAAAGTCAACAGCACGGGTAACAGGAGAATGACCAGTAGGGATAACTCAGACATGAAGATTCTGCCCAAGGTCTGTGAGTTCAGTCCTGGCAAAGGCCACTCTTTTGACTTCTGGGAGCATTGGGAAGAGGGTGAGAGGGATCCATCCCCTCAATCCCCCCAGCACCATGGCCACTGAGTAGGCTAAGAGGCAGCAGGACAGACTGGAAGGAATGGGAGGAGGAGGCCAGCACTCCATGTGATCATTAGAAAGAGATGGATCAGGCTGGACAGCTCAAGACCCCTACCCGGTTTGTTAGGTAACTTCATGTTGGGTTGCCACCCCCAGGCAGGGTTGCCTCCGTAAGGGTCCATGCCTGAGAGTCTCCGCCACCAACCATGATGGGAGCTCAAGCCAAAGATCCGAAGGGCCTCATCTTGCACTATTATCAAAGTTATGATCAAGGCTGGTGGTGTGTAGGAAGGCGCCCACCAATGGACCAACTGCTTCACGAAAAGCCCCAAAGCCCCTCTCAGCACATAGAGCCTTACTGGGGACCGGTGGAAACCCTCAAGAAAGTGAACGAGTACAAACAGTGAGGCAAGGGGTCTGGGAATAAATGAGTACAGAACTAACCCAGGGCA
The DNA here is from genome assembly GCA_016271365.2 of Neoceratodus forsteri. NCBI lineage: Eukaryota > Metazoa > Chordata > Ceratodontiformes > Ceratodontidae > Neoceratodus > Neoceratodus forsteri. Next base: position 555,660,414 of record CM057452.1, on the reverse strand, counting down.
GCACACTGCCACAGTGGCTAATCCTTGCCTCACTAATCGGGAGGGACCTCACAACCTCAACAGCAGGGATCATCAATAAGAAATCTGAACGAGGTAACCCACAGCAGGCATTGCTACAGGAAGGGCTCTCTCTCAGCCTCACCTCCTGCCACCTTCAATAAGCACCACCTGGGTTGTCTATCCCACATACCCCACCCCTCAGTAGCATCACCAAACCAAGTAGTCCTCATATGAGGAGAATAGCCTCCGGGTTGAGATTTGCTGAGCCCAACATGTACGGTTTGTTTCACTGTTCACCCCTCACCCCCAGACACAATCTCGGCAATCGCAGGTTGTGAAAGGACCTCTGTCAATCAATAACGGCCCCGGAATAAGACTCCAGTGTTACAAACGAATAAAGACAAGAGTCAAGGTGGTAAACTTAGGAAATAGGACCAGAACTGTCCTGTAGGTAGTGTGAGAGGGCTTAGACAAGACTCTGTCCAAGCTAGTGGGGGTGAGAAGGCGGGCACCACGTCATCCGTCCCTGAGGAGCATTCCTGGGAGGTTAGTTTTTGTAGTGAGGAAAATTCTCACAATCCTAAAAACAGTTGATATAAGTGAGAAAGAGCAGGTAGGGCAGAGCTGGAGGAAGTAGCTTGGCCGCTTTTATTCACTTTTAGTTAAACTCCTCTAGGACATAGCAGTGCTCCCCACCTTCTTCAACCATGACCACCACCAAGCCCAGCGAGCATGCTCCAAACCTCCTCACTTACCTCTTCTATTCAGAGGATTTTTATTTATTTTTTAGATGAAGACTCAAACAGGGTTAGCGGAGTTACGGTGTTGCTGAAGCTGTTGGATAAGGTCAGTGATCGACTGCATTGGCTGGAGCTCTTGCTGACTCTGTTTCCTAGGGATGGGTTTGACACGCTGAGAGATCAACTCCTTGACTTTGTCCGTGATGATGCTCTTGATTGCAGATCTATCGCAGCTTCACAGGCTAAAGAGTAAACCTGGGTTCCAGAGGAAGATGGACCACCAGCTTGGCAGGGTAGGGAGTCTTGAATTTGATTTGTTTTGATCGTAAGACTGAGAAGAGGGGACCATACTCTCACGCTGCTTTTGAGTTAGGGGTGCGTAGTCATTATCGAAAAGAAGACAAGTCTGATCCCACATAACCCTACCCTTTTTCCATGCTTTGTTTAGGGCGTTTCTTTAGTTTGGAAGCTGAGGAAGAAGATTAAAAGGAGTGTGACCTGGTGTCTGGGCAGAAAGGTTTAGGGCCTAAAGCACAGTGGGCTCTTTCAATGTCGAGCTGAAATTCTGGTTCTAGTGATAATGCCAGGCGTAAAAGATAATCTGTACACCTCGGATCATTCCCTCCTCACCTCCGGGATTCCAAATATTCTAATGTTTCGCATCGACTTCTGTTTTCCGTATCTTCCTGGTGAGCAGATATAGCTATTTGTTTGGCTAGTACAGCCCGGACAGACGCCTCGAGGTCTTCTACGGGTGGTATTCCAAGAGATTTGAAGGTCTGCCTCTGAAATTCTGCTTTCAAGGTGTGAGATTTCAGGCAAGTTGTGTAAGAATTCTCTTACTCACCCCTAAAATCAGATATAGCTTGCAGTAATGTATCAGTTGAAGCGTCAGTGTTCTACCTGTTAGCCTTCAGTTTAGGAGTTATTTCTCAGGGCCTGGGGTATTCTTTGAGCAGGCCTGTCCTTCGTCTGAATGTAGATCTTCGGTTTCTGTGTTGTCGGCAATCGGTAGGTACCAATTCTGGGAAGCTTTTGCCATTTTAGCTTGATTGGACGAGCAATGTTTGTAAGAAGAGATTTATTTTCCAATTTTTGTGTTTTTACTCGTTATTAGAAGATTGAAGGTAGGAGCTCTCACAAAACGTGGCTTCACGGAGGAATACCGAACTGGAAGTCCTCAGTAACTCTTAAATACTTGTTTTGATTAGCTTTTAAATATTTAAATATAATAAATAGTCATACATACTGGAAATAAATAGAATTCATAAGCTTGCACAATACAAGAAACAGTGTTCAGACTCGTGGTCTGGTGTTTTCAGTTTTTCTGCTTCCTCATTTGTAATAGTTTTGTGCGCAGTAGAACTTGAAATGCTAAAGTTACAGATGAATGATTTTTGTTTGTTCTCAGTCAGTGTTACAGATTTATTGCTGATGTTGGTGAAGGTCTGATAGCTTGTGAGCTGTTCTAGGGCTTGGCTAGTGTTTGGGTGACTTATTTCTATGTTTTCAAATATAGCATTCTCATCTTTTGCCATCAGAGTTTGTTACCCTTTTATCTATGGCACTCCACTGATGTTTTGCTTCTACAGTGTTACAGTCTTTTTTACAGCTGCAGGGCAGAGCTCTACAGGTATTTTACTATCACATAGAAAAATGGACTTCAGCAGATTGCTAACGGACATTTTTATTTTTTATTCATTTTTTAGTTTTTTGTTGACCAGGTAAGTGCATTAGACAATTTCTGTCTATTTTCAGGCACAACCAGGGGAGGATACAGATGAAATGCCAACTGATTTTGAACCAGATTAAGCTGTTGGTGGTATTTTAGTGAATGGGGAAATTTGCCAGGGCACTGGGGTGCTGCCACTATGGAGGAAGGTGTGCTGGAGAATCATTCTGCTGGTGTACCTGTGGGTGAGAAGGTCTCCCAGCCCACAGGTCCAGCACAGGAGACCACACTAGAGAACATGGAAGTGTTGAATTCAGTGCATAGAACTACAAACCAATCTGCTGCATCTCAGGTACAGGAACAAGTACAACATGGACTTTTGACTCTGATGAAGTTGGTTAAATAATATTCTGATGCAGAATAAGGAATTGCACAGTGCTGTCACTAAAAGCGCAATACTGAATACCGCTATGCATGACACTGCTGTTGTACAGGATTTGGATGTTTCTGATGAACTCTTGCAAGAAGCTGCTAAACTAATCATGAAGCAGGTGCAGCCGAGTGCTGCAGTTCAGGCGGTATGTCTAAATCAGCGATATCGTAACTTCGCACATTCCAGACACCTGAGTCACCTTTGGTGAATGTTTTACAGTTGCAACGGCTAAATCCCTGACAGGAGCAATGAATTCAGCTTTGTCTCCTCACATTATGACTTCAGTGAGTAAAACGAATTGTATTCCTGAACTGTTACCTTACGATACTGTTTCTTCACTGGGGTTATGAAAGGAAGGGAGGTAGACATTACAGCACAGCCTGCTCATGGGTCCTTCACAATGTCTTTGGAGCACTCCTGCTTTCTGCAGGTTGGAAGGCGGAGAGCCACCAGGATTTGGATCCGGATCCGCCCATAGACCGATCCAGGGACTCTTCTCCTCCCAGTATAGTTGTGCCTGAGAACACTAATTCTGCACCAGTCGCCCAAGTATTGGAACAGGAGTGTGCTTCTGACAATCAGAGAAGATTGTCCCAGTCTGTTTCTAGCATTAAAATGTTACAGAGTCCTCTGTTTCTGAGGAAGAAGCAGTGACATCTACTAAGTGGGCTGAATCAGGGAAGAGGGGCAAGGGGCTTCCAGAGCCACTCCAACTTTTCAAGAGCATGCAAAATCTACTTGGGAGTCTTTTCAGAGGAAAGACCCTTTACAAGATCCCCTTGCAGAGATGCAATGCAGTTTGCCTGGAATACCTTGGGGGTTTGGTGCTGGCTCCTGATTGTCTGTATATTGGTCATGACTTATTGAAGGGGTCATTTGTTTTTTTCAACAGAAATCCATGCCTTGGTTTATGTTTCAGGCTCTGTTTTATATGATATAAGTTTTACTTCCCCACAGAGTCTTGACCAATTTTGGACAAAATATGATGCTTTCAAATAGACTGAACTATGGTTACCAGTTAAAGCAATACCTGACTAGACCTTCTATCAAAATATTATTGTTTTATTCCATAATAAATCTGTTTCCATTCATGACATTGTTTATTGGTTGCAGAAACACTGTGATGTGTTGGGAGTCCTAGACCTATATTTGATGAGGAATGTCTTTGGAATGGGGGTGGATTATACAGGTCCGTTTAAGACACAATAACCTTGGCCCAGTACATCTTCCTAACAGTCTATTTTTGGGTAATGAGAGGGTCATTGTTTGTACCCTATGCCAACTAAGAACTTGCTTTAGATGCATACACACCATTTGGGGTCAGCATGTGACAGAATCAAATGTAATTTATGCTTAGCATTTGGTCACCATAACTCTGACTGCACTGAGGATTTATGCTGCAATTTATGTGATGATGTTGGACATGCTTATGAAGCCTGTCCTTGGGCTACTCACAATAGAAATGACATTGTTAGCCAAGATTTCACTTTACAAGAAGCTCAGAAGGAAAGAAATACAAAAAGGAAACAGAAAACTAGTCAGGCTCCTCTGGAGCATACAAATCCCCCATCTCCACTGCCACCCCTTCAGGCCCTCCTAAAGCTGATGCTTAAATTCTGAGTGTAGAAGTAGTTTCTACTCCCCTATAGTACCTCCTCAGACTACAGACCATGTACTTTCTTCTTGTGTTTCTAAATCATCTCTTGCGGCCAATGACATTGAAATCCAAATCCCCCATGGCTAAGAGTAGGCAAAAAAAGAGGTATGAAGCAAACAAGGCCCAGGTCTAAAGTTGCAAAAGCAAGCATCCGGGGATGAAGGTATTGTTTTATTGAACAAATTTGATATTCTTAGACCCTCTCGGTAGATTCAGAACAAGGAGGGGACTGGAGGCTTCTTCCCTCACTCCTTTCTCCTCTGAATCAGAAGGGGAATGGATTGAGGAGGCGCCGAAGGAGACCAGACTCCCAGGATTCATACTAGAATTCATAGAAGTTCTAGATTAAGGAAACCACCTTAAAGTATCTTGTATCCTGTACCATTAGCCTTTCCCTGTTTAGGGTAGTGACCATTAATGTGAACAGCATTTGGATTGCTAAACGTAGGTTGATAACACTGTCAGTGTTGAAAGATTTGAATTGTGACATATATTTACTACAGGATACTAGACTAAACACACTTTCTTTAGTTCGCTCAGCCCAACAATTGTGGTGTTGGAGCCCTCATTTTTCATTTGGCACAGGGTTTGTGAGGAGTAGGCATATTGTTTAAAGGGGTTGGGTTTAGGGTGTCACATTTAGTACACATATTAGAGGTAGAGCTCTCCTCTTAGATTTTACTCTTAAAGAGTTTGGGTGGAGATTGATTAATATCTATGCCTCTCTTACAAAAGGGAGCAGATTGATATATATTAGAAGGTCAGCCCTTATTTATCCTCAACAAAAATAGTGATATGGGGAGATTTTAATTGTGTACTTGATAGACATGATAGGGAGTGACTACAACAAAACTGTTTTGTGATTCCAATTATCTTAATAAACTTATTCACCAGAGTAGTTTGCAAGATTCCTTTAGAAGTGTACATAAAACTGGGGGTCATACTTACTATAAGTACACTTTCTTCTAGAATTGATTTCATATTTACAAAGAAAATATTAGTATCTCACAAGCAGACATTATTCCTCTTGAAACTTCAGACCATGCAGTCCTTCAGATTGTAGTGGAGGTGAATGTGGACCAAGATATGGTCAGGGATACTGGAAACTGAACACCACACTTTTGAAAGAACAGAAAGTAAAACTCAAGATTATTGAATATCTTAAAGCACGAATGTCAGTTGCATGTTTAGTGGGTAACCTTAGTACGTGGTGGGAGGAAACAAAAGGGTTTAAAAGCAGTGTTTCAGACATATTCTTCTAAAGTTAGGTTGAGTCAGTATAAAGAATATCTGAAACTTCGTTTCAACTTAATAAGCTCTATTCCATTATTAATATTCAACAGATTGTGTTGACACCAGATCCTTAATCTAAAAAATATATGTTGTAGTTACAATATTCTAGAGCTACAGCTATGCTAAATGAGCATTGAATTTGGCTCACCAGGAAAACACGGTTTGGAGAGGCATTTAAAGTCTACTTGCACAGGGCCTCTGAGAAATTTCTGGAATCTGTTAGGTTACAGGATGGGACTAGTATATTGAATGGGCCAGCAATATTACAGGCTGTCACACAATATTTATCAGAAATGTATAGAACGACCCTTATCGATGTCTCACAAGTAACATTTTGCCAGCTGTTCAAGTTTCAGATATACCCAGTGAACTTTTAAGGAACATTACTATACCTATCTCTAAGGCTGAGATCGGAGGGTTATTAAACATCTTAAAAATCTACAGCCCTGGGTATTGATGGCCTTTCTTCAGAATTTTATGTGGAATTTACTGAAATTTTACAGACTATATTAATGACAGTGTTTAATACAATTTTGGATACGTTGCAGGTTGATATGCATTTTGTGTAGCAATAAAGATCTTGATTTATGAGAAAGGTGATAGAACAATTCTGGACAATTGAAGATCACTGAGTCTTTTAAATACTGACTATAAAATGTTATTGAAAATTGTACTAAATCCCTACTCAATATTGCTTCACTACTTATTTTATCAACCCAAACATGTTCAGTTTTGGGAGCTCGATCATGCACAATTTATTATTACTTAGGAAGATCATAGAAAGGGATAAAGATGGCCAATCACAGGGATTTGTTATGTCCATAGATCAGGAAAAAGCTTTCAACAGTACCACATCATTTCATCTCCTAATATTAACACATTATGGTATTCCTGCTAGTTTTGTGAACTGGATCCCATTGCTGTATAAGAATGCTAGGGCAATGCCCTTTGCCAATGGACATCTGGCCACTTATATTGATATATCATGTGGGTAAGACAAGGATGTCCGCTTAGTCCTCTACTTTATATATTGTGTCTGGACCCATTGCTTACGTCTCATTCAACAGGATTGTTGGGATCCCTACACTGGGGTGCTATAGAAATTAAGGTGACTGCTTATGCAGATGATTTATGTGTTCTTGTAACTGATTACACTTCAGACATCCAAGTTCTTCATTGTATTGAAGTATTGTCTAGATTATCTGGAGCCTGTTTGAATATACTGTAGAGAAAAGTATTATTTACCCATTAAATAATTCAAGTGTTTCTCCTATGTCTTGGAAAGGTATCCGGGTGTATTCTGACCCTTGTCAGTATTTAGGAATTTGTTTGAATGGGAGGATAATAGTGTGTATAATTGGACAAAGAAAAATAATTTGTAAAACAAAGGTGGAAGTATGGAAAACTTGGAACCAGACAAAAAGAAAAAGGTGGCAGTAATTAAAACTTTTTCTCCCAATATTCATTTTTCTTAGTTCTGTTTACCCTTTACCTCAGTCTTTGGAAACTTCTCTATTAGGACTAGTACTCCAGATATTATGGGAAGCTGCTTGAGTCCACCAAACAGAAATAATATATTTACCGTAGCGAAGGAGGTTTAGATTTGATTAATCCAGTACGTTTTCTATCGTAATTTTTTCATGTTAATTTAGTTGATTTGACAAAACCTAGTTTAGCAGTATGGTCTATATTTGCCAGTGAATCGTTAAGGCTTCTTACAATATTTAGGAGAAACAAAGTGTCTTGAAAGCACAGGTTAAAACAAACTGTGTTTTTCAGACCTGCACTTAGTAAATTAAAAACTTGGAAGTTACAATTTAATATATTGTCCAAATTCACTACTAAAATGCTTTATTCCACAATCCATAATTCTATAAATCCACCATTTCTCTACTTTAGGCAGATAGATCCAAGTTATAATAATATTATATTGGATTCCTTAAGGACCTCTATATTCCATCAAGAATATGGGATATTAGTTGGTTAAGTGCACATACTGTTTATTTGTGAAAGGTAATGCAAAACATAAAAGAACAGAGGAGACGGATGTGCCCTGGATATCTTGTATTGCACAGGAGGAATCAATGTTCCATTTTTTATTGAATGTCCATATGCTAAAGCTACATGGGGTATAATAGCTACTAGGTGGAACAATATATACTGGAAGGACATCTCATATGTAGAAATAGTTGGTGGCTTTAGTTTTCAAAACGTAGGTATACATAAGGGAACAATATGAATCATTCTTGCATTTATAAAGTTTGTTTTATGGCAGATGAGATGTAAGTTTGTCCTACAGCAACTATATCAAGAACCCAAACAAACTGTTGCTATTGTGGAAAATGAACTCTTGAAACAATGAATGTTTGAAAAACAACATGTGTCCTCAGACAGTTGGGTCCTACGTTGGACAGAGGTACCATTCCTTAAGGAAAAAATAGGATAGTTTAACTGTGATAATTTTTGTGTGAGTTCTCATTTCTGTTTTCTACTATAAATGTATTTTGTTTCTTTGGAATGTAATGTACAGTTTTCTTAATAAAATTCCCCTACTGTTGTCGGCAGGTGGCGCTGTGGAACTGTCAGTAGAGTCAGACCTCTGATGGGAGGAGACAGTGGAGGAGGTTGGGTGCCAACTCGCCCGCAGATACAAGCTACAAACAAGAGGCAGTATGGCTGGGATGCACCAAAGTGGTGGCCAGCAAATCATACCAAGCCCCTTGTATACAGTATTTCAGTCAGATGGTGCTGGACTCACTGATAGTCCGGCGTCTATGAGTAGGATACTAGCTCAGAATGAAGCATAAGTACAGCTACTGTTCTGCGTCTTAGTAAGGAGGCCTGTGTTACCGTTGTTGGAGCTATGGAACTGGACCTGCATTACAAGAGCCCCTGACTTGTCTCAAGGAGAACAGCAGATTTGGGAGATGGCTGCTGAAGAGTATTGAGTGGTATAGCTTGCTGTGGAAGAAGAGCTCAAAAAGGAAACACCCTGAGAGTGATTCGCCCTCAGGTGCTGCAGGTACTGGCACCAAAGTTTGCAGGGAATTGTAACCACTGATTCTGTGGGCTTGCGCTCCCCCACAGTCTTCTTGGGCCATACAGCAGTGAATGCAGATAACTGATCCCCAAATATAGCACTTGAACATCGGGCTGGCTGCAACTAGACTTGGGCCAGTGGATTGCAGATTCTGCAATACCAATCCCAGGGTTGGAAAGGGTAGCTGTGTCACTGCCTCTGACTTCTGCTATTTCTAAGCAGGAAGTGAGTGTGCATGTAAAGACTGTTGCTGGACCTAGTATGGGCTCTGACTGAGTTGTTTCTAAGGGTGAAATTACTATTACTGACCAAAGCAGGCATTCTTACTGTTAAGGACTATGGGGTAGAACAGTGCCCATTAATTTTACCTAGTCGAAACTCCAACTCCCTGTACAAACTATGGCAGGTATACCTAATGATACTGCATGTGTGCAGGAACATCCAAATAGTGAACCTGTGGACAATGCAGAGAATATCGGATGCAGGGATCTACCGTCTTTTGACCCCAGCAGCTACCTATGCTAGCCTGTTCCAGAAACCAGTTTCTCTAGCTAAAAGATGGAACGCTGTGAGACTGAGGTTTCTAGGGCCCATGGATACTATGCCTGATAGGTTCTATGTGGGTAAGGTATTAATTAAATAAATGCTGGGCTTTACTCCCAGCAAAGTGTATGCTTTTATTTTATTTATTTATTTATTTCAGAATTCAGAAAATATCTTTGAGTCAAAGACTCTTTACAAAGGTTCCACATCACATATAATAGATACAGACACACAATACAGAAAATGTTACAGAGCAAAGTTAGGTTTGTCACAGGTACAGTTAGGCTAACATTCAGTAACTAGTGCTGTTTAAGATTGTGATAAAACTGGATCTTAACAATCCCTGGGAAAATTGGAGTTAGAGCTGTGGGCAGAGGCAGGCCGGTGGCCATTGTCAGTGGTAGAGGCACAGGGGCCTGGTTCAGGTACAGTCGCAATCACTTGTGGCCCAAAGGTGGGCCCTAAGATGCGTTTAAAATTACCAATTCTATGTTCAAAGAGCAAGGAGGAGGGTAGGTAATTCATCCACAAAGGTGCCCTATAGCAGAAGGATCTTTGGAATTGAGCTGTGCGACAAGAAGGGATGGAGAAAGATGAGTGTCAGAGATACCGGTGTGTTTAAGTTTTGAGTCTGTGGTGATTAAGGGGTGAGTGCTGAGGAGGAGGCCAAGGGTGATTTCTTTGCCAGGACACAAGTGTGGAATCTGATTCTGTTATCAAGGTTAAGCAAATTGGTGTCCTTATATAGCAAACAGGTAAGAGTGAGTCTATCACACCCTAATAGAAGATGACAGGCTTTTTAAGGACAAGTCTAAGACTACCAAGGGCTGAGGAGCTTGCCTCTCCAAAAGTCAGAAAGGCCATAGTCGAGCAGAGAGAGTACCGAGGAGGAGATAGCGAGCTAAAGGGCCTCAGGGTAAGGCAATGTTTATAGCGGTTGCAGAAGCCCTAGTCTAATATTTAGGGCCTTAGATAATTGGCGTATATGCTCATGATAGGTAAGGCTGGTGTCCAAAGTGATCCCCAGGTATTTAAAGGAATGCACAAATTCCAGGGGGTCTGTGACATGATAGTATTTGTGGGAAGAGCCCCACCCTGGAATTCTGCTGATGTCGAATAGTATACCTTTGGTTTATATTTAATAATAAGGCTAGAGGAGAACCAGCTTTCGACAGCGTTGAAAGAGGACTGGAGGGTCTGGTGGAGTTGAAGAGGGTCTGAGTTGGAGGAGAAGATGACAGCATCGTCTGCATAAAGTAATAGGTTGGAGGTGCAGGATGCGGGGAGGAGTTTAGGAAGAGGCTGAATAGAAGGGACCCAAAATGAACCCTTGTGGGACCCCTGAGAGGACAGGGATTTGGAGGATAGGGTATTGCCAATCTTAACTTGGAGGGTCCGGTTGGCAAGATAGTCAGCGAACCATCCCACAGCTTCCTGAGAGAGACCCAGGTTGAGCAAGGAGGTTTGAAGAAGTGAATGGTGGATGGTATCAAAGGCCTTTGTAAGGTCAATGAAGATCACACCTGTGATGTGGACTTTATCCAGCGCAGTATGGATGTCGATGTAAGTTCAAGCAAGGCAGTAGTCGTGCTGTGTCCTTTGCGAGAAACCATGTTGTTGCTTGCAGAGCAGGTCATATTTATTGAGGTGGTCTGTGAGCTTGATCCAAAACTATCCTGTCTAAGGCCTTGGAGAGGGGAAGTATAGAGATAGGGGCAGTAATTGTTAGTAGAGGAGCGGTCGCCACCTTTAAATATGGGCGTGATAGTGGCGGATTTCCAAATGGCAGGGAATTTGCCTAGTGAGAGGGAGAGGTTTAAAATATGGGTGAGAGGAGCAAGGACTTCCTTAAGGAGAGCCGAAGAATTCTGAGATCAAAGGAGTTGGCGTTGGAGGAGGCGTGACTAAGGGCAGTAATAAGTATGGTTTGGCTGACTTAGGAGAGATGCATGAAGGTAAAGGGAGGGGACCTAGGTGGGGGCAGGTGCACTGGGAGCTAGTGGATCGTGGAAGTTCGGGGAGAACTTGGCTAAGGTTGAGAAGGCATTACTGAAAACAGCAGCAATATGAGTGGGGCCAGTGATCAAGGACCCATTAGACAAAACTTGGGAGGGACCGATTGGGGACCTTACCGATATTTCCTTAATGTTGTTTCCAGAACGGTGGCCTGAGCCCCAGACGAGGTTAAAGCAGATTTGTAGTATTCTGCTTTTGCTCTGCAAATGGCCTCCAAGTGCACTTGTTCTGAGCCATTCTATAATTCAATCTATCAAGGGGTAGGCCGGACTCATTGGAAAGCTGCCACAATGAATCCCTGGTTCCATCAAGGACTTGAGTCATTCAGTGAACCAAGGTGCGTGATTGCCTTTTACCTTTCTTTTAGTGAATGGGGCATAGAGGTGCATATATTATTGAAGGACCGGTAAATAGGTCCAAGGCACTGTTAGGGTTTACAGTGTTCAAAATGAAGGTCCAATCAAGGTCCTAAGGTGAGCTTTTAATTGTGCCAGCTTACCAGGACCAAGTTTACGTTGCACAATTATTTTGGGAGGGATCTTGGGATTTTACAGGACCAAGAGCAGAGAACTGGTGTGGTCACTAAGGACATTTGGAAGGACGGAGACATTGGTGATCTTGTGCGGGTGATTAAAGAAGATGAGGTCAAGTAGGGAGAAGGATCCTGTATGGATGGTGGGGGAAGTGACCAGTTGAGTTAGGTCTTGGGCTGTGGCAAGATCAATGTGTGGGATGGCATTCTTACTTAGCCAATTGATATTAAAATCTCCAAGTACAAGTAGTTCTGATTGTGATGGCAGTATGTCCAGATATGACAGTAATGCTTGAAGGCTGATTTTTGGTCCCTTGGGGAATGTATACTGTTGTTATGTATAGAGGGTTTTGGGCTTGTCCCAGTACCAGTCTGACAGTGAGGGCCTGTGTGCCAGCCCCAACTGAGGGGAGTGGAGTAGGTGACCTTGCAAGGTATCCTTAGTGTAGAGGGCACAGCCACCCCCGCTTACCATGTCGATCCACATGGTAAAGGGTAAACCTGGGCAGGGATACTGAGGAATCAGGGGTCCAAGGTGAGCCAGATTTCACACACTGCTATGACATCCAGCTGGTGCTGTAGTACCCAGCCCTGGAAGGAGTCCTACTTTTTGGATGCTACAAATATTGAGAGAGGCTATGTGCAGCTGACCCGGTTATGTTGCAGAGGCATCAAGCCAAATGGTGGTCCAGGGTTAGGATGGATATTCCTGACAAGAGGAGGAGGAGAAGCAGGAATCTTGAGGAGGGGTTCCAGGAGCACTTCCTCTTATTATGGAGGGATAGCTGGGTAAGTGGCATAGTGGAGGAGATGGTAGGAATGGGTAGAGGCTGTGCTTTGAGGTAGGCCTGAAGGTGGTAATGCAAGTCTAGGGTGTCTGACAGTGTTGCATGCTGAGGTTTCTGAGTCTGGACAGCACCAGAGGGAAAGGCCAGGGTTGACCAACTAGGCAGGCATTCATGTGTGTTCAAGAGTGTAGCTGTATGCCCAGCCCCTTTACCAGGGTCAAGGGTGGGGAGTGGCTACCCTTAAAATCCTAGCTGCCAGGCATTCAGACTGAGGCCAATTGGGGGGAGGGAGTGCATAAGAGTATGACAGGGAGGGGACTGGGCAGGGGGAACAAATGGTAAAGCAGCAGAAATATAGTAATCATCCTGACACTAAATGGAAAGCTCAAGGGTTAACAGTGAAACAGGATATCTAGCAGTAGAGCAACATCTAGTGGTAGAACAATATAAGCTGCTAATGGAGATCTAGGCTGATTGGTTACAGCTGCCTATAAAAGGAGTGCTCACCAAGGGCGGTGGTGGGGAGCCAACGCCCCTGCATCGGCGGAGCAGAATGTAGGCAGCAGAGTCCTGCGTAGCATGGTGCTTCAGTGGAAAACTACTCTCCGTACCTGATTCCAGCTGCACTTGGGTGGGGGTGGGGAGGGTGCCTGAGTCACTAGTCCTCTCAACCTCCTGTGAGCCTGTGAAGAAAGCAGAGGACAGGTAAGGAATTTAAGAGGTCATGTTGGGGAACAAAGGGGGTGGGGATAATAGCAGAGAGCGTGTAGGGATCCTCTTTCTTACACTGTAACAGGTCTAGCGTTTTAGTTGCACCACATCAGACTTATACTATAAAGGTAAAGTTGATTTAATCTGTAAAGCCCTCTAAACCAACTAAAATAAGCTATGTACAGCTGCTTTGGGCACTCGTTGATGCTCCGATGTGACATTCAAACACTAACAGCTCCTAACAGCCGTTAAATGAGTCACGGAGTGAGTATTGCTGGATTGATCTGTAAAAGCCCACTAAACTGACTAATAAGCTACTTACAGCTCCTTTGGGCTCTCGTGATGCTCCATGTGAAATTCAACACTAACAGCCCTTAAATGAGTCCTGGAACGAGCCTTTAAGGCACCAGCTGGCTGCAGCATTAAAAGCACTCTACATCAACATATACTCTAGGTACAGCTGCTTAGGCACTCGCAGTTGCTCCGATGCATAGTATAACAATAAATGCCCTTAAATGAGACACGAAGCAGTTCTTAAGGCACCAGTCAGTTTGTAAAAAATAACAGGAGACTTTTAACATGAACCCTTCAGGAGACTTTCTTCATATGTGCGCCTAACAGTAAATGGCGCCAAGATTCAAAATGAGAATGTAGGCAGCAGAGTCCTTCACAGTAGCATGGTGCTTCAGTGGAAAACTACTCTGTACTTGATTCAGCGCACTGGCGGCGGGGAGGGCGCTCAGCTCCACTAGCCCTCTCGACCTCCTGTGAGCCTGATTCAGCAATTCGGGGGTGGGGTGGGAGGGGCCATAATCACTAGCCCTCTTGGCCTTCTGTGAGCCTGATTCAATGCAATTTGGGGTGGGGTGGGGAGGGCACCATAGTCACTAGCCCTCTTGACCTCCTGTGAGCCTGATTCAGCATCAATTCGGTGGTGGGGGGGGGAGGCGCCGTAGTCACTAGCCCTCTCGATCTCCTGTGAGCCTGATTCAGCACAATTCAGGGGTGGGGTGGGGAGGACGCATAGTCACTAGCCCTCTTGATCTCCTGTGAGCCTGTGAACCTGTGGATCCATACACCTTGTGATAACACCTATGATATTAGTTTTAGGACACCTGATATTCTGAACAGATTTTGAATGAAGTATTCACTTTTAAAACAAATCCTGCCTGGTCCCATTTTCAGGCAATTCTCTTGACAAAGCAATCCTTTAAAGTTATTACTGTGTTGTTTTGAAATTAAGGTGTCAAGTAGAGGATATTATGTACTGACTGGAAAGAAAATGTATGCTGCAAGGTAACCCTGATCCTATTCTTGATACAGAGGGTTTTTGGAATGGGGTTGGAGGTACAAAATTAATCTCACTCAAACATAGGAAGGGTTACAACATCTGCCAAGTTGTTTCTACTTAGGGAGAGATAAAGGCTTTATTTTTATCTGGGACAACCACGCCATTGTTACAAATGAGGTTCAGGACGACATCTCAGTAGAACTTGTGATGTTGTGAAATGTGTCCAATGTGGTAAATTGGGACATGTACTGTCCAACTGCCACCACCTGCTAAATGTTCAGTTTGTGAAGAAGCCCACTCTTATGTTGATTTCCCTGGGCAGCCCAAATAAGATGAATTGGGACTTTTGTATTCAGGATTTTTACATTAATACTGCTGTTCATGTGGCTCAGAGACAAAATCCCCACCCCTTGGAAGGCCCCTGACTGTTGCTTGTGAGAGACAGATAGACCCTCCACGTCAGCTATGGCTGGTCCAATCCAGGCATGAGGTATCTATTCCTGACCATGTGGTACAATTCCAGTGGTTCCTTCTCATTGAAGAGTCACCCATTATATCTACATCGATGCCCCGCCACTTCCACTAGAAGAACATATATCCTAGTATCTAACAAGTGAAGTAGCCTAAGATCTAGAAGTACTAGGATGGCATTGCATGAATAAAACATAGTCCCTGCAGAATGCATTTCAGCCTTGCAGGAGGACATTGGTACTGAGTCTGACTTGACTTCTATTCGTTCATCTCAACCTGAAGGGGTATCTGACACTGAGCAACCTTTGGAAAATACAGATACTGTAAAAGAAAAAGAAGGCTTGTTTAGGGACACAGAAATGGACTAGAAAAATAACTGGGATTAGGCTATTAGTATAGTATGGCTTTCAATATCTGCTATCGTTCTCTGTTCTTGCTTCATATGCTATATAACATGTGTGTTGCTTTCGCTCAATGTCAATAGTATCCAGTCTGACAGAAAAGAGTTTTAATATATTCCTCTTTGATGGTAGAAAGCAGGATGTTGTTTTCTTACAGGATACTCAATTGCACACCCAGTTTGATGTAGAACATGCCTCTAGGAGATGGAAATGGACTAACATATTAGTCGGTTGGTGAGGGATTTGTGTTCGGGGAAGGCATAGCAGTAAATAATCCTACGGCCCATTTAGTTCAACTTGTGGATATTGAGCCAGGACATGTATTACTGTTGGATATGGTAATCAATGATCTGTACTGTTGATTCATTAATGTATATGCTCCTCAAGTCAAGTCTGCCAGAATTACCATATTTCGAGCCATACAACTGTATTTGTTTACATCAAAATGTGTTTTTGGGGGAGATTTTAATTGTGGTAGGTATCACACCGATAGGGGGCTCTGAACTCCAAAACTGTATTGTGATGCGAATTTGACAATGATCTGTTACTTCAGATAGATTGGTTGATGTATTTGCTATGATGGGGAAGCCACATTCTTTCAAGGTACTAAACCAACTATAATAGATTTTGGTTCCTCTTGGATGCTTTGAAAATAATAAACACTATCACTTTACAGGAAATCCAAACTGCTTTATCATCATTAAAAAACAGTAAAGCACCTGGTAGTGATGGGTTCCTATTGATTTTTATAAAACCCTGACACTCTTTGTCCTGTATTAGTCAATGTATTCCAAGAAGCAACTTAATAAAGAAACTCCCATGCACAATGACCAAGCCATTATAACAGTCTTACCAAAAAAATACAAAGACCCTTTTCTTCCTTCAAACTATAGACCGATCTCACTTCTTAATACTGATGGAAAAATCGTTGCCAAATTATTAACTCTCCGTTAGAATCTTTAATGACTAAACTCATCCATACTTCTCAATCAGGATTTATCAAAATTAGAAACAGTTCTGATAATCTTCACTCATTACTCAATTTAATTCACAAAGCAAAACTCTTAAAACCCTGCAGCTGCAATAGCCATTGACTTTGAGAAAGCATTTGACTCTGTCAATCGGGAATATCTGTATCAGGTATTATCTCATTTTGACTTTACAAATAATTTTTGTGCTTGGATTCAATTATTGTATACCTCCTTCAGCTCGAGTTCTCACAAACTCTATTTTGTCCCTCCTTTTACTTAGCAAGAGGCACCAGACAAGGATGCCCCTTATCGCCTTCATTGTTTATACTTGCCATGGAACCTCTTTTCTGCATCCCTATGTCAATCCGGTACAATTAAAGGCATTACTATTGGTAACTCTCACATACTTCCCTCTAAAACTTAACAAATCCAAATGCTACTATTGAATACCCTTTGTAGTCCCCTCATGAACAACTCATTAGGCTTTCGTTGGCCCCCAAGGTATATCTTATCTTGGCTTTCAGATCACCCAACATTGAATAAATTATGGGATGCTAATCTTTCCCTCTGTTAACCAGTATCCGAACAACACTTGATAGATGGAAGCTACTTAAACTTTCTTTTAATGGTAAAATTTCCACCATTAAAATGTCTATAACTCTAAAATATTATACCTATTTTCCAATATCCCTTTGATACCTCCCTCTAGTTTTCTTACCAAAATAGACAAAATTATGGCAGCTTCATTTGGGAAGGCAAAATACCTAGATTTAGTCGTAATAAACTTAGATCCCATTGGTCAAAAGGTAGCTTTGGCCTTCTTGGTTCCAAGCCTACTTATGGGCTTTCCATACATCTCAAACAATTAAATGGTTTAACAAAACCAACATCCAGTCTCCTTTATGGGTCAATATGGAAACATCCTTATGTCCTGGTAAGTGGTGACTTCTTTCCTTTATAACATCCTTACCTCTTTAAAGTCTCACCCTACCATAGCTGCTTCTATATTCTATTGGAAAACCATTCACAAGCATATTAAATCTAACCCCAAACCCTTAGCTTACACCCCATCTGGGGTAACCACCATATATCTCTTGATAATCACCCCATTTTTGCGTACCTGGAAAAATAAGGGTATTCTCTTTGCAGGATATACTTGAACCCAAGTCATTAAAGTTAAAATCTTACACCGACCACTGAGGCATATGGAATTTTCCCCATCAGGATTTTGGAAATATCTACAGCTTCATCATATGCAACTCTTACCTCACACCTTCTCTATCAATTCTCTGTATGATAAGCACATCTCTAAATGGATAAAAACAACATCAATTTAAATAGCACTGTTTACAAAGATATTTGTGATATCCTTCCTGACTACTCTGTCAATGCTAAAACAGATGGAGTACTTTGCTACAATATAATATCGCTAATGCACAATGGTCCAGATGTTGGCTCTCCTGTCACAAATCTTTTAATGATAAAACGAGTTCCCTCATTCAAACCAAGAGCCTTCATTTGTGGTACAGAACTCCTGTTGTATTACAAAAATGGGTTTATTGAATAATAACAATTGCTGGTGCTGCAATTCCCCAATGGGGATTTATTGCATATCTTATGGCACCATCCCCTCATACAAAAGATTTGGCGCTGCACTCACAGATTTGCACTGAAAGTGGTAGGTCAACCTTTACACTGGACCCTAAACATTCCATTCTTGTATTTTTAATCACCATTCTTATAAAATTTCATATTTGCAGAGCAGATGGTTAAATATACTCTTCCTTCAAGTTAAACGCACAATCCTCATGCATTGGAGATCCAACATAATCCCTACCCTTCCTGTATCATTAACCAACTATTGCAATATGCCTCTCTGGACAGTATGACATATATCTTGTCTGACCGACTCATGTTATATAACAATTGTTGGCAGGGTTTTTAATTTTTGAATCAACTAAATCTTCCAACACAATGTATGGACTTAATGTATATGGATTTTCCCTTTTACTGATACATCATTGTAGTCTTGCTTTTTCCCTTTTTATAGTTTCTCTCTTCTTAACTTTCTTATAAATCTTTTCTTTCCTATACTCTGTTCTCAATCGTTTTTATTACTCCACAATCCTTTTATGAATGTACTTTTTCCTTTTGCAGCATCATATATAATTATGTAACATTTAATATAAACCGTATCTAATCATACTATCCGCTTTATGTTCACTACAAATGTCAAGTATATGCTAATTACATGACCTGTATTGTTTACTATATTTTAAACCAAAAGCTCCTTGTATTATTGTAGCAATGTTCTTATTATATGCTGCCTCAATTTTTTAAAAAATCTCACATTGTACTGTACTGTAAGAGGTTTGTCTGTATATCTTATGAAAATTAATAAAAAAGTTTAACTGTAGAAAATAATAAACACTAAGACATTGCTGGTTGCTCCTTCAGGTCATGTAATGCTTGAAGTCATGGTGGGTAGTCATGAAGTTATGCATAGAGACCAGGGTATTGAAGACTGAATTTGGAGTTACTCACATCCCTCTGTTGAAGACGGATTCTTGGCCTTGTTGCAGGCTAGGAAATCAGTGGTCAGTCTCTATGATACTTACAGGGAGTGGTGGGAGGAAACAAAACTAGATATTAGACATTATTTCAAGATAATAGGTGAAATTAATGAGAAATATAACACTGATAATTATCTACAGTTACAGAGACAATTCTTGCACTTGCACTTTCAGGTTGCACAAGGTAATCAGATGGGTTTACCTGAATTAGGTAAGATAAGGAAATTATTGAATCTTTCACAATACAATCATTTCAGGACTCTGGATATGGAATGTAGGTTTGGTTCCCAAGGTGGTAAAGCCTTCATGGATCCTTATCAATTTTGTGCTCACCAAAGACACCAAAATATATCGCCAAGATAATGGATCACATGGGAAGGGTGCACAACTAAAGGAGATATCATGCAAGCCACAGATCAACATATACATAATTTATTTGGTCACCCTGTTGTACCACATCTCCCACATTATTTATGGTTGGCCCGTGTACAGTACCCATACTTGACAAACCTAGTAAGGATATTTTGGTAGCTAACCTTACCCACCCTTGAAGTATCAGCTAGTTTTGCTCAAACCAAGGTGGGTACGCTCCAGGCAAAGATGGGATGCCTTATGAAATATATAACATTGTTTTTACGGTTTTGTTACAAGAGTTTACAGAGGTTTTGAGATTCTGGGATATTACCTGACAGTATGACCGAGGGTCTGGTAGTTCTCATGTATAAAAAGTTGATAGAGCTGTTTTGCAAACTGGAGACTAATAACGCTACTCAACACAGATTTTAAAATTCTGACAAGTTAATCAATAATAGGCTTGTGCTGCATGCAGAGTTTTATTACGTGATTCACAAACATGCTCAATCCCAAACAGAAAGATTACTGATGGTCTAATCTTGTTATAAGAAATAATGCATAGGGGAACTACAGGAGAACTCATGGACCTCATTTTCAGTTTGGATCAGGCAAAACCTTCGATAATGTCAGCCGTGAATATTTGTGGAATTGCCTGGCTCTATATGGGGTCCCAGCAAAATTTTGATTGGATAAAATTTGTTATAAAACTGCTACAGCACAAGCTTATTGTAATGGTTGGTTAGGGTGTCAGTGTACAATTTTAAAAGGGTCCAGCAAGGGTGCCCTTTAAGTGCTTTATTATATTTGTTTACTGTTGATCCATTGCTTAGACAGGTGCATAGTAGTGTAGATATCTACAGTGTATCATTTTCCAATGCTGACCCTGAAATAAAATGCATAGCATATGCAGATGATATTTGTTTTATAGTGGGAGATTTACCATCAGCAGGGATACTGGAATGAGTATTGGATGATTTTATGGCTCATACTGGAGTTACAATTAATTATGAACTTTCACTGTCTTCCCCTCAGAACTGAGATGTTCATGACTCTACAATAATTGGTATTCCAGTGATTACAGGAATGTGTTCTATTCTAGGATATTATTTGGTAAGGGATTGGCATATCGAAACTGAATGCTAAAACTCTAAGATGCTCTAAATAAAGTTAAATTGTGAAATACTTGAGATTATCTAAATTGAAAAGGATCTACATGATTAAAACATTTTATTGCCCAGTTTCTATATTTGAGTACAGTCTTCCCATTACTGGAAACCACAATGTATGGTTGTTTTTTTTTCCTGTATTTGGGGAAGTCGACTTAATCCTATAAAGAGAAGTTTGTTATTGTGAGATCAAAACATGGCGGTCTGAAAATGATCCAACTGGTCGTATTTTTCTGTACTATGTTTCTATACTATAACCTACTTTCTTTAGTATCCCAGAGTGTTAAAGGTGGACTCCTTGGATATTGGATTCTCTAGAAACTATCTTTCACTATGGCCTACACATGCCGTTTTATCTAGACAAACTTCTCTATATGTTTACCTGATACCTTGAGGACTTGTTTTGGTAAGATTAAATTGTGGGTTTATAAAGATCATCTTGTTTGATGTACCAGAAAATATTGTATGATTATCTGATACAAAATATTTCAGGAGACGGCTGTCTTGGATTCCTATCCTCTGCATGATAAGTTATTGATTGGCGAGATGTTAGTTTCCCCGTATTCCTGTGTTTATGTGGGATGTTACATGGTTGGTCTTACACGGTCAATTAAATGTAAGAGGGACTCTTAAACATAAGCAGATCTCTGAGAAATATTGCCTGAGAGATACCTGACCTACTATAGTGGAAACAATGGAATACTTATTCATAGATTGTTCTTTTATTCAGAGATTTTGGCAGACGCTTACAAAATGGCCTACATCTCAGTTCTGTCCTTTGATGTTAAAAATGTTATGTTTGGACATTTTGCCTTTTTGTGGACCAAACATGATAGAGCGACTTTATGGTTATTTCTTGTTTGTTTTAAATTGTATATATGGTTTATACAGTGTAAATTAACCATACAACAGTTACATTATGCCTCTGAAGATTTATGTTTTATGACTGAGAGCTCAGTTACTAATTTGAAGCAGCAAGAACTTGCTACAGTACATGCTGCTCTTTTCAACATAGATGGGCCTCAATAGATTGTCTCAGATAGATGGTGGTGGCCGACTGGGGCATCTGCTCTTAGAGATGTTTTATTACTTTTTCATGATGTATTGTAGGCTTTTAAATGTTTGATTACTATATTATGTATAGGCTCTAGAGCAGGAATTAGGAATATGGTCTGGTAATGGTATTTAGACTACTTCTTGCCATTGAATCATATTGCTAGATTTATCTGACACAATCCTTGTTTCAGCTTACTTTTCCTAACATATATGCTTAGTGTGCTTTCTGATTTCCATTGCTTACCTGCTTTTGATTTTTATTTTATTTTGGGCTTTCTTTTGTTTTGTTTTCCTTTTACAGTATGACTTAATAATGCATACATATTTTGTTTATGGTTTCTACCGACTTTATTTTTTTGTATGATGTAATACTGACCTGTCTATATGTTTTCTTGTTATATGAATGATGATTCCCCTACTCTTTTGGCAAGGAGGATATACATCTCGTACTGTATTATGTTTCGGGTTTAATTATGACTGAAATATTTCTTTGTGTTTATGAATTTCTTTTTCTTTTCTCTTTGTATGATTTATTTCAGTTTTGATTCTACTGTATGAAGTAATACTCTTAGGTGTTTATTCTGTTTTATGACTCAGTATGACATAATATTGATTTGTTTATATATTACTATGCCTTTGCATTTCTTATTTTTCACTTTATGTTTGTATATTCCTGTTTTATTTTGAAGTATGAAGTAATACTCTGTTGAGTTTCTATTTTTCTTTTCCCCTCTTCTAATTTGGTATGAAGTACTACTGATTTGTTTATATGTTCTTTTCTGATATGAATAAAAATTCCCTACTGGACTGAAGGAGAACCCTTGTCTGTTGCTTGGATGGACAGTTCTGGAAAAGCAGTGGATGTGAAGGATGTGTTGGAGTGGGGAGCAAATAAAGTCCCCTCTGAGTGGGTTGTAAGAGCCTTCAGATACACCATTGGATACAGGGCTGAAGTTCACTCTGAAAAAGGAAATATATGGTTTACCTCTTTGGATGTCACGTGAATGTGAATATTGAACCCAAGGCTCCTCTGATTGTGGAAGGTGCTGTGTTAAGCATACAGCACCAGATGTGAATGTGAGTTAGAAGCAGAAGAGCGTAGACATGCTAAGAATAAATCACAGCTACTCGCTGAAATTGAAAGCTGCTGGCATCGACCATGCTGTAACTGTGTGCGTCACCTAACTCCAAAGACGATGACACAGCTGTGGAGACTGGAAAGGAGGAGTTGAAACAATTGGTTTTACCACAGGTACTTTTTCTGATATCTCTGTGGGGAATCCTCTGAAAGAACTGGGTCTGAGGAAATACAGAGTCTAAGCAATGGTTTGCAGATAACTGAATCTGACTTTAGTCACAAAGTTGAAATTGGTTCTGATGATGCTCACGGTGTTACAGATATGAGAAATAAGCCTTCAGATGTTATCCCTGGTGTAAGGGGTGTCTGGTGAAAACATAGAAGGGGAACCTCGACTGTGCACAGCATGGATCATGATTATGAGAGTAACGATGTGAAGTAAGTCTCCAAAACCATGCCCCAAGAGAATCCTACAGTGTTTTCTTTCTCAGATAGGCACCATGGACCTGCTAAAGTGCAGGATGAAAATAAAATAAAGAGAGCTGCACTCACCATGGCTAACAGAAAGGTGGGAGGACGGAACCTTTGGGGAAGAGAGTACCGACTAGAGAAACACAAGGGATGAGAGAGGGAGTATGAAAGGACTGGCATCAAGTACCACAGCTGCTGCTGCTGTTTCTCATGCCTTTGCAATACAACCGATTACGACTGATCCTTTCCATGCTTGGTCCCCAGAAAAGCCTTACAGGAAGCTGGATGGACTAAACCAGCAGTGGTCAGTGGCTTCCTGACCCAGACTGGAATGAACCCCTACCCCCGCTAACCCAGAATGGAAGCCTTTGCTTCACATATCTTCTAGTGAGCTTGAAATGCATAAGGATCTAAACAAAATTCTGGATGAAGATAAGGGTCCAGACATGAATAAAACCTCTAAACCTTTTGAGGAATCAGTCACTACAAAATGGTAGGCCCAACATGGGTCCAAAACAAGAAGACTGAAGGCTCAACTCCCACAGACTCTGTCTTGATAGAATAATTTACGGATGACTCTGAGGAACCCCCCGAAAAACCCTTACTGTCAGACTTATTTTCTAAATCAGGAAAGAAGCTGCTCGTGGAGGAATACTGTAAGGATAAGATATAAGGGTGGCCTGGAGATTAGGTCAGACAGGCAATATGTAGGAAATTACTCCTGAAGGACTTGATTTTCACGGCAGTAAGTGTTTGCTTTCATTACCATTTCTGGGAAGATAACTATGACATTAGTTTTCATTTCTCCTACTTATTGGACTTATTTTGGTAACTGTATAATTTACTTAAATTCTCTCCTCTATGGTCCCCAATTTTAGTGATACCACTAACTAAACCCCTGATAAAATTCATAACAATCATGTTTCTTAATGAAGGATGCATGTTGAAGATATTTCATACTGGCTGTCACAGAAATGCAAGGTTCTTAGTGCACCCAAGACCTTGTTGATTCAGAGCAATTCTGGATGGGGGTGGAAATACAAGGTTAAATTGAGATAAGTAAATGATGTGATAGAGCATATCCTAATTCCTTTTGCTTGGTAGGAATAGAGGTTTGTTTTATTCTGGGCAACCTCATTCCTGTTACAAGTGTGGGTCTCAAACTCATCTGTCTAGCACATGTGATTCCCAAGTGCGATAATTGTGGGGAAGTGGGGCATGTGAGGATACAATGCAAAACCTGACTAAATGTGATCTTTGTGAGGAATCTGCCCACACCTTTTGGAGTGTCCATGGGCAGCAAAAATAAAGTTTCTGTGATTAGCCCAGACCTACTGATTAAAAGACTCAGGATTCCTGTGAGGAGATCCTCACCCCATAGATGCAGGGGAAGTTGTGGTGCCTCCCAGTCCTTCCAGACCTAAAGAGAAAGTCTAGTACCACAACAGCCAGGGTGGTAGAGAGCTTGCTGAGGAAGTTAAAGAATAAAATCAGACTGAGAATTGGGCAAACATATTACCTGTATGTTATATAGATGGCAAAGGTAGTGAGGGTCCAATGGTGGATAAACAACAAGCCATGGCACATTTACCCCAGAGAAGGGTGACTAGGAATTTGGTGCTTATAGCCACACAAGCTGAACAGGGAGGAATTGCTGTATCAAACCCTTCACTGTACTTGGGAGAGGGAGGAGGCTCGGATATGGAAGTGGTAAACCCCCACCCCAAAAAATTGAGACGGAAGGACTGAGTTTCATCAATATAAAGGGAAAGAAGAAGAAAAGGAAAAAGATCCTCAGATAGTGTAGCCTAAATTCTTGAAGTGAAATGGTGTGTTTGGTTCATGCAACTGTCACAGCTTACTTAATTTTGAGAAAAGAGGTGCCTTCTTCCAATTTTTGGAGCAACAGGCCTTTGACATCTGTTTCCTCCAGGAGACATGGATGTGGTCTTGGATCAAGTTAAAGCATTCAAAGAGAATGGCATTGGGGCCCATCATATTGGTCCTTTGGGGCAGATTCATCCTGATGGTATGCCCATTTTATTTAGTGCATTTAAATTTAAGTTAGTTAAGATTGACTTTATCCCTGGGAGGGTTTTAATTTTGATGGCATATGGGATAATATGAACTACAGGTTTATTATGGCATATGGACCTCAGTCTAAAGCTGAGAAGGTGGATATGGTTAAACAGATCCAGCTCTATCTCTATACCACTGCGTTTTATAGTTTTTGAGGGGGACCTTAACTGTGGTCCTCAGGATAGGACTGGAGTGGAAAATAGAAAATATACTGTGACTCAATGCCTTGTATAACTGTGTATCCCATGCAGAGCTTATTGTCTGCAAGGATTTTCTGGTGCAAGGTCCTGTATTTACATTTAAAAAGGTAAACTAACGTCAACCATTGATCATTTTTATTTCAAAAACGTTTCCACCTCCTCCTCATCACACTGCCTTCGAATTTTAAGACCATCTCTGCTTTAAACTGATTATTGCCACAGCTTCCAAGAGCCCTCATCCACCCAGGAGATGGCAGATAAACTCATGCATGCTAATAGATAAACAAGTCCAGGATGGTCTGAACCACCTTTTTGGGCCCAGACCTCAATGGCATTTTACATGATAAACTATCTGGGTGGTGGCTGGAAAAAAATGTGATATCGCCTATGGCTAAAGAATTATGGGAGGAAAAGTGAAATCTGATTATTTCCAATATCATAAATTAAGAACTCAATTACAATACCTCTTTGGTTTACATTACAGTTCTCGATGAGAACATCGACTCCCAAAAGATGATGTCAAAGCTCAAATGAGAGCAAAGCAACATAATTGGGCCAAATTATTAAATGCAGAGTTACAGTATGGGACTTATAAAACTCCAGGAGGTGACCCTTTGAGGCTTTTAAAAACAGGAAAGACAGATTGGATTTCAGGATTCTGAGAAACGAAAAGGGTATTCTAACTACTGATGTAGAAGAAATATAGCAGATGATACAAAAACAGTTTTGTCATTTTCTGAGACTCCAGAACCTTCTCCTGTCATACATTACAGAATTTTACAATTAATAAAATTGGATCTTCCTACCACTGATATGGGGATTTGGACCTCCAATTTCAACTTCAGAAATTGAGGTTGTCATATCTCAGTTAAAGGAGGAACATCCCGGACTAGATGGTCTGTCCTATGAACTGTATAAACTTTTTCCACATGAATTTGGCGGTATGTCTCTGCAGTGTTTGGAGACTGCTAAGTAGAAAGCACTTTACTCATGGAATTTTCTTCTGGTTTATTGGTATTTTATTTAAATCTGGGGACAGGCATGACTAACAACTGGTAACCCATTTCAATATTACATTCTGACTTTAAAATCTTACCCAAAGTGTTACAAAATAGGCTTAGTAAGGTTGCACAGTATCTCATTCATCCTGCACAGTTTTGTGGCCTACCAGATAGGAAAATTCAACACCTCTGTTTTTAGTAAGGGATGTCATTTCTTATTTTGGGAATATGCCTGGGAAGGCTTGTATCTTGTTTCTGGATCAAAGTAAAGCGTATGACCGGTGAGGCATAAGTTCCTTTTCCAGGTACTTGCATATTATGGAATCCCACAAGGGTTTATTCAGATATTACAAGTGCTATATGATCAAGTGGTGGTTTGTCCCATTATTAATGGGGTTGTTACTAATGAGGTATTAATGAGGACTGGAGTTAGGCAAGGCTGTACATTAAGTCCATTATTATACATTTTTCGTTGGACTCCTTAATATGGTTGATTCATAACTCATGAGGTTGGGTAGGAATGGTTTTGCCTGGGAGGTTGTTAACAAATTCGAGTACAGGTATATGCCGATGACATTTGTCTTTTCTCGTAATACAGACCAAATTCAGCTGTGTTAAAGAATGTCCATAAGTATTCGTGGTTGCTAACTCAAAACGTAATCTAGGGAAGTGTTATGGACTTTATGGAGGAGAAATTGAGGAGAGATCCAGACTTGTTAACCATATTAGAGTTTCTCATGACCGCAAAAATTTTAGGGATTTGGTTCTCACCTGTGAACCTCTTCGGGATAATTGGGACTTGGTTCTGAAGTCAGTGGAGGGAAGGTTAATGGTGGAAAACATGAAAGTTGTCTAAAACTAAAAGAATTGCTGCTTTGAAGCAATTTGTAATCCCTATGTTGTTTTATGTTGCCATGATTTTCCCTTACCTGGTAATTTTGAGGCCAGATTGTATGCATGTGTTTTTCAAATGGTTTGGGAAACAGACTGAACCCCATTAAGAGATGTTTTCTATATTTATCTGAAGAGAGGGTGGATTGGGGACGATTGATCCAGTTACATTTTTTACCCTTTTCATTTCTCAGAATTTCAAAATGGTTTTGAAAACTAGAATAAGTACTCAAAGGAGTTGTTTTATTGAGCATTCATGGGTTTTTGAATGTGGAGTTAAGTCCTTCCCTTAAATTGACTAAGGTAATGAAGGTTCCTGATTGGGTAAAAGGAGTAATTTTAACTTTTTAAATGGGAAATCACAAAGTCTCAAATATGTCAATCCTCAGGAAACAGTTATATGTAGATGTTTTGGAGCAAATTCACCTAGATTGGCTGATTTTGAAATGTCCAGGTGGATTACGGATGGAGTGTTAAAGCAATTAGCAAATAAAAGGATCCCTCCTAATATTTGGGACATACTTAAGTTAATGATATATGACAGAATTAATGTTAGAGGAATGCAAAGCACAAGCCAGTGGATGAAAGAAACTGCCCATAATTAGAGTGTTGTAATGTAGAAGAAACGATGGATAATTTTTATTTGATTGCTCATATTCTAAACCCCTTTGGCCTTGTCTAACCTAAAATGGAAGTTGGCATGGTCGCACATGTCTCACATGAATCTTTAGTGTTAGGGCATTGTCCCCAGTTACTGAGTAAATATCATCCTGGAACTTTAATGGTGTTTTTTGTTGCTTAAATGTTATGTATGGCAGGCTAGGTGCCAATGGACCATACAACAAAATGGATGTCTTATCCACATTGAGCCTGTTGGTGGAACAGGCCATGTTCTCAGTTTATTAGAAGGATGTTGTAAATAATCAGGGTTACAAAGTGAAAAATGGTGGAACGGGTTATCTTTTTATTAAATTTAAATAAGTATAAAGCCTCATTTAATGTCGATGTGGGAGGTTCTGTCTGCAAACTTCATACATGACTTGTGCTGATATACTCTTGTTTTGCTAATTATGATGATTATGTTAGAAACTGTTTTAACAACAGACGCTGCTTTTGGTGGGTTGTAACATAGATAAACTCTTTACAGATTAGAGTAAACATGGAGGTGGTAATTTGCATATGAGATGGTGTATACATGATATATACTGATTTTGTTATAGGGTTTGTTCTTTTGGTTTTGTGTGATGCAACACTGATTTCTGAGTTTGTATGTGTTATTTTGATATTTATTAATAAAAATTCCCTACTTTTCGAGACGTGCTATGGGATCTTTAACATCCACCTGAACTACCACCAGAACAGGCAGATGGGACCTCGGTTTAACATCTCATCCGAAAGACGGCACCTCAGGAGTGCAGCACCCACCTCATGCTGCACTGCAGTGCCAGTGTTGGATATTAACCCAAGTGCCTGTTGAGGCTAGAACCCACAGCCTTTGATCTCCCAGCATCAGAGGCAAGTGTGCTACTTGCTGAGCCACTGACACTGCTTCTTTGAACTGACTTTTAAATTGGAGTTTTATAGCATTCCTCCACTCAGCAGTCTGTTTACCACACTATTTTTTCTCTGTTAGTCAGTGTTTCCAGTGAGGCATGAGGTTCGCATTTCATTCAGATCAACACAGAATGAAATGTTATCACTGCATGAGATCTGCAACAGACAAAACTAGACTGCCATCTGTAACTATGCTGTCCAGCAGTGGTTAAGAAGTAATTTTTCTTTCACTATGACAGTGTTTTATGTTTTGATGGGAATAATAGTCACGATTGAGCCCTTATGCAAGGTGCGGAGTAAGTATGCAACGCTAACCCTGGTGCATAGCCCACTCTACCACCCCCAAGCCCCTGTGCCACATTCATCATTGTAGTACACCACCCCATGCACTGGATCCCTGGTGGAGTGAGGACCTATGCATGGGGGATAGACCAGGGGAGGTGGAGAGGTGTGCCAGCACTCTGTGGGATGCTTGACCGTGTGGGTGCTGGGGTGCAGGTGTCGGCACTTCCACATGATGGGGCAGCCGTAGGGAGGGGCCAGTTATGTGGCCCCCCAGGAGTTACAGCTGTGGGCTGTGGTGGTGAAGCAGGGTCATGTGCACCCCAGCAAGAAAGCACCAGGATGTGGGGCAGACTAGGAGGCCAGCTGGTGGTCAACCAGACACCTGGCCCCACACTGCATGTGGCACTTTACACACCAGCAACCTACCCAGTGTCTGCAGGCACAAGTGATCCACTGTGGGATCTGGGTTGGATAGTTGATCAGCTGCCCACCCAGATTCACAGCTCTGCACCCAACCACCCATGGGCCTGTGTGCCAGGGTGGAGGGGCCACGTATGGGACTCACTCAGTGGCCACTGTTCATGCATGTTACCACCTGTGGATCTCCCACAGGTGCATAGCTGCGTGGTGGGGTACATTCCTCAGGCATGCATTACCCACCCTTTGGAGTATAGGGCCCAATAACAGTACATGTATTTAAATTTTAATTTGTGCATAACAGGACTTGTGTGCTAACATGTTTACTAGTTTCAGCTTAGAAAATGGGCAAGAAAATCCTAGCATACTGACTGGCTAGGATATCTACCTAAATGGTGGGTATATTTCAATAGAGCCTGCTTGAGAACAAGTGCCAATTCAGGGTGCCTCATTACTCAAAGTATCCATGTGCACCCCAAATTTTAAACCTGAGCAGCCGCCATTTTTTTTCTGCTCACTTAGTGACTGATCCCATACACAAATGCCATGCTGATGGTACTGCCTCTTGTGCTGTCTCTCATCGTCCTCCCCACAGAACAAACACACCTTTTTTCCCTTATTTTATTTTTTCTGCTGGCTCATACCTCCTCCCTCCTCCCTTCAGACCTTCCATTTTGGTTTCTGCTCATGGTACACCTGCAGACAGCATCTCCTCTATCACGCTAAAGAGCCATTTGACCAGTGTGAGGAGCACTACAAAAATCATTTTTATTTTTAAGAAACTAAGTCCCTACCATATTCGTGGCTGATCCTTTAGAGAGGAGGGAGAAAGTGGTAGCTCCAGAACTGCTAGTGTGCTTGAGAAGAGCGGTACTTTCTTCATTTTCCATACCTCAGATGGATGTTCACCTGCAGTTACAGAGAGAAAGGAGAGACTGAAAAATGTTACCAATCCAAAAGGCTCCTTATTTACTTCATGACCACAGTGACCCTTTCCTCACCCCACCCGTCTCTCCAGACGCTGGTCCCAAGGGAAAAATCCAGTGGTTTCTACAGCACTTGCCTCCAATTCTACCTGTTGCTCCAGTGTTTTCTTTTTCTGCAGTTGGCTGCACCTCCCTCACTGTTCAGATTCCCGACCTCCCATTCTTCATAAACAGCTCTGTAGATCAGTGTACTGCAACAATCAGTACATTAAAAGAGTGTGTGGGGACAAAATAAACACATGGTTGGGGATGAGTCACTGAACTGGGGCAGTCTTTTTTAAATAAGAGAGTCTCCTTTATGATAAAAGTCCTATCTGAAAGTAAGCAAAATCCTAAAGCAGGTGGAGGGGCCATTTTATTACAAAAGTAAATTTTAACTAAGTTTTTATCAACTTGTTTTTAATAAACACATTTTTTTACCATGCCCATTTTCAAAGTGCAATAATACCCTCCAGGATGGCGGTATTGGAAATATAGGACCTTCCAGGGGCTATAAGGCACTCTGTCCACAGAAAATACATATGACCAGCAGTCACTGAGCTTGCAACACCTAGCTGTCTCAACTTCTCTATCCCTGTTTCCCATTTGATTATCATGTCTGAGTAGCACAGTACAACATGAATCATATGTGCCACAGTTTACAGTATCGACATTACGCATATTAATAATTTTACACTGTAGCCATTTGAATCGCATAACCTGTCATACATAGAAACATAGAAACTGATGGCAGATAATGGCTGCTGGGACCACCTTGTCTGTCTGTATTTAATCATGTTCACTTTTGCTGCAGACCCAACTTGATCTACAGCACTGCCTCTTCCACCTCCTTCCGTCCTCCAAACCAAAAGTTAATTGGTTGAACAAAATTGCAGTCACATTACAAGTGATTTTCCAAAATGAATTAACAAAAAAAACAAGGTTGCAAATGTAAAGAGCATCCTTGGCTATCTGTCATTACTGTGTAGACAATGACCCCAATTCTAGAAGCATTACGCCTGGTATATCAGCACTTGTGCCAAGTAGAATGGTGCAAGTAGCAATTCGCCAGCAGTTGTGACATGCACGATTCTACAATGTGGCCTGTGACATGTCGAAGGCCACTTGCACCCAAGAGTTGCAGTTACACCAGAAGTTGCGTTTACAAACCCCTGACATGGCGCTGGGGTTGATGGCAGCAGTTGCACCCTATTCCAGTAGGGCAGCAACTAAGTCCCCAATGTCGGGATTCTGTAAGAACCCCCAGAGGAGAACCATCAACGTAAGTTACACCAGCATTTAGCTGGTGTAACTGTATGTACACCCACGGGAGGTTCTGTAGACCCACCAGCAGCCAGCACATAATCCATGTGCCCAACCCCATGACCAGAATAACCTCTGTAGGTGCACTCTGCAGGGCATCACATGCAACATGGCCCTCAATCCCTACATGCCCCGCACTGCAGCACACACCCCTGTCCCCCAACCCCAAACAGTAAAAGCCCTGCCAGGCTGCCCACACACCCCATGCCCCCAAACCTCCACCACTAAAGGTCGGTGACTGTGCACTGTCAACCCCCACCTGTGCCCAGACCCTGAGACACTGCCGCAATTGGTTAACTAAACAGCATGATTAATTCCCTGGTAGTTCAGTGGTTTCACCATGCTGTGCCATTGTGCCCACTCAGCACTTTCACCCATCCCTTAGTTGAGATTGGCAGCTCACTACTTTTCCACAGTTAAGTCGCCGACGAGTTCAGGCAGAGTGCTTATTGTATAGAGCAGCATGCTCTCAGAAATTCAATTCTGAGCTTGTCTGTACAGTAAGCACCCTACTGAACTCAGTCGGTGCTGGCCGTGGAGGTGAGTAGTGGGCTGTGCCAGTTGCTGGCTGGGGATGGATGGGGGGGTGCTGTGAATGGCACAGCTGGGTGGAGAGGTGGGGGCCCACTAGACTACCAGGTACATTTATCCAAAAGTATTGCTTCACACATCGACTGTGTGTACTGTACAAACTGTACAGTATACCAGTCACATGGGGATCAGGTTAGTGTTGGGGGACCCTTGGTGGCATGACAGTGGTTGGGAGCCTCTAGCCCTGCAAGGGGGCACTTGCACCTTGCGGTGTTGCAGTTGCGGCCAGAGTTATCCTTGCCAGGTACACCCTCTGTTCGTACCTGGATGTATATTCGAAGTCACAGGATTCTAGACATAGGGACTTGCCCGTTCTAGAATAGGGCACAGGTCCACGTCAAGAATGGCATTTGGCACAAGTCACCTTTGGTGGTGACTTACGCCAAGCTTCTAGAATCGGGCCCAATGTCTGGATTATTAAAAATAAAACAAAAATAAATAAAATCCCATATTGTAGCTTACTCAACATTGGTGTACAGTTGGGTACCATCATAATACAGTAAGTTCATACAGCATGAACCTATCATGGTGTCACTACTCTATGAGTAAGATGTTCCTTCACATATGTTCCCTTGATTTTTCTCCCTTGCTCAATACATATATTATTACTGATCTGATTATCATGTCTGTGTAGCATAGTACAACATGAATTATTTGTACCACACAGTTTACAGTATGGACAGTGCATATAAATACTTTTACACAGTACCATTTGAATCGCTTGCTTGTCATACATAGAAACATAGAAATTGATGGCAGATAATGACCGCTGGGCCCATCTAGTCTGCCCATTTTTAATTATGATCACTTTTGCTGGAGACTAAACTTGATCTTCAGCACTTTCTCTTCCATCTCCTTTCTTCCTCCAAGGGTTCCTTTGTGCATATCAGAGGCATTTTGAAAACCAACCACTGGTTTCACCCTATTGCCTCCTATGGCAGCTGTTCTAGGAATCCACCACCCTTTCTGTGAAGAAGTACTTCCTTGCATCTCTCCTGAATCTATCTCCTTCCAGCTTCATAACACAACCTCATGTTCTACAGCACCTTTTCTCTGAAACATACCTCTCTTCTGTACCTTATCACCTCCATGAGGTATTTAAAGGGCTCCATTATATCCCAACTCTCCCTCCTCTCCTCTATGGTGTACATATTGAACTCTTTTATTTTCCTCTCATAGGGCTTCTGATGCAGGCCTTGCACCATTTTGACATCCCTCAGCTTTCTTTTGCCACCTTCTCCTTTTCAGTTGTTCCTCCTTCCCCTTTCTTCTTTGACTGCTCCTTTTCCTCTTCCTCCTTTGCTAACCCCTGTTTGGGATCTCCTTACTCTATATCTCAGCCTGTGGTGGCCCACTTTCTGCCTCTACCATTTCTTTCATCACCCACTCGCTACTTTAAATGTCCATTGAACTAATGAATGGTTTGGTAGTACAAACTGGCATGTAACACCTCTGGAGAGGCACCACTGCCCGCATTGGACCCCAGGAAGAAATATCTTCAGAACACTACCAGCTTTCATGGGAGACACTGTGCTACCTGTGATTGCAGGTCTCCCCAGAAGGTTATTTTCTCTAATGGGAGAAGCCCTGCTGCCTGTCACTCAACAGTGTTCCTGAGGTTTGGTGTCTGTGTAATGATATTAACTGGCAGCTAATCAGAAGATTTCCTAATTCTGTCTGCAGTGGACTTTGAAACATTATCTGCCATAGCCTGCACATAGAACTGTTTTTGCTCCCTCCTCCAACACCATCATCAGCTGGTGAGGGGCTCAGAGAAGGACAGCAGCTAAGCACCTGCATGGAGGGAGGGGCTTGTCACTTTAAAGCTTGCACCACTTGCAGGTTTGGTAGTGCAGACTGGCATGTAACACCTACAGCTTAATCTGGTTCAAGGTCAGTTGGCATTCATCTGTATCCCCTCCCCCAGGCCGCTGCCTGAAAATAGCCAGGATTTGCCTAGAGCACTTACCCGGTCAACAAAACTAAATAAATAAATAAAATAAAACAGGAGAAGCTTTTCTGCCTTCGTAGAACCCCAGAAAGAAACATCTTCAGAACACTACCGGCTTTCATGGAGAAGTTCTGCTACCCATGATTGCAGGTCTCACCCCAGAAGGTTATTTACACCTCTAATGGGAGAAGTTCTGCTGCCTGTCACTCAACAGTGTTCCTGAGGTCTGGTGTCTGTGTAATGATATTAACCGGCAGCTAATCAGAAGATCTCTTCATTCTGTCTGCAGTGGACTTTGAAACAGTATCTATCACAGCCATAGCCTGCACATAGAACTGTTTTCACCCACATTCAACACCATCATGCAGCTGGCAAGGCAAGAGGGTGGGCCAGCAGCCAGGCACCTGCACAGAGGGAGGGATTTGTCACTTTAAAAGCTTGCACCCTTTGCAAGAGGTGAGCACGCAGCACGAGTGTGACTGGCAGAGAAATAAGAAAGAACAGGCTCACTTCTACAGACCCAACATTAAAGGTATTTTATTAAGTTTGGTAACTACAGTACTTAGAAAAGTGTAGTTATGAAACAAATTGGCTATGTCTAAGGCATCTTCATTTAAACATTTGACCATTTAAAGTAAATAACTTAAAAGGTAATTGAATTACTTTGTAGAATTGTTTATGCTGCAGCAGGAAACTATTACAAACCAAAAGTCATAAAGGTTTTACTTCATTGGTTTGATTATTGATGCGAGTGTGTTTAGGTTTTGAGGGATTTTTAGTAAGTTTAGCCATCAGATTTTATATCTAAATTTGCAAATGTGAATGAGAAGTTAGTCTGGAAGCCTAGAAGAATATTTCTAGACTATAATTATAGATAAATTAAGTTGCTATTCTAGTTGACAAGTTAACAGGTATTAATAGTATTTTTAGTTCTCAAAGAATCATATCTTATATATTTGTGACAACACAAACGTGAATGAGAAGTTAGTTTGGAAGTCTAGAAGAATATTTTTAGACTAATTATAAATAAATTAAGTTCCTATTCTAGTTGACAAGTTAACAGGTATTAATAGTATTTTAGTTCTCAAAGAACCATATCTTACATATTTGTGACAGCACAGTCTGTCTATATAAGCTGTATAATAAGGGTTTACAAATGAAATTTACACTTCACTTAATCAAGTTGCTCTTAGTGAGTTATTCAGCCTGTTATACAGAAGGGGAAGGAACAAGGGACTTGTTTAGGTCATACCTGAAATAACAACTAACACATTATAAAGCTACCTTATGATTGAACTCATGCCCTCCAAATGTGACAAATGACCTATAAATGAGGAGGAATACTTTTCTTATCACTGGCAATTTTTGCAGTGTAAGAGCCAACAAAGTTTGTTTTGCTCCTTGAGGAAACCCATAAATCTGGACAGGGCATCACATTTAATCACTGTCCAAATTGTACTGCTGTTAGTAGAAGACACTGAGATTAATCCAGGGCCTAACATTGCAATCAGACCTGATTTAAAGGTATCTCATGAAAATACGAGATGTATTAAAAATAAAATAAACGAACTGGAATCTGGACTTGGGAACACACTCATGATATTATGGGTTTCTCTGAAACTTGGTTAACAAAATAAATTCAAAATAAAGAAATAGTGCAAGAAAGTTACAACATTTTTAGGCAAGATAGAGGATGGCGAGGGTGGGGTACTTTTATATATACACTCCAAACTAGGACTATTTGATGTTAGTTTTCCTGGTACACTGTCTGGAATTGAATGCTTGTTTGTTACATCTAAACCACACAGACTTATGATTGGGGTGATTTATTCCCCACCAGAAACAAAACAGACAATTCTGAGGCAGTTGTACAAAACATTTTATCCATTGCCGAAAACAAGGACATTATCTTAATGGGAGACTTTAATGCAGCATGGGACAAACCTAGGGGCAAACAATTTGAGCAGATTTTAAAAATTCAACAAGTTACAGATCAGGTTACAAGAAAGGGGTGCTCACAAACCACAGCAAGTATACTAGGCCTAATGTTTTTTCTAAAACCTTAGCTATCATAAATTATAGGGTAATTCCCCAAATTTAGGAGACCACAATCCAATAATTTGTACCATATAGGACTCATACAATTGTATTAATAAAGATAAATTCATAAAGAGAAGGAGTTATGCTAATTACAATGTCACAAATTTCAATATAGATTTA
Organism: Neoceratodus forsteri; assembly: GCA_016271365.2. NCBI lineage: Eukaryota > Metazoa > Chordata > Ceratodontiformes > Ceratodontidae > Neoceratodus > Neoceratodus forsteri. The sequence goes on along the minus strand of CM057452.1, from coordinate 555,623,680 downwards.
CAAAATCAAAACTGGGAACAGTTAAATTTGATTCGGATTTAAATCTAGGAGTGGCAGACTTCACTAATATCTTTGTATGAGCTGCAATATCCATGCTCCTCTAAGGACACAAAAAGTTAGAAAAACATCTAGTATGGGTGGATGAATTCATAAGGAAGATGATCCGGCTTAACATTAGACTTTGGAAGAAGGCTAACAAAACACTAAACTAATAAATGTAAACAACTTATAAAACAAGCTAAAAAGAAATATTATCAGAATAAAATTAACAACACAACCCAGTCTAAGCATTACTGGAACGATTATTAAGGAATTAGATAACCCAGTCAGGGTAAGACTTGAAATTAAAATAATAGATACTAATGGGGATATTATGAGTAAAACAAAAGACTGCTGATGCTCTGAAATCTTATTTTATTACATTACTGGAGTTAAACATTCCCGACCCACAAACCCTAATATAGGAAAGGAAAGAGTGGATCAAGTGCTATCAGGAAATAATAGCATTTAAGTTTCATTTCAAGGAAATAAAGGTAAAGGAGATATTAAAAGAAATCAAAAATGAAACCCTAACAAGTCAAGTAGCTTTGATAGAGTGGAAATCAGGTTTCTTAAGGATGCTGCCAGCATAGTGCCACCAACAATAACTAAGTTATTTAACAACAGTTTAATTGAGGCATATTTCCCCAGGATTGAAACAAGCTAAATTGTCCCCATTTAAAAAAAAAATGCATACCCAAATGAATCATCAAACTACAGGCCCATCGCATTATTATTTATTTTGTCAAAAATATTAGGAGAGATGCATGCCATCAGCTTTACACATATTTGGAGAAATACCAAAAACAGACCATACACCTACACAGATTTAGAACAGGTTATTCAATGGGAACCGTGCTGTGGACTTTGAAGATAGGGTGGCTCAGGCATTAGATGCTGGGGAATCCATGAGTGGTGTTCATTGACTTATCTAAAGCTTTTGATTTCATGAACTATGAAATTCTGTTCATACAACTTTCAGGTCCTTCAGCAATGGCTTCGAACAACCATCAACATCTTAACCTGGACAAAATGCAAGCCATACTGTTTGGCTCTACTAAAAACTGCCCCCATGGCCCCAAAGCTTGGTTCAGTGCCAGGATGGTTCTTCAGTCACCAACACGTCCCTCCTTCAAATACCTGGGGTCACTCTTGATCCCTCCCTCAACTTTGCTTCACACATCAACACAGTCTGCCGCTGCTAATGCGAAATTGGTGGTGCCTACCAGGTGCAACACTCCCTCACCCCTTCTGCTAGACTATCAGTAGCAAGGGGGTGCTTCTCCCACAGCTCCAATGTGGTCTTCCTTCTATACTCTGCTAACTCCAGTGTGCTCAGCAGATGGGACACTTCTTACAATAATATCTGCAGATTTGCCTTATCCGCCCATACCTCACTCATCAATGCCTCCTTTACTCTGGGTTAAACTGGCTGTCACCCAAGGAGCTCCGGGCTTCTCTCTGGGCTGCTTTATAGACTCCCTAACTAGACCCCCAAGACCGGACTCCCTGGCTCTCCTGCTGACCCCCGCATCTCAAATTTGCTCACTCAGATCCTCCTCCTCCTCACCCCTGCTCTCATGTAGACCTTGCGCCACAAAATGGGCAAACAGGCTTTCTTGTACTTTGCTCTCGGTTCTGGAACTCTCCCCCTCAGGTCAAAATGCCACCTCCCACCGGGTTTTTAAAACTCATTGTTCTCTCACCTTCACACACTTGGTCATTGCCGATGCTCATAACATAACCGCTGACCACCTGCCTGTTGTCTGACGCTCTCCCAGTTGTTGCAACATTAAAGCTTTGTTATGTTGTATACTGGAGTACTAAATTGTTGTCCTTCCACTATGTATACCTGTTATATTTTTGCTTGCAATCTATTGTTTTTTTAATGTTATTACATCATGATGTATCACTGTAATTTGTGGCACCTTTGTCTTGTACCCTTCCAGGTTGTGCCTGAAAATGTTATATTTTTGCATGCAATCTATCTTTTTTCTTTAATGTTATCATGTCATGATGTAGCACTGTAATTGTGGCTCCTTTGTCTTGTACTCTCGGTCGTGCCTGAAAATAGGCAAGATTGTTTGCCTAGTGCACTTACCCGGTTACCAAAAGCTAACAAAATAATAAAATAAGACTAGAGAAAATAGAATTAGCACTGGGTCCCATGGTCTGGTTTAGATCACATCTTACAACAGAACCCAGAGAGTCGTAGTAACGAGCATTTATCAGAACAAGACTCCTCTAACAAAAGATGTCCTCAAGGTTCAATTTTGGGGTCTTTGCTGTTTTGATCTATGTTAATGATCTTCCTGCATACATAGAGAACAGTCAAATTGGATGGCACGCTGACAGCACTGTGCTGCTGGCTTCACCCAGTTCACCTGATTTAATGCAAATGAAACTGCAGAAGGATTGTGATGCTCTCAAGGTGGGCTCCAAGAATCACGGTTGGTGCTGAGCAACAAAAATCCAAATCATGTATTTTCAGGGAAGAAATACTACAAGGAAACAATGCCTAGTTTGGAAATTGAGACCATGAAGGCTTAAAATTGCAAAATACTAATATATACAAATATCTTGGGGTAGAATTGGACAGTTGTTTGACATCCAGTGTGCGCATTGATACTATAACTAGAAAGATAAACACAAGAATAGGAGCAGTTAGGAGATCTCCAGTTATTGTTATACCCCAAATGCATAACACCATAGCTGTTCAGCTTATCCCACCATTTTGGAATATGGTAACTTAGTTTATAGATTTGCAGGGCGTATAGATTTGCAAAACATTTGCAAAAAGTAGATAAGTCTTACAATCGGTTGGCTAGATTTGTTCTAGGTTGCCCCTAGAACCCATCATTGTTCTGTGCACCAACTGCAATGGGATAGCCTGCCTTGCGTTACCAACAAAACAATATTCCATACTGACTTTTAAGTAAAACTGGCTTAATTAGGGAAACCTGACAAACTCTCACAAATATCATCTTAGGGACACAGTACACCGAGGTATTAGATTTCTAAAATAAGTACCAAGTATGGCAATGTGACATTCCAGTATAATGCTGCTAAAGTCTGGAATCAAATCTCTCTGAGAAATATGTTAAAAATTATATGTTTAAGACAGCCATTAACATATTTTATGTTGATACTTGTACTTGTAACTAATTTATTGTTACATTGGTATTTGTCTGTTTGTTTGAATATTTTAATGTAAATTTAGTGTAAAGGAATCTGTATATTTTTACAAATGTGTTCATTCCAAATGTAACTTGTATTGCAATGTGTGAACTTTTTAACAGGATAGCTTTGTAAATAGGTCCTTGGGCCTAAAGTTTTATCCTGTCAAAAATAAAGTTTTAACTGACTAACTAACATTTAAACCATGCACTGAGGACTATGGAAGCTGGCCATCACCTCGGTATAGGCTCTTATCCTCCCAGGTTGGCCCTCAGTCCCCACTGTAGCCATACCTCTCCTCTCTGCACCACTTTTACCATAACTTGAAGGCCTTGGTGTGTTGCTCCCTCTCTTTTTACACATAGTACAAGACACACTTTTCGATCACATTTTAAACACATGGGAAACACAGGATCAACCAGATAAATGATCTAACGTTACTGAAAATGAAATTTACATACAAAGCTGATTAGAGCAATTCATCTTTACATTTAATCCCATGAAACGTCCTTATCAAGTTAATGCATTAGCAGCCATAGTGGCCTGACCAGAGTTTGTTTAGGTATAGTTGGTTCATTTTCTTTTTCATTGGACAGTTCTATTTCAGGTATTTGTATTGCTTAGATTTCTTTGGCGATAGTCATTCTCATGGATTATTTTTCTGTTGTTAGCTGACATGTGCAGCATTGTGTTTAATGCTGGTTTCAGACTTGTGTCCGCTTGACTGCCATTATATAGTGATTTCTGAACCCATGTTGTCTGGCTAGAATAGTTATGAGAAAGTAAAATCCAGCACCCACAAAGCAACCATACGGAGATACAATATATGTTTATTAAAGACCAACACTAGGCACATAAAACTGACGTTTCACTTGGCCGACTGCCAAGCTTCTTCAGAGTAAAGACATATAGTGAAAACATATGTTTAAATATCTTTTCAACCCCAACATGTAGTTTCTCATGCACCAATAGCTGTGAAATACATTTCAATATTTAATTAGACCACCAAGATCCTTAAAGCTATATACACTTAAAAATCATTCTATATCCATTATATGTTATTTATTTATAAGTCTAAAACTCTCCACTAAATAAACATGGATCTTTATTCTGGTCTTACTCATTTATATTTTTTAGGAAGGCTGCTAGCTCTATACTATCATTAAGGCCATTATTTCACACACTCCTAAAGTATAAATCAATAACTCTCCTCTGACCTATTTTTTTACTTAAATCACCTCCTCTAGGCCCCTAATTTTACTTGTTCCAATCCTAAAAACTGAAAGCATGGTTCTTTCGGCCACATTTCTGTATATGCTTAACTATTGCATAGAGTCATCATTTTTAGCAATAGCTCTAATATGCTGTCCTATTCTAACTTTGAATTTCCGTACAGTACGTCCAACGTAATCGCCCCACATTCACAAGTTAACAAATATATAATGTTGGTACTATTGCATGTGATAAATCTCGTAATTCCATGATTTTTCCAGATACCGGTGTACAAAGTTCTTACAATTGTTAACATATTTACAATAAATGCAATTTCCACATTTAAATGTTCCTATTGGTTGTGAAGCAAACATCATCTGTTTGCTTTAGCTTCAAATTTCCTATGTTTGATACCACATAATCTCTTATACATTTGCTCTTTCTATATACTACACTAGGCCCTTTTCAGTAACCTTATTTAATCTAGGCTCAAGTTTTAAAATGGACCAATTTGATCGTATAATGTGCTCAATATCTTTAGCTTGATTGGAAAAGTTTGTAACAAAAGGACAATCAATTTTAGCTTTTTGGACTTTATTGTAATGTATCACTTGATGGCTATCTAACTTATCCACCTTTTCATTGCTGTTGCTATGCTATTGTGACTATATCCCTTTCTTTAAAACATATGATCTGTTCAGCTTGCTTAATCTTATATTCAGATTCTTCAGAACAGTTCCTCATCGTTCTGATAAGTTGACCCTTAGGTATATTAAACTTAACATGCGTGGATGACAACTATCATATCTCAATAGAGTATTCCGATCTGTGGGTTTTGAAACAGAGTAGTATGTACTCCGTCTCTCCCATCTTTATACAATTTTAAGTCCAAAAGAATTTCCATCTGGTTTATTTCATATTTATATGTTAAACAACTACTTGTGGATTCCATCCATTTAATGAATTCACCAAATTCATTTTCTGTTCCTTCCATATTATGATTATGTCGTCAATAAAACGCCTATAAATCAATTTTGTACCTAAATGGGTTGGTGTCCAACTCATAAAGGTAGTCAATTCCCATTTACCAACAACAAACAAATTCGCATAGCTAGGGGCCATAGTTGTGCCCATTGCAGTGCCTCTAATCTGATGGTACAAAGTTCCTTCAAATAAAAATATGTTCATAGTTAGTACAATTTCTGCTAACTGTAACAGAAACTCTGTAGGCACTTTTACTTGATCTTCCTCACTTCTAGTATTCAGAAAATATTCTAGTACTTTTAAGCCTTGTGTGGTATAACCGTTATAAAGAATTAACATCCACAACAGAAAAATACCATTGTTTATCAATGTACAAATCCTCCATATTTGTATTATTTGTGTTGAATCTTTAAGGTATGATCTTAAACTCTGGACTAGCTTGTTGTAAAAACTGTCTACATACATTGAAATTGGCTCAGTTAGCCAACCATTTCCTGATACAATCGGTCTTCCTGGTGGATTTTTATAATCTTTGTGTACTTTCGGAGTGCATAAATTACTGGGATAACAGGGTGGGCAACCACTAAGGTTTTATATTCTACTTCAGTGATATATCCCTTGATGAATCCTTTACTCAAACAAGCATCTATTTTATTTTTAAACTTTTCAATGATATTATATGTTGTTATATTATAAAATGTCTCATCCCTATTAACCTCTTAACTTCCCTGATGTAATCAGCAGTATTTTGAACTACAATAGCCCGCCTTTGTCTGCAGGTTTGATGGTAATTAATTTGTTAGATTTCAATTTACTTAAAGCTTCCATTTCCGTTTTTGCACAATTGTGTTTAAATTTCCCTTTCTGTTCTTTCAGGGATTTTAAATCTAATTCACACTTTTAACAAAAATGATACTGTTGAATTCAAAGGTGGACAATATTCAGATCTGGGTTGTAATCTGAAGTGTTAAAGTATTCATTACATTCATCTTGTTCATACAGGCATTTAAACATCAAATTTCTTCCAAATTTATACAGATCTACATAGGTGTTAAAGAAATCAATGCCTTTTCAGGGCAAAATGATAAGCCCTTGTTCAGAATACTCAACTCAGATTGAGATAACACATATTCAGACAAATTAATCACTGAAACTAAGCCATCATTATTACTACTAGTAACATTCAAGTGATTTAAATCTGAGTGTATGTGAAACAAGTGTGTCTTCATTAACACTTTCCCCACAGTTCTATGTCCATCTGTAATGACCATTTTATTTAAAGAATCAGCACCGACTTGTTCTATAGAAACCTCATGTCCTGTATTAAATATATCACTTAAATAATGATTAATTAAAATTTTGTTCTGTTTCTTCTTCCACGCTGCCCCCCCTCGTCCTCTTGGCTGAAAATTGTTTGATTTCATCCATTCAACCTTCTTTGACTTCGCCTCATTTCTTGTGATTGGGGAGAATGTCCAGAAGGGATTCCCCAACAGCCCTTCTGAATGTGTGTCTGATTCATTGGTATCAGATGGACCTGTGGTATAATCCAAGACAGTTTTATTGTCTGACCCAGTTCTTTTTAAAATAGATTTTAAATCAGGTCCTTTTTGTTACTCCAGTTATACACCCTGTTGTTAATATAATCATTTTCATCTCTTGTAAATTTTCTTTGTTTTGCTTTTTAATTATTCACGTCATAGCGTGTGACTTTATCAGTAAAATTTGATTGAGTCTTTCCATTCTAAAGAATCTACTGACTCCTTAAGTTGATTTTCAATTTCAGAAATTTCCTTAGACAAACTTTCTCTGACTGGAGTCCATAAATTGCAAAATTAATTTGATATTCTTAATCGCTACCTCGTGCATGTTTTTATGCCATTCAGCCATAAATTCTGAATTATCTGTCCCATATGCTGGTTTTGTGTAATCCTCAAACCTCTCGGTATGTGATTAACTTGTACGTAGGCCTGCAATGTGGTTTTATGCCAGAACATGTCGACCCTTTAATATTAGTTTTCTAATTTACGAAACAGTGCTTTTGAATTGGACTCACCCACTACGTTGATAGGGCTTTCTCCAGAGACAAAAATGTGCTGTCCCCTCCTGTGCATGGAAAACCAATTGAGCAAAATTCATGTCTGTGCCACCACTCATTGCGCCTTCAGAGGTCCGTTGCACCCACCAGTTCATTTCCTGGTTGTGAAGCGTCACGGCGTCTGGTGTAACACCTAAATATGGCTCACTCGTGTGTTTACTTTCTCATCCGGCGGTGCGCTCTCTGAACATATTGGTTCTGTCATAAAAACAAACTAATAATAGTCCCAAGCTCTTTTGCAGAACCCAGCGCCTTAAACAATATAAATAGTGGTCTGTGGTCTAAACAGCCGATTTGCAATTACTTCTTAGGCACAATATGTAGATGTACTAGTCTGAATACATCAAGGTTGCCAACCTGTGCTCCAAAAGCGTAAAGACACTATGAATGTGCCTCACTAAGTGAGGGACAAAGGAGCACCAGGAATTATTAGAGTGCTTTAGAAAACAACATAAGCAGTGAGAAAGTAAAGTCCAGCACCATAAAGCAACCATCGGAGATACAATATCGTTTATTAAAGACCAACACTAGGCACATAAAAACTGCTAAGATCCTAAAAGCTACATGGATCTTTATTCTGGTCTTACTCATTTATAAAAAAAAAATATATATATATATAAATGAGTAAGACCAGAATAAAAATCCATGTTTTTAGTGGAGAGTTTTAGACTTATAAATAAATAACATATAATGGATATAGAATGATTTTTAAGTGTATATAGCTTTAAGGATCTTGGTGGTCTAATTAAATATTGAAATGTATTTCACAGCTATTGGTGCATGAGAAACCACATGTTGGGGTTGAAAAGATATTTAAACATATGTTTTCACTATATGTCTTTTACTCTGAAGAAGCTTGGCAGTCGGCCAAGTGAAGCGTCAGTTTTTATGTGCCTAGTGTTGGTCTTTAATAAGCGTATATTGTATCTCCGTATGGTTGCTTTGCGGTGCTGGATTTTACTTTCTCACTGCTTATGTTGTTTTCTAAAGCACCTAATAATTCCTTGGTGCTCCTTTGTCCCTCACTTAGTGAGGCACATTCATAGTGTCTAGAATAGTTATGCAGGTTATACGGTTGCTGTTAAATGATGGCTTGTGAACACTCAAGACAGTGAATACTTAGCTGACAGTGTCTTCATCATGTTCCCGACTGTGTTCTTTCCTTGTGGTCCTCTGTAATATCATGGTTATTCTTCTGGTGGAATTGATCCTTTGGGTTTCTGCCATAGGAGAGGATGGTCAGGTGTAGTTTAAGCAGGTACTTCCCATGTTGTTACTACACAGTTGCTGTTTAAAAAAGATACAATAAAGAGATATTTTGAGTTGGGAAGCAGGCAGTTTTAAGTTATTTAACAGTGTTTAAATAGATTTTTGGCTTGCATCGGACACATTCTTAGCCATATGTCACTGTCATCTGTTTTGGCTCCCTGCTGATGCTTGATTTGGTGAGGTGGCTTTGCTGCAACAAATTTAAGTTCTTCAGATTCTGTAGACTTCCAATTCATTTCTTTGGTATTCCTACAGGTTTTCACTGCATTTATTAGAGAGGTATAACATCAGGTCCACAAATGTGTAAGAGGTCATCAGGAATGTTAGTAAGAATGCTGGAATATAGTTTGTGTAAGTCTATAGATGTCAGTGGCTCTCTATGTTTGACTTCAGCTTTGCTATCTGTTTTTAGCTTTGTTAGCACTGCTGTAAGCATTGTGTTGCTGGTTCAGAATGTAGATTCATGGACAATTTTACTGCTATTTTAGTGCTAAGAAATGCCTCTGTAGTTCATAACAAATTGTTATTAGTGTTCTCTTTGCATACTCTTGGTTATCTGGTTTTCTCATTGTGTGAAGAATGCTGTGATCGTGTCAATAAGTTGCTCAGGGCTATGTTTTCATAGATTATATGGAAATATTACTGTATTCACTATAAATTTATTAGACAGAGCTATTTAGGCAAGGCGATCTTAATTGTTTGGTGCCCTTTCCAAAGGCTCAGAGCACATTACAACAATAAAGCGTTATATATATATATATATATATATATTTTTTTAAATTTAAGTTTATTAATTTTCAACATACCAACCAAAACAGAACCAATATATCCAAAATAATAACAGGCTGAACAACACAAAGTACCCTCCCCACTAAACCCTCATACCATATAACAATAGATACCATATACATCATATCACAAATACCAAACCCCTCCCCACCCCTTCTGAGAGAAATATCAATACCTTCCTAGGAAAACCCCTCAAATTAACCATAAGAAGAATCAAACAAATAAGTCTCAACCTGTAGACCCCAAGACCCCCACCCCACCCGAATGGGTGCACCATCGTAAGACCAGCGGAAAGCCCTCTTAAATCTGGATATCATAATATATCTGGAACAGTATAACAGTATTCACAGTCCCATGGCTCATATAAAAACAGATAAAGGATCTAGCACCATCAAATATACAAAGATAGTAACAATATACCATATACCATATGAGGGCAAAGGGATCGGGTTATCAGGTCCTGACATTACTTCAAACACATAGCCTGTAATTTGCCCCACCTTTTGTAGAACAGATCCATCTCGATCCTTAAAACTGGCAATCAAACTCTCAGATTGGAGAAACGACATCAACTCCTTCAGCCAATCTGCATTTGATAATACCAGCTGGTCCTTCCAATGCCTTAAGACCAGTTTCTTAACCGCCATGGACACCAAAGCCATATGATAAACGACATTCTACAGTATGTATACCAGAAAAATCTCCCAAAACACAGACTTCAGGACAGAAATAATCACTAAGGCCTAGAAGGATCCAGATTCCTTTGAATTAGTGACCACAATGGTGCTACCTTAGGACACTCCAAAAATATGAATTAAATTACCCTCCACTAGTAAGCATCTAAAACAGTCTGCATTGGAGACCATTTTATGCTGAAAAGTTTAGCAGGGTATAATAAAGATTATTCACGATATAATACTGTATTAATCTCAACCTGTCTTGAGTGTGGTATCTATGCAGGTCACGCCAAATGTTTGTCCAAACCAGGCCGGCATCAGGAAGGTCTGCCCAGACCGAAGAGCCCTCAACCCTCTCAGGTACCCCAAAGTTTAATAAGTATGAATAAATTAAGGATACAGAGTGGGGCTGGGAAGCAAGGTTCACAATATTAGTTAGGAAAGGTTGGACTTCGATTGCTTAAAGCAAGTACCGAATTTAGTGCTCACTAGGTGTGAAGCTGGAATACCTTAAAGATTCCTTGCTAGGTATACCAAATTTATTAAGGATCTCATCTGATGGCATTAGCAGGTCTTGACTAAACAACTGCTCCACAGTAGCCTCCTTAAGTTGTGGGACCCAACCTGGGAATATCCAAGAATTTCAAGTTTAACATTAGGGTTTAGCACAACTGGCTGTCCTAAATCCAACTCACGGAGATCTGAAAGAAGTTGAGACATTGTACCCAGGCTCTTAGATTCTCGGTGACCACTTTTTTTGTAATCAGCTGAGAAAGAGCCCTCAAGGGCAAATAGAACAAGGTGGAATACCCAACCAAGCTCTAAGAAAAGTTCTTTTCCAGTTGAAGCCAAATTGGATCAACGTTCAAGCACCTGAGGAGAACCATCGTCCCAACTTTGAAAGGTGGGCCCATGATAATACAGTTGAAGATGGGCGGTAGTAAGCCACCTCTCCCTAGGGAGCGAGAGATTAACATAGGGCATGAGCACCCTTCCTTCGCCAGATAAAACTGGAGAATAACCGGTAAAGCTGCTGGAAAAAGAGAGGTACCCAGAGATTAGTCAGGTTCAGTGGGTAAAAGATCCGGGAAGTATATTCATTTAAGGATATTAATATGCACTTCTCAGAGCGAAATCGGAGAATTGACCATCTTGCAAATCCTGACTAATCAAATCCTAACTCTATCAAATTTAGTTTCTTCAACAAAGAAAGGTCAGTTGAGAAATGTATGCCCAGATACTTGATAGATCTGGAGTCCATCTCATCCGAAGGAAAGAAAGTCCTGCCTATTGACATAGCAATTTAAAGGGTATACCTCACACTGGGAAATGTTCAATTTATAACGAGAGGAGAAGCCATATTTTTAATAATATCAAGAGCCACCTCTAGGGATGTTACTGGATCCATTAAGTGGAGCATGACATCGTCTGCATACACAGAGCAAACTAGGTCACGTTGCTGAAGCCTGGACGCCTCTCACCTGAGGAGATGATTTGAGCTTAATCAACAAAGGCTCCAAAATAAATTAAATAGCAAAGGGAAAGAGGGCATCCTTGCCTGGTACCAGCGAAAAGTCGAAAGGAAGAAGAAAAACCCATTACAATAAATCTTAGCTGAGGGCATCTATAAAGTACACGAACCATATCCAAGAAAGAGGCTGGAAACCCATCTCACCCATTACAGCCCAGAGAAAGGACCAATCAACCCGATCAAATGCTTTCTCAGCATCAAGAGAAATCAGGGCTATCGGATCCGTTGCCACTTGAGCATACTGAGAGATATGAGACAGGGTTCTCAGATGGTCCGCCATCGACCTCCCCAAGACAAAACCAGCTTGTTCAGGACTCAGGAGGTCCATCCATACCTTTTTGATCCTTTCAGCTAAGATCTTGGCTAAAATCTTAATATCATAATTTTGAAGAGAAATGGGGTGATAGCTAGCCGGTCTGCCAAATCTTTATCTGCTTTAGGATTAGAACAATTGTAGCTTCAAACATTGCGGGGTCAAGTTCAGAAGAGATTGGTAAATAGTTATATAATTTAAGAAGGATAGGTATCAGGTCTTCAGCAAACACCTTGTAAAAGTTTTCGGAAAGCCATCTGGTCCCGGAGTTTTATCCGATACCAAGGAAGCGATAGTACTACCTATTTCTTCTGCTGAGATAGGTGCTAGTAAGCTCACCTGCTGAGTCTCCGATAAAGAAGGGATGTCTATTGTTCTAAGATATTCCATGATGTCCGAATTAGAAAGGGAGGAGAAGGGCATCTATAAGCTCTGAATAATAATCCTTAAAAATACTCGCTATGTCTCTAGGCGAGAAACTACCTTACCATCCGGAGAAGACAGCAAGGGAATAATCCTTGAACCCTCTAAAGAACGGAGGCATAAAGCCAGTAACTTACCGGCCTTTTCACCAAACTCGAAATATTTTGCTTGGGTTTTTAACATAAAATACTCCGTCCTTTCTTTCAAAAGGTCTGAGTATTCATTTTAACTAGCAAAAGCTCCTTAAAATCCTGTGTCAAAGAAGTAGCAGCATAGCTGGCCTCTAGGTCCCTAACTTTACTCATCAGAGCCAAAGACTTCACCAACCTAGTCCTTTTCCTAGAAGAAGCCACTTTAATAAGCTCCCCTAAGGTAACATTTAACGCACCCCAGAGCATATCAATTCTAGAAGTGGAATTCAAATTGTCCTCCAAAAAGAGGAAACTGGGAGCGATTATCAGAGACAGTCTGACGATCCTTTAACAGCTGCGTATTTAATCGCCATATTGAATCCAGAGTATCCAGGATCTAGAGACAGTTGTGTCCAGACTACCGCATGATCTGACAAAATTATCGGTTCAACACCAGAAGCAAGAATATTCGGAAAAAGGAGGGCTGACCAGAATCATGTCTAACCTTGACTTAGTTCCATGTGGTTGAGAGTAAAAGGAAAAGGCGTGACCGGAGGTTAGCCAGGCGCCAGGGTCGCCTAGACCAAACAGCGAGACCAGATCCGAGAAGGCACCTGCGCCAGGAGGGTGGGCATCTGTCTGGTGGTTCCCTATCTAAGGTGGGAGAGAAGGGCAAGTTCCAGTCCCCCAATATAAACTGAGCGGAGAAACTGAGCCAATTTATTAGCCAAGACCATGAAAAATTCGGGTTACCTCAACTGGGCCATAAACAGAACCCAAAACTACCCTATCCCCATTCAAGCTACCTTCCACCAAAACAAACCTCCCTCCGGATCTATAGCCACTTGCTCCTTAATAAACAATACATGTTTTTAATAATGCCACAATTCCCTTACTGAAACTTGAGTTTCGCAAGGTAAGCCTGGGAGAAACAGATCGGAGAGCAGTCTGGAGTCATCCTGGGATAAGTGTGTCTCCTGCAAAACAGGATGTCAATGTGGAATAAGGAGCAGTGGTTAAAAGCCTGTATTCTCTTAACCCATCCTAAGCCTCTAACATTCCACGACGCTTATCTTAACAGTATTCATAGCCATTTCAAGAAAATAAAGACGCTAGTATATGTCCAGACAGAGGCAGCATAATATATCACTGGATGGTGCACCACATTGAACAACCCCACCCAGAAATGAACAGTATCAGTAAAGCAACAATCATACAATATAACTGGGACATCTACTACTAAACCCCAATCCCCAGCCCTCATCCCCATATCAGAAAACCGAATTTTAACAAATAAACAAACCTCAGACTCAAGTGAACCCTCCTTCCGTCCCCTCCAAGAACGTGTAACCAAGTCATAGAAACAAAACCATAACCCTCCCTCACCCTCCCAATCCTCCCGACCACGCCTCATACCCCAACCGAACAAAACATAAGTATGTACAGCGGTAGGCCGAGCCTGAATATACCAAAAGTTACCCAATCAATCAAAAGCTCAGGCCCCCAACCCCAGCCAAACCTCCAAACCCCAAAAGTCAGGAACCAGCACCCACAAAACAGAAGTCCATGACCCTCCCAGGAGAATGCCAGCCCCTGCTACCAGGACTGCCATCCCGAGAGTCCCAACCCGGGGAGGTTAGCTAACCCCCAAACACGGCATTTCATGATTCCACATCTAGCGAGCAAGTCCTGACTCGCCCCCCTCTCGGCCACCCCATAGTCAATAACATAAACAGAAGAAAAAGGATGTGGGAGAAAAGGGAAGAGGGTTGAGAAAGGGAAAGTGTGGGTAGTAACATACCACCCCTTATGGCAGCCCCCAATCCCAAAACGGGTTTAACAGTCGGTACCCCAACGCCCAGATAAGGTCAAACCAGAACAAGATAAGAAAAGGGAAAGAGCTCCTACCGGAGACCAGGCAAACGAAGAAATTCAGAAAATCCCCATAGTCCAAGCAAAGTTGCCATGCATGCTTTCCTATCACCGAGATTTCATCCGAATGATGTTTCAGGGGATCCAAAGGCCGACGGACCTGCCGAGGTCCGCCTCCCGAAGTCCTCCGAAACAAACCCTCCAAAACTAGGTTCTGTCAAGGGACAAATGGCCAAATCGAGAGGGGGAAAGCGCCACTGCAATCACTGGGGCCCGCCACCACAACCCGAATCCAGGCCAAGACCTCCAAAGAAAAGGGGAGTCCCATAAACAAAACGAAGAGACCAGAGGACAGCAAAGGCAAAGGACAGAAAACCAGAGAGAGAGGAAGAACGAAAGGCAGGGCGAGGCCCCCACCAAGTAAGTTTCTTCACAAAATTAAAACATTAGCAGAGGCAATTTAATCCCAGCGATAGTTAGGATCAGTTCACCCGACAAAGCGACTCAGAAAATTTCAACCACATAATTTAAATAGGTCCGGCAACTTAAGTTCCAACTCTTTAATAGCCACCTCCGGGAGCTGTAGCTTGCTGTGGTGCCGTTTATCGTGACCTTCAAAATCGCTGGGTACACCATCCGAAATGGAATAGAAGCAGCAATCAATTTTGCACTACTGGATGGTAAGCTGCTCTTTTCTCCCGAGTCTCCTTGGGCAAATCCTGGGTAATCCTGATTTCGGCCAGCCCCAGAGTATGTCCTTCAGCTCCGAGATTTCCACAAAACATGATTCCTCTCCACATAACTCAAGAATTTTACAATAATGGGACGTGGAGGGATCCTGGAGGAGGTTTAGATCTCAAGGAACGATGAGCTCTCTCTAGATGATAGGTAGGGCTAATAGGGGAAGGACCAACAATTTTGCAGAGGAATTTTGCAGAAAGACCATGATGTCTGGGCCCTCCTCTGATTTGGGTATACCCAGAATTAAAAGATTATTTCTGTGGTTTTGACCTTCTAAATCCTCGGTCTTTGCTTGTAATTTTTGACTTGTTGTCTGAGCTCAGTAATCTCCATTTCAGCTCTAGACCTCCACCTCGAGGAAATTAACCTTGCATCCATATCTGTGACTGTTGTAGAGACTGAAGAAAAGATCATTAAATATGATTTTAATTCTCCTGCTAAATCCTGGAGAATGTCTTTCAGAATTAAGCTCTTGAAGAAACTTATCCTCAGATAATGGTACAATCTGCTGCCCTTTCTCCCCACCTCGATCCAGCTCTGGTAAGGGCCTGGTTCCTCTGCTTCTTGGAGGCCTTCTCTGGGAAGCAGGAGGAGTGTGCCTGACTGAGGCCTGCTTACTATCTACTCCATCTCAAGCCAGCAACCGTTTATTTTCACTGCTTCAGTCACCAAATAGTAGTAGAAGCTTTCCCCAGACGTTATTAATATGAATTAATCAAAAAATAAGCAGGATGGCAGGTTAAATGCACAAAAGGTGACCAGCGGGGAGCTCAGAAACTCAGCTGCTCTCTAGCCAGATGCCATCACGTGACCCTATATATATATATATATATATATATATATATATATATATATATGCAATAAATTGTTCTAATAAATTAATAAATAAATTATTATGTATAGTATATCATACTGTTAATAAACTAATCTTTTGTTTTTAAATCTGCACTAGTTTTTCACATTTTGTTGTAGGCACTTGTCTAGTAGCTAGGTGGGATGCCTTGATAAAGCACCATGGGTATGTGTGAAACATCAGGATGGGCTGCTAACTTTGTACCTGCATTTGCAGCACCTTTACAACTTTAATAAAAGAGCTTTTAACACAGACATTTCATTTGGACTGAGATCTCTGGACTAGTACATGTCAATTGAGCATGAGGGTGAATGCCACTGCACCTAGTGACTTATGCAGAACTGTATATCTTCATAGTTTATCCGTTTGAATGCTAGATAGTCTTTAAACAAAGCTACAGCTTGTTGATTACTTTTTTGTGTTATGTGAGTCTTTTCTGGCAGGAGCTGCTGAAGGGCATTGGAAATAATGTCAGGGAATCTTATGGGAGCCTTCAATTTTTTGTCTAGATTCCTGTTTAAAACGTTTGTTACCAGTTTTGAAATTCATTTTGTTGTTGCTGTTTTTTCACTTTTGTGCATGTTTCTATTTTAGGAAAGAAGGTTTTCATACTGAGTCAAAATTCATCCTGGAAAGAATTGCCAGAGTGATGTGTTGTTATCTGTTTTGTGCTGCAGTTGCTGGTTATACATTGTATGACTGGATGTTGTGGAAATGCTGTTTTGACTTTTTACTTTGTTTTTTTCCACAGGAAGATGGCATAATTTCCTTTTTCTTCACAATATTACTTCTGCAGAGAAGTGATGAAGTGGAGCATCGGCATCTTGACTTACTCAATCAGCCATGATTTAAAGCTTAGCATATCAGTGTCATCTTATCTGTGATGTCCTATGTGGGACAATAGCTTGAATACTATGGCCAATTTCTATATGCTGTTAACTGTTGCTAATAGGCAACAAGGTCAAGAACATAGCCTAGATATGTCATGTGACCAAGGCTAAGCTAATCACAGCACTATATGTATTTTGTACCTCATTGTTCTGCTCCCACGCTCCCCATCCCCAGGATGTATCTGACTATGAGCTGTTACCAGCTCAGTATGAAAACTTCTTGGTAAAACTTTTAAATAATTAAACAAATAATAAATATGATCTATCTAACTATCTAACTATATCTATCTATCTATCTATCTATCTATCTATCTATCTATCTAACTATCTACCTACCTAATAGAGTGGGAGTAAAATAACTAGATAAAAGTGATATCTTAGCAGATGGCAACACTAACAGCACAATATCAAAATGTATTGCAGTAAGTGTTGTCATAATTTATATTTTGAAGCTTAGTATCATCACAATAGAATATTGAATTATTGACCCATCTGTCCAAAGCCCTGGAAAGATTAGTCAGTATGCAGCTGTCCTGCTTCTGCACTACTATTGGCTTTCTCACCTTCCTCCAGTCCAGCTTCTGCATTACCCACATTATTATCACCTCCCTTTGAATCACTGATCATGTCCACACCCACATGGAGTCTGACCTTGGTGTTGTGGCACCTTTCACTGACAAGGCCAAGACCACTGATACAGTGATTTATTCCTTGTTACTTTCCAAACTAGCATCTCCAAGTCTCTCAGATACTCTTCTCTGCTGTTTTAAGTCCCACTTTTCCAGAAAAACACAAGCAGTCAGAGGGCCTTCCCTTTTCCTCAGCACTTCCAGTTGTTTTGGGGGTCCCAAGTGTTCTGCACTTTGACCCCTGTTACTTATATTCATAAATGACTGACCCAGAGTGCTTGCCTCATGCAGTGTCTACATGTACACTGATGATACCATCATCTATTCTTCAGGGCTCTCCACCTCAGTTATTGAACAGAGTCTGCAATAGGACTGCAGCAATGCCCAAAACTGATTCCATACAAATGCATTTATTTATTGAAAACTTTGAGATCACCTTTGAGCACAGGTGCTCATTTGCAAAAGTTCCACATCAAGTACATAGTCGAAAAAACATGGCAATAATCAGTTCCAGAGGAAATGCAGACGAATCAGTCTCAAATCACTTAAGACAGATCCACATCAGCTGCACAACCGCAGAAACCATGAAGAAAACACACGCAGTATAGTGCACAATGGCTGCCAGAGCTATAGTCAAATGAGCACCATCAACCTCACCACAGACCAAGAGGACTATAAGTGCAAATAGCACCAGGGGCAGATGCAGGGAACCCGGGAGGCTGACAGGATCCAGGCAGGTGAGCGGAGCTGTGCAGGGACACTGGGTGGAGGGTGTATAGAGCAGCACAAGTGGTAGAGGTGACAAGTGCCACTGGGGGTTGTGTACAGACCACTGCCGTGCTGTATGCCCCATGTGTGTTGGGGTGGTGGGGTGTTGTGTTCAGAACCCATCAGTGCTACATGCCTCATTTGCATGTTGTGGGGATGTTGTGTTCAGAACTCAGCAGTGCTGCATGCCCCATGTGTATGAGGAGGAGCTGAGGCTGGAAGGGTGGGGTATGCCCTGCATGGGAGGGAGGGGTGGGTGTGTGAACATGGTGGGGCAACACAGGAATTCAGTGCTGCAGCCAGGTGTGAATGGGCTTCACCGGGTGTGGGGCTTGTGATTGGGGGATAGCTGCAGGGGACACCAGGAATGCAGGATGTGCTAAAGGACTGCAGCTGGTCACTACCCCATAACATTGTAGGAGGTGTGTCAGTGCAGACATCCCATTGCAATACTGCATGCTGTATGTGGAGACCAGTACAGTGGTGCCATGCTACTTGAATTTGTGCAGAGCCAGAGGGGCCATCAGCTGCTGCTACATGAAGTGAACTTGTACAGGAAGGAGAGGGAGTGTAGTGGCAAAATGTACTGGATGTTCTTCCAGTACAACAAGGCCAGGTGCCCTGTAATCTGCTACACAAGAGAGGACACCATTGTGAGTGGTCTGAGGGTGCACAACCATGTGCTAGATGCCTGGAGTGTGGCTGCACAGTGTGTTCTCAATTCAATCGAGGAGCACGCTGTGTCCACCATTGAATCAATGCAGGAGATAGTGGTGGTGGCTGTGGCCACCGCATCCACTAGTGTGGCAGGCTGACTGCCCCTTATGCCATACATGAAGATGACTGTGTAGAGTGCCAGGAAGGTATCCAACCAGAGGCCTGCATGACCCAGCTCCCTGGCTGACCTGTACATCCCCAAGCACTACAGGCTGATGCATGAAGGCAGCTCATTCCTGCTGTTTGACTGTGGGTCTTCCATGGATTGCTTCTTCATATTCAGGACTGCTCACAATCTGGCCCTGATGGACAGATGTGCCCACTGGTTTGGGATGGCACCTTCCATGTGATGTCACCACTATTCACCCAGTTATACACCATCTACACTGTGCAGTACAGCACTGTAATCCCAAGCCTGTACATCCTCGTGTCCTCCAGGACTGTGTCCACCTATGTGCACATTTTCACGAGATCAAGGCACTGAGACCAACACTGTCCCCGAGACCATAATGACTGACTTTGTGCAGGCCACCATCAAGGCTTTCTCAACCGTATTCCCACAGGTGAAGACCCAGGGCTGCTTATTTCACGTGTGCCAGTCCATGTGGTGCAAGGTCCAAGATATGCCTGCTGTGGAACAAGTATGTGGCAGAGGAGGAGTTTGCCCTGCATTTGCAGATACTGCCAGCTTTGGCCTTCATCCCACCCTCGCGATGTGGTGCCAGTCTATGAGAGACTCCAGTCTTTGGAGTTTTACATTGTCCATGAGAACATTCTGGGCCCTTCTCACCTACTTTGAGGAGACCTGGGTTGGCCATCTGGTGAACCACAGTGTACGATGCAAGCCCCTGTTCACTACTGACTTTTGAACTGCCATGATGTGGTGTCCACAGGTTTGCTGCACACTATCAATGCGGTGGAGAGCTGACACTGTGCCTTCAACACTTTTCTGGGCATCAGTCATCCCTGTATTTGGCAGTTCATTGACACCCTCTACACAGAGCAAGAGTGCAACGAGATGAAAATAGAGCAGTACATCTCTGGGACAACCCCTCCTGCAGGAGGTATCAGGACTGTGCCGCTCAACTGACCAGTTTGCTGGCTGAGTATGGCAAGCAGACTGACATGGAGTACCTCTGTGGGGTGAACCATAACTTTCAGTTGCAGGTGTGAGGGGCTGGTACTGGTCTGACTTCCCTGTATGTGCCTGCCTGTCCTACACATCTGTGTAGGCCTGTATTAAATGTATGAGTTTCAGCTGCATTACTGTCTATGGTGTCCTTCTTGTGCTGTGGTGTGCAGTGTGGTGCTGCTGTGTCTGTGTGTGCTATGCACTGCTTTTGATGTTAGGCAGGGTTGTGTTAGTTATCCCAGATGTATGCTGCACTAGGCTGCACTGTTATTCCCACTCTGCATTGGTCCACATGTTTTGGCTTTAGCTGAAATTATGCAAATCCTTGAGACAGATCAGTTATATATAGTTTTGAAAAAAATCGATACAGATCATTGTATAAAATAAATCACAGGATACATACAGATATAAACCGAATAAAACAGTTTAACGGTTACAGTTGCATTGGACTGCAAGGGAAGACCACAAAGATCCCTTAAACTGATTAATCTTGGGAGATTCAGCTGAGAATCAGGCAGTCCATTTAACCAGTTAGTGGTTCTGACTACAATTGACTGCTTGTCCGGCTGAGAAAGGAGAGCTTAAGGGCATTCCTGGCCATATTCCTGGTGTTGTATTGGTTGGAGATGGTACAGAAAGCAATTTGTTAAAGCAGGGGTTGTTAGACCTGGGAGCAGCTTTTTGGCTAGCAAACAGGTCTGAAGTTTTGTTCTGCAGGGTAAAGGTAGCCAGTCAGTGAATGTGTAAAGGATACAACCATGAGTGTAGTTATCTGCACCAAGTGCAAAATGGCATGCCTTATTAAAGATCAGTTTTACTCTGTTAAGCATTGTGTCATAGGCAGCTGTACAGACAGGGAGGCCATAATCTGTAAGTAGTAGAATGGAGCTGACTACAATAAGGCATCTAGCATCCCCAGTGTGATTGTTCTGGTTATGGTATGGGGCCCCAGTCTTCTGTTAACTATGGGCACTAGATTGTCAACACGTGGGGGCAAAAGATACAGTGTCATCCAGAGTTACCCAAAGGTATCTGATGATCTCCACCTGTTCAATGTTTTGTCCTTGGCCATTTTGAATGATGAAGGTAGAACTTTCTGCTTCTGTGGGAGCCTAGAGAAGAGCATGGACTTTGTTGTTTTGTAATTAAGGACCAGTTTGTTATTGGAGAACCAGCTTTCTAGTGACCTGAAGGTACTTTGGAGAGCAGCAGTGAGGCTGTCAAGGGTGGGGGTTTTGGAATAGATGACAGTATCATCAGCATAGAGGAGTATGTTGGCTATCTGACAGGCATCAGTCAGCTGATATATAAAGACACCATGTAGGTGGAGCCCTGGGAGACACCAATAGATACTATCCTAGTGTTGGACAAAGATTTTTTTATCTTCACATGCTGGGAGCAGTTAGTGTGATAGTTGTAAAACAGTCAACTGTGTTTTGTGACAAACCCAGGCCAAAGAGTTTGGAAAGTAGGAGCTTATGTTGACCAGGTGGAAGCTTTAGTAATGTCCATATATATGACAAGTTCACCATTGTCAAGGGCTTCATGAATGTAGTTGGTGTATTCCAACAGTGATGTGTTGATGCTGCATAGCTTCCAGAAGCCATGCTGCCATACACACTGGACTCTGTATTTTCCAGGTATGTGACAAGTTGGTCAGAGACTATTCTCTTGAGGGCCTTGGATGGGGGATAGAAAAGGGTCTGTAATTGGCAAGACTAACATCAACACCATTTTGAAAACTGGTGTAACCAGTGTGGATTTCCACATCTCAGGAAGCTGCAAGTAGCACAGGAAAAGTTAAAAATTCTAAAGACGGGTTTGGAAAGTTCCTCTACTGTCAGAGCAAGATGTTTCATATCAACCAAATCACCTCACACCTAGTTCTGCCAAGTAACCTACTGATGTATTTCAGGGTGTCTTTGATCAAAACAGCCTTAAAGTAGAATTTAGGGCATCCTGGTTCAGAGCCCACCATCTCCGAGGCTTCAGGACCAGATTGCCTGCAAGGGGTATGGGGAAGTTCAGTGTGGTTGATGGAACTGAGACCAGTAAAGGCTGTGTTGAAGTAACTGGCAATTTCGTGAAATCAATGATCTCATGACCTCCACCTTTAGCATCTGAGGAGTGATTTTTATCTCTTGCCAAGAAGCTCCAAATTGTCCTAGACTCTTTTGCCATCACTCCAGTTCTGGGTCTGTTGATCCTTACAGAAGTCAGATTTGTCCTTTTAATCATACTGGTGCACTTATTGTGGGCTTCCTTGTACCTTTGCAGGCAGATGGGGACCCTGTTTCCCCTGGCCTGTGCCTCAAAGATTGTCCTTATCCTTCATGCAGGTAAGGAGTTCAGGGGTGATCCATCCTGATGGTGTTCCACTTATATTGCATTTTCAAAGTGTGCAAATGTATCACAGGCGTGTGAACTTGGAGACAAAGAATTCTAGGACTGAGTCAATATTGGGAACCACATCTAAGAAGCTCCAGTCAACTTGGACCAAGTAAGATCTGAACTGAGGCACCTTTGTTTTGTTTAGGACATGGCTGACTGTGATCTGGGGGGGTGTGGCCTTGTCTGTTTAACTGCCCATAGACAATGTACCAGGGAGTGGACACTTATCGGATCTGTCAGAACCTTGACAACTTTAACCCCTAACAAGGCATTTAACTGGTACCTAGTTGAGTAGTGCCATAATGTCTGTTTTATAAATGCTCCTGGTGTGCTCAGTGGCCATTTTGTGTGAGAAATAGGCTGGACATCTTATCCCTATAACCTGTGCTGGAAGTTGCATTCCAACTGATGTTAAATTTACCAATAACACTGTATTCCCAGTTCTGACTGAGTTACATGAAGTAATAAGTGACTCTATGCCTGGAATATGTTTAACCCTACCATTGGAATATATGCAAACAGGATGACAAGAGATTTGTGCCCTCATCCTATCAAAAGCTTTACTGCTAGGCATTTACAGTCCCCTTTTAATTCTTTGATCACAGTTTTAGAGGCTTGCAGGTCTGATCCATGGTAGATAAGGCAGCCCCTACCTCACTTGCCTGTTCTATCCTCCTGAAGATATTGAAGCCTGGCATTGAGATAATGGCATCAGGTATATGGATTGAGCCAAGTTTCAGTTAGGCAAATAACATCTGGTTGCACTAACTCACCCAGGCTTTGAAATGGGCACAATTCTGTAGGTGACTATCACTATTTAGGGAGACTATGTGCCGTAGTCCTTGGTTGAGGGTGGCAGACCCAAAGCTACCAGCAGGATCTGGGTTGGGGTGGACATTGCCAGTGAGTAGGAGTAACATTATTGTAAAGCCTCTGGTGGCTCTGAGTTAGTGCTTCAGTCTCCAGGTTTAACTCCTAGGAAGGAGGGGTAGACGTGTGGTCCTACAGACATGGCAGTGTCTGGCAAACCCATAGCAGTCCCCAAGTGACACCAGGGTTAGGTGCCAAGTGTGGGGTGGCATATGGTTGGGGGTTTAGGTGCTGTAGGATTGTTCAGAGGGATCACTAGGCCTTTGTATCAGCATGGAACCAAGGGAGACGGCCTCCTTATCTCTAAGGGCTCTACAGATTCAGGTAGCAATGCTATGAGTAAGTAGGTTAGCAGCATTAATATTGCAAGGAACATGCTTGCAGTAAGGAAAGGTGACAGCAGTTTGCAAGTAAAACAGGTAGGTCACTGAACCATAGCTCTGTGACATAATTCACCATGAGGAGTGTTAACAAAATTACAATAGTGCAAGTGATAGAACCAGTTATAAACAATTTAAACTCTATTGCCATTCAGGAGCAGGTACTAGCAGCAGTCAATTCTGGTAGGTCCTTGACCAGCTAACCTTGGGACACAATCCACCCAGGTAGGGTGTTAATAATGCTACCATAGAGAAAAGGGTGGCAGCAACCAGTATTATACAGGAAAAACACTATTTCAAATGAACTAGTCTTAAATCAAAGGAAAACTGTTTCAGTGCTATTTGGTACCAAACAGTGCCTACGTAAATCTTTCCTATCTCTCTAAGTATCTACTCCATATCAGGTGACTGTCTTGGCAATGTAACATGCTGAAAATATATTTCCCTACTACTCAGTTAACATCTGGATTACTTTTTACATGTTAACAGTCTGTTTTCTGAGTATTTTGCTTAAAACTAGGTGCTCTATACAAGGTGAAACGTTGCGCTCTCTCAGCATCACAAAAGAATATTGTTGAATGTGTGATTTTTCCTACTCTGGATAATGGTAAAGTGGTTTTGTCTGCTGCCTTTCAGTCTTGCATCTCAAACCCAGTACCTTATTTAATGCCCTTTGCAGGGTTGTCCTGGCCTGCTCCCTTGCAATCGCTGTGCTACTGCATGTACAGTACAACAAATTGGGGTAGGCTCCTCCTGAGACAAGGCATGCTGTTTGTACCACCCTCTTGGGAGTTACATTCTGGGCAGGAAACTCCTAGGGTACCTAAATAGGATCATGCTCCCAGCCTCTAAAGCCTGCTATTCCCTCAAATTAGATTCAGGAAATAGGTTTAAACCCCTCTCTGAAGCCACCATTTGTTACTGACTCTCTATTTGTTAAATGGTCTACATATTACCCTGTCCACTTGCAAATATTTTGGTCTACTAAAGCCCATCTCAAGAAGTATCACAGGGCCCTTAATCCTGTCACAACTGGCCTCACCCTCCTGCCACTTGAATGTAGTACTCATCACTTTTGCTGATCTCAGAGTACTCTAGTTGTCTAAGATATGTCATACTGATTACTCATGTTGTAATTTTGCTTATGAATTTCACATCCCTTGTGCTGTTTTTGGTGTCTTAGGATATCAGTGTACCTTGTAAACCTTGTAAATTTCATTACATTGAGTCTTGTACAGTGTTACTTGTACTTGTTTTATTTACTACTTGTTTCCTATGATGTGGTGATTACTTGTTGCATGTATGCCGATAAATTCCTTGTACCTCCACCCCATTACAACGGAAAATTAGCTTCATGGGCTCTGCTTGCTAACCTTGAAAATAAGTTTAACTAAATTATCAAAGAGCAGCTTTTATACTGTAGATGACATTACAGTTGTCTAATGCATTGCTGATGCCAGTATTTGATATCCAACTAGTAAACCAATGCTATATAAATTGAATATTCAATGGTCTGACTCAAGATATACAATCTATCTTCAAGTGTGAGGGGAACCATAAGGCATGAAAAACAGAGTCACAAGTGAGTAATGAAAGTCCTGTCCCTCACAGATGATGATACATTGCATATTTTTATTCAGGCCATTGTGAATCTGGATTATACAACTTCAGTGTATTAGTTATGAGTTTTAAATCAATTGTTTGGGTGAAGATGTTATAGTTCTGTTTGATTTCAGCTGTTGGCTTTAGTGTTGCACAGGAATTATGATCTCGTCAGCATTGTCAAATATGCTCTTTTATTGATTCAGTGTACCATTGTCATGTACCCAAAGTTTCATGATATTGTGACCTACCTAACAGCAAGGATAACATGTTATCTGTGAGGCTATGATGAGATAAAATTAATCTACACAGATTTTTCATCACAGGTAATAGAGATGGGTGAAGTGGCTTCAATTAGCTACACCAAGTGATTCACAGGAGTGAAAGCGAATTTCAGTGCTCCATATTACGAGGCGGAGTACTTTGAATATAATGGGTATCATGAAGTCCATTTGAAAACTATGACTTGGCGTTACTCCACTTTTCCCAAGCCACTACTCCACTAGTTCTTAAGGCTTAAGTACATTGAAACAATGTACTTCACCTCACTTCACCTTTGTTTTTAAGCTCCAAAGGTGAAATTTGTAGTGATTCATGGGATGTCAGGGTCACATGGGCTCTAGATTGTTCTGCACAGCCTCAGCTTGGGGTAGTGTGTGTAAGAAGCTGTAGGAGACAATCTGCTCTTGAGAGCTCTTCACGATTCAGACCTTCTAGAAACTGTTAAAAAGGCTTTTGAGTGATTTTCTTTGCTGAAACTTTAGTTCATTGATTATAGGAAACCCTGCTGTGCTCATATCATCGAGCGTTTATTGCTTATGTATGGATTTTGAATGTTAATGTACAACATTCAATCTGTGTACTGAGAAGACAGTGGAAGTGTGATTTAGGGCAGGGTGTATCTGTGGTATAGTTAGATTAACTTGGAAAAAGACAGTGCTTTCTGTTTTGGTGATATTTTTCTTGTATAACTGTGTTAATGTACACACAGTAATATTTTCAATAATTCTTGTCATTTTTTGCTGATTGTTGTGGTGCAGCAGTGCATAATTTCAGTTTGTTTAAAATATGTGGTTATATTACTGAAGTTTTCAATTTGCTAGGCATTACTTAACATGTGTGGTATGTGTGTGACATGTGTCATCAAATCAGACACCTTTTATTGTGCCAGATAATAATTTCAGCAATGTGAACCTGCTATCCACTGCAGCTGTGTGATTTTGTACTTCTTTGTGGTATCTTTACGGTACTAGTACTAGTGACTGTTACTGCAGCAGTGCTGTACACATGCCCCTCCAAGGCCCCCCCAACCGCAAAGGTATTCTTTTCCAGATTTTAATTTCTGATGGTGAGCACTGGTTAGGTGTTGTGCCTTTGTGTCTGCATCTCTTGATTGCACAGCACCATCTTAATCTGTCTATGCATGTGCATCTTTTTAGGGCCCAATCTTCATCAGTAAGCAAGTTACAGTTGTTTCTTTGGTTTCCTTCAGAGTACTGGACAGGTGTGGTGCATAATTCTGCATGAACGTTGTACTCATTAATATGTGTTTTAAGTCTGGACCATCATCACTGAGTCACTCGTGATACAAATCACGTTCTTCATCATCACGGTCACTAATGCAGTCACAAATCATGATTCACAGTCATGTCATGAATCACAACATTAATTTTCTCTAGTTACTTGGCTGTATTGTAAGCGTGTTTTGTAGTATGTCTCCAGGCTTCACCACCCCACCATTGTACACATTGATGCGTGTTTTAAGTTGGGAGTTTTAAATTACAGCTCATTGGCGAAGTACAGCCTTAGGCATTGGTGTTTCCAATACAGTTTCATATTGGTTATCTCACACCACCAACACTGAATCAC
Source organism: Neoceratodus forsteri (assembly GCA_016271365.2). NCBI lineage: Eukaryota > Metazoa > Chordata > Ceratodontiformes > Ceratodontidae > Neoceratodus > Neoceratodus forsteri. The sequence goes on along the minus strand of CM057452.1, from coordinate 555,596,323 downwards.
GTTCTTCATTATCACAGTCACAGATACAGTCAAAATCATGAGTCACAATCGCGTCCATGAATCACAACATTAATTTTTTACTAGTCACTTGGATGTATTGTGAGCCTGTTTTGTAGTATCTCTCCAGGCTTCACCACCCCACCATTGTACTCTATTAATATGTGTTTTCAAGTCGGGGAGTTTTGTGCTGCAGCTCATCGGGGAAGTACAGCCATAGGCATTTGCATTCCTTTCTGTACAGCATGTGAGTTACAGCACTATAAGTAGTGGGTGAAGTGGCCGCAATTCACGCCACGTAAGTGATTTATGGAGTAATACAGAACCCATGGAGTACTCCACAATGTGAAGCGAGTACTTTGCTTCATAATGAGGAATCGAACTCCATTGAAACCAATGACTTTGCGTTATTCCACCTTCCCAAACCACTTCTCCATCAATTTTAAGGTGAACTACATTGAAATCAATGTAATTTGCCTTACTTTCCTTTGTAATTGAGCTCCAAATGAAATTCTGCAGTGATTCATGGGATTGCAGGTCACATGGGCTCTAGATTGTTCTGCACAGCCTCAGTTCTGGCCTGGGTAATATGTGTGTAGTGGTAGCTAGAGACAGGTTGCTCTCATAGCTCTATGATTCAAAACCTCTAAAAGCTGTTTAAAATGCCTTTTGAGTAATTTTTGCTCAAAATTTATTACATCGATTGTAGGAAACCCTTCTGTGCTCATATCATCGAAGTGATTATTGTTGTGTTTGGATTTTGAATATTAATTTAGAACAGTCAGTGTGTACCCTGAAGTGTGCTTTAGGGAGGGGTATGTTGTGGTGTAGGTACATTAACTGGGAGAACAAGGCAGTCTTTCTATTTTGGTTATATTTTCTTGTATAACTGTGTTAATCTACACACAGTAATATTTTCAATAATTCTTGACATTTTTTGATGATTGTTGTGGTGCAGCAGTGTATAATTTGTCTGTTTAAAACATTTGGTTATATTACTGAATGTTTCAATTTGCTACGCATTACTTGTAGTGTGTGTAATGTGTGTCATTAAATCGGGCACCTTTTATTGTGCCATAGGGTAACTGCAGCAGTGTGAACCTGCTATCCACTGCACCTGCATGACTTTTTATACTGCTTTGTTGTATCTTTACTGGTAGTGGATTGTTACTGCCGTGCACTAATCTCCCAACTGGCAAAATGTATTCCTTTCCAGATTTGGATTTGTGACTTGTGTGCACTAGTTAGGTGTTGTTGTGCCTTTTCATATGCATCCCTTGAGTGCACAGCGCAATCTTAATCTGTCTGTGCATTTGCAGTGCACCATTAATTCTGGGAGACTGCATTTCTTGTTACACTCTCATTTCACTTGTCAGCACTGGAGAATTCTCTGGACACAAGACAGTAGCATTTTGGGGATGCACATTAATTCTGGTGACTGTGGGTGTGACCACTGCATGCATGACTGAGTGTGCTATTAATTCTGGGAAATTTTGCATTTTTGTTATGCACTCATTTCACTTCATCAGCACTGGGGAGTTTTCTGGACACAAGACAGTAGCACTTTGGGGATACACATTAATTCTGGTGACTGTGTGGGTGGGGTGCTGCCAATGTTGTTGTCACTCCGCCTATCTTCACATTTAAAGCAGAATGACAACATGAAATAATAATAACAAGGTTGAGTAGGCCTTTTCTACGGGGGCACTCCACGTGGCGAGTGTAGCAGAGTGGCCACTTGGCGTTCACTTCAGGCAGATTTTAAATTCGCTGCATCTCTACTGGTGACATGAAGACAATAAGATGTTTCTTTAGGAGGCTGTCATCATTTCATTCATAACTTGGGCCTGAAAATGAGCACACACTGACCGCTCCACCATGGGACCCAATTGCTGTCTCTGAGAAATTCTAATTTATTATCATAAATTCTTACAAGTTGGTGGCTTTTGGGGCAGGAGGGAGTTGAGGGCTAAAAGGTGTGTTGGTTGAGGGTTGCTTATTGAACTGAGGGATCTGGAATGTGGTCTGGGTGAGGAGATGTGGGAGGCTTGTGATTTGGCAGAAGTGGGGAAAGATTTTTATAATAAGGAACAAGTATCACATAGGTTTTTATTATAGTAGATTGGGGAGCGGAGGAAGTAGGTGGAGGTTTAGAGGGTGTGCAGGGTGGGATTTAACATGGTCTGGGGACACTGTACAGGGTAGGGGAGTTATCTCAACAGGTCATGTCGGATTCAGTATCCAAATCTGATATGGAACACTAAAAATTAAGATTTAGGATTTTGGTATCTGTATCTAAAACTCCTAAATTTGGTCCTGAATTCAAGATATCAATTTTTCTAAATGGATATATGAACATCCTTATGCCACAGCTAACTCATAAGATAACATGTTATCTTGTGAGTTAGGTGTAAGATATCACTTTCATCTTGTGATGGAACTTCTTCCTTATAGAAGTGGTTAGCAAATATTGTCTTGTGTATGCATTTGGGATCAACACTAACAGTAATCATCCAAACGTACTGTATTATGTGACATAAAAGAAGTGTAAGTCCAATATACTCTGAAATAAATCCATAGAGGGGCTAACAAGAGCATAATACCACTCGCCCTTTGGGTTCATGACTTTATGATCTGGTTAGTCCGTTGATGGGGTTTATTTCCTTGTATACCACACTTACCCATTATTTACTCTATGCTCATTGATGGTGGTGCAATATGAGAATTTAATACACAACCAAGGTGTTTGATGCTACATACACTCTAAGAGCAAAGCCTGAGGTAGTTACTGAAATATCACACACCCATGGGTGTGTATTAAACCTGAGTTGTGCATACCACCTAATATTTTATTTTGTCATAATAACATGACATTAAATTTTCCTCACAGTCCTCCTTTTATTCATTTTTGTTGCAAATCTGATTGTTCACCTATTTCTTGTAAGAACTGCTAAAAAGTCTAAGGCCACTTTGTGTTTTTAAAATGGTATTGTGATTCTCCAGCTGCTCAGTGAAAGACTGGCATTTTCTTAATGTCCTCATTAATTTTTTCTTTCAGATGAGCCACAAACATGTCTGGTGCTCAGTGTGGCCTCAATAAAACGCTTCACTTTTTCTAAGTGCATCTGAACCGCCACTTTCATGCCAGGCTGTGACATTGATCACACAACACTGCTGACCACTTCTACAAATGAGGTTAGTTTTTCAATTTACCTGTGCAAATAAAATATTTTAGATAGTGTTTATGATTACTACCTATGCACAAGTGAGTAAACATCATACTCAAAGACTGTGTCTTGTGACCACACTTGCAGGAAACTGTGCACATGTGTGTTGTAGTAACTGGTCAGTTATTATTGCAAATAACAACTGACCATTTCTATTGAAAAGATGATGGCCAGATATTATATATATATATATATATATATATATATATATATATAGATATATATAGATATATATATATATATATATATTCTTTGCAAAAACTTAATTAATGCATCCATTAGGTGAATACCACAGTGACAAAAGCAGGAAAATGAGGTGTTAGGGTTTCCAACCTAACGCCCCACCAGGGTTCCCACCTACCACCCACACACCATCCCATCACCCTCCACACACCACCCAGGCGTGGGGTGTGCTGGAGTCATGGTCCCAACTCTCCTCCATTCAATGTGTAAAACAAGCTTAAATGCTGCAGTATAAGACAATGGGGTGACAGTTAAGCCTGATGACCCAATGCTACACTCGACATCTGGTGGTATGTGGAGGGTGAGGGAATGGTGGTGGGATGGTGGATGGAACCCTGGGGGTGTGGCATTAGGATTGCAAACCCTGATGCCTCATTTCCTGCTTTTGTCACTGTGGTATTCACCCTAACTGATGCATTAACAAAGTTTTTGCAAAGAATTTCCTCTTTTTCAGATAGTATAATTGTGTCCTCATTTTACTGTGGAGTGCAGCATCTTTGGACCCTGCACTCCCATCCCTCCATCCAGATAGTATAACAGTGTTGAAATCTCACATTAGGAGGACCCTGCTCCCATTCCATCATCCAGATAATATAATAGTGTCCATATGTCACAGCGGGGCGCAGGGTCCGATCCTCCATTGAGATAGTACAACAGTATCTATATGTCACTGTGGGATCACAGGGTCCAAAATCCTCCCTCCATCCAGATTGTACAACAGTGTCAAAATGTCACTATGGGAGCACAGGGTCCTTTGGACCCTGCACTCCCATCCCTCCATGCAGACAGTACAACACCATGCAGATAATACAACAGTGTCCATAATGGCAATATTAAAATTCAGGAGTGAAACTATGAAAATTGATGAATTTATGAGCATGCATAAAACTACTCAATGCACACTCATAACTCGGTAATTTTAAAATTTTTCTAACACATTTCAACATCATCATTTTGGGACCTCCCTCATGAACATACAACTCTGATTTGTTAATCCATCCCAAAATGTATTTCAGCTCAGCAACCGCATTCATTCCTGCCAGGTGCAAAACATATTAAGGCAGGATGTGCAAAATTACAGCTGTACTGTTCATCAGGAGGTGTGAAAATGGCAATGTTGAAAGTCTGAAGGAAAATATTAAAAATTGTGAAATTATGAGCATGTAGAAAACTAAACACACGCTTCTTAACGAAATGAGTTTTGAATTTTTCATTTGATATTTGTAACATGGACTTTTGGGACACCACCTGATGACTAGTAGTACTGTCATTTCATTTTCAGTCCCAAAGGTGATTCTGCACAGCAGCCATGAAATCACCTTTTGGGACCCTAGAAACAAAATAACAGTTTCAGTGTCTATGAGGAGGTCCCAGGAACCCTATGTTGAAAATTTGGTGCAAAATTTCTACAATTGACCGAGATAGCAACATAAGTTGAACCCCCATTGAGTCCCATTATACAGCACTTACCCGATTCCTCAGTTCAGAGTTTGGCTTTGAAGAGTGCAGACATGTCTTGATCCAGAGAACATCATGGTTCCTGATCTCGGAGGGTAAGTATGGGTGACTGGGGGTGTGGGAGGTGGGTGCTCAGAGAGAGAGAGGGGATGGGGAGGGAGAAGACGATGGACCATTTTCTTCATTACAGGTCCAAAGAAAATAAAATAAAAAGTCTTGGGGACAGTTTTCTTCATTTACATTCCCCATGCGTGGTGCACCACCAACACTCTGACACACAGCAACCCTGCCAGCATCAGCCACACTGGTAACATGCTGCACGATTGCTGCAGTGCCCCAGTCTCCACCGGGGCTGCTGGCATGCCAGGTCATCCCCACCCTGCTTACCCAGGAGAAGAGCACCACTAGGACACTCATCCCCAAACCTCTCCTGCTGACCCCCAGTGCCCTGAGCTCACTCCTGAACCCAGGTCACCAGTGTAGCACTAGGTGTGGCATCCAGCACCCCAACCCTCAGTGCCACCAGGCTGGCCAATGGTTTTCTTCTTTTCACAGGTTTTTATAAATAAACCATTCATTTGGGCACACTGAGCTGGGCTCCCTGTATGCCCAATACATACTATGTATTCTATGCAAAGCACACAAAGTAGGTCTTGTTTGACTCTGCAGCCAGCAGCACAAATTCCAGCTGTGGCTGCAGAAGTCAATAAATACCACTCTTTTCATACAGAGAATGGACTCCAAGCCATTTTCTGTATAAACTGGCACCGGAGAAAAAACTTCTTTGCCAGCTTAAAACACAAAAACAACCATCAGGAAACACCTAAACAGGTTATCTTAAGCTGTTTTCTGATATTTTGTGTGTTTAAAGCCTTGATCTTCAACATCCTCACTAAGTGGCAAAACAAGATGGTGTCGCAACACAGCTCAGTAGATCACAGGACTCAGAACTGTGCAAAAATACCAGCATTCTTTGCAAAAAGAATCTGATATTTTTGCACAGTACTCCTATCGCTCGAAAATAAGCTGGTATTTTTTGTACAATACTCCTATTGTGCGAAAAATAATTTTTGTGCCTGACATATAAATTGTCTCATAGGAAATAATAGGAACATTTAACATTTCATAACATTTGAATGGATTAACATTTTTCATTTTTTCACCAAACCTTCAAAAGGCAAATCTGTGACCCAAAAGCTTTCTATGCTGAAAATTTCAGACCACAACATAAAGGCATTCCTGAGATTCAGGTGAGCAAAGAAATGTTAAAACAATAGATTTTCCTGTTTTTTCAACACTTTATATCTCTGAAACCACTTAACAGATTCCCTTGAAATTTGGAAAATCAAAGACCTGCCTCTAGAAATTATGCCTGCCAAAGTACATACAAATCCATTGAAGGGCTCTGAAGTTGGAGGCTCAAAGTGTGGACTTCAACATAGCAGTGCCATTTCACCCCTAACTACACTGGCACCACTTCACCAGTATAAAATATATATTCTTTGCAAATAACTAATGCACCAGTTAGAGATAACTTAACACTGCAAAAGTGGGAAATATGGTGTTAGGGAGTTTAACACTGACTCTCCACCCACACCCACCCCCACCCCCAAGCAGCAAAAGGAAAACAAAATAGGGTTTGGGGTTTCTGAAGTCTTGGAGAATCAGTGGTGGAGTCCTCCTGGGGTTGTCAACTCTATTTCCCACCCACCCATCCCCTGAGCAAAGGAGGTCAGATGTGATCTCTCTTTCTCACACAGGGCCCCTGCATGAAGAAAGCTTTAATAGATTGTGTTGTTAACCCCCCAAATTGGGTGGGTTGGCCTGTTTTCCTTCCTCTTGTTCCATTTTGGAACCTTTAATTTAATATTTAATGGTTGTATCCTCTGGTGTGGTCTCTGTGGGTTGGAGGTTGCTGCCTGGGTGACAGACTATAAACTCGGGTTTTGGTACCTTTTGGGGGTTTATTTGTTTGTTTGTATTGGTTACTGGGTAGGTGCGCTAGACATGCAAAATGCCTATTTTCAGGCACAACCCAGGACAGTACAAAAAGAAAATACAATTACACTCCATACAGAGTAAACAGCATACAATAAATGCACAACAAGCTTCATAGTCAGTAGGATATAACAGTAACTACAAAACCAGAGGGTATGGTTATACAATACTAGGGAAAACAATAACAATAGTAACATTGCAAAATTCAGGAAAGAAGACGCTAATAGGCAATACTTGCTAAAACCAGGAAAAAGGCAGTAGGGTAGTTAAACCCTCTAGTAGAAAGAGGAGGGAGTAGAAGTTAGGTGGAGTCTGAGTGTAGGGATTGGCAAAGAGCTAAAGTAGGCAACAGGCAGTAAGTGTATGGAGCAGGGCAAGGCAACATGTTTGAAGAGTCCCAGTGTGTTCAGGGGGATGGAAGCAGGAGCAAAGTTGAGATTGTAGTAGATGATTCCTGAGGTAGTGTTTAAAGCTGGCATGAGCAGAGGTGAGATGAATATCTGTGGACAAGGAGTTCCATTGAGCAGGGGCAAGGTGAGAGAAAGCTTGTGCTTTCATGGCTGTTTCCATCTGGATACATGTGGTAGCTTCTGATACCTAGGCAGACTGACGTAATGGGATTCTGAGGAGTTAGCAGCTAAGCTAGAGAAGAAAGGCCCCAGATCACAGTATATTACTGGTTAGGACACCAAGAGAGTAGACACTGGCTCAGGTAATGGCTGTGGGGCAGCAGTCTTCTGGGAGTCTTTCTGGAGGCTGAGATGCTGCCCTATTTGCAGACAACTCTCTGCCCTGAAGGAGAAAGTTGCCTGTCTTCAGGCCACACTGGACAGCAGTAGAGAACCTTCCCCAGGCCAGACTGGATGGTAGGAAGGGAACCCCCATCCAGGGAGCACCAGAGCCACCACCACTACCTCAGAGGTTGCAAAGAAAGCACAGCAGTTGGACCACAGTGGGCACAGGGAGGGTGAGGAGGGTGGAACAGAGGCACACCCAGTCAGTTGTTCCACTCCACAATCCATACACCATTCTGAGGGAGCACAGCTCCCCATGGATGCACCCATGGAGGAGATTAAGGAGGCTGAGGAAACCTGTCACAAGGGAGGCCCACAGGAATGAGGCAGAGGATGCCACAAGGAAAGGAAGCAGCCCTGGTGGGAGACTCAATTATTAGGGGATAGAACTGGGGAGCAGGGAAAACTGAAGTAAAATGCCTGCCTGGTGCCATGGCTTGTAGGGACAGGAAGCTCATCCTCAGGATTACAAGAACAGCTGCACGGGAGTCTGAGCTGGATGTCATTGTCCACCTAGGGACAAATGACTTGGCTCAACATGAGATTAGAGCAGTGCAGAAGGACTTTGTAGAAATGGGAGGGGCCTAAGACAAGTAGCACACACAGTATCCTTCTCAGAGGTGCTGCCTGTAAATGGCATGAGTGAGGCAAGGGTACTTTGCACCATGCAGTTTAATGAGTGGTTGAAAAAATGGTGTGGAGCACAGGGTTTGGCTTCATTGGGGACTGGGGTTCCACCTGGAGGGACACCAGCCTATACTGGCAGGATGGTCTGCATCTGTCCAGGAAGGGAACAAGTATTTTAAGCAATCGGTTTAAATGCTTCATTGGCAAGCTTTTAACTAGTCAAGGGGAGGCACTGATAAGAGCAGGAAAATCACAGCCTCCCTACAAAACAGGGTACTAAATGGGAAAAGACTGAGGTAGAAAGGTCAGTGGGGATGCTGCAACAGAAAGTAAAGCCATCAAAAATGGAAAGCAATGAGTACCATGCACGTAGTCTGAGTAACAAGCTTCCTGAATTAGTGGCCTTGATGGAGGAGGAACATCTGGATATCGTGGCAGTCACAGAAATATGGTTCACACAAAACCATGACTGGGACGTAAACATACCAGGATACACTATCTACAGGAGGACAGAGAGGGTAAAAGAGGAGGAGGAGGAGTAGCTCTTTACATAAGGGAAGGAATCAAAGTAACAGAACAAAAAGAAAACAGGGAGGAGAAGAAGCATTGTGGGTAAATTTGGAGACTGGCAATGGCACCACAATCCGCACAGGGTTGTATACAGACCCCTTCTCAGGGAGGAAATGGACAAGGAAATGAAAGAAAGTATACTTAGTATGGCAAAAAAAGGAGATATTGCTGATGGGTGATCTGAAAGGGCAAAATTCAGCAGAAGGGCAAACAGCAAGGAGAACCAGGGATAAATGACAACCAAGGAAGGGGCTGGAGTAGAACAGTGAAGCAGTCTAGGAGGTCAAATCATGAAAGCCATGTGCAAAATGCAGGAGCCTTAGCAACAAGATGGAAGATCTGGAGGCTGTCATGGTACAGTCAGACCTGGACATTGTGGCCATCACTGAAACCTGGTGTAATAATAACCATGACTGGGAGATGGCCATACCTGGCTACAACATATTCAGAAGAGACAGAGCAGGCAGGCAGAAGGGAGGAGGAGTGGCACTGTATGTGAAAAATGACATAAGGGCCACACAGATCCAGGAGGAACAAAATGGGGAGAGATACTGTGGGTTAAGCTGGAAAGGAAAATGGGGCCAGCCATCCGCACAGGTGTGGTCTATGAACCACCAGCCCGAGGAAGAAACAGATAGGGGAGCTGATGCTAGCCATCCAAAGGATGGCAGACAAGGAGTGAGGTAGTACTGCTTGGAGACTTCAATATACCAGATGTGGACTGGAGCATCCCAGCAGCAGCATCAACTAGGAGCAGATTTATCCTGGACTCCTTCAGGGTGCCTTCCTCAAGCAACTGGTCATGGAACCAACTCGGCAGAAGGCAATACTGGACCTTGTGCTCCTAAACAGGGACAGTGTGATGGGGGTAACAGTGGGGAGCACCTGGGTAGCAGTGACCACCAGTCATTGTGGTTTGAAATCACAGAAAGAGCAGAACCAAACCACACAAAAACACGTATCCTGGATTTTGGGGGCACACTTTGGGAAAATGGGGAGATACTTGAAAGAGGCATTAAGGGAATGGGACAGGAATCAGGGGTTGAGGAACAGTGGGCAGTATTTAAATGGGGATTATAAGAACAACAGAATTATGCATTAAGCAGGTTAGCAAGAGGAAAAGGAAGAGGAGACCATTATGGTTTCCAAAGAGGTAGCAAAAGAAAGTGAAAGCAAAAGATTGCATTCAGGCAATACAAAAGACACAGGCAGAAGGGGATGGGAGAAGTACCAGGAGAAACAAAGGGAGGCAGGGAAGTCAGTAAGGAAGCCAAAGCTCAGACAGAAGAACACATTGCAAAATCAGTGGGTAAAGGGACAAAACCTTTACAGGTACATAAGTGAAAAAGAAAGACAAAGAGAGGGATAGTGAGACTGAAGGGGAGGATGGAGCCGGTGGAGGATGACAACAATAAAGCTGACATATTGAACAGGTATTTCTGCTCAGTCTTTACTAAGGAAGAGGGGTAATGGGTCTGAAGGGAGTACAAGGGGTGAGAATGGTGCAGAAATGGACACAAGTCCCTTTACACGAAAAGGGTCCTGAAGGAACTGGAAGTAATAAGAGCTGATAAAGCAATGGGAGCCAGATGGGGTGCACCCAGGGTCCTTAAAGAACTAAGAAGGTGGTGGCTGAACTCTGGCTATCCTGTTCAGCCAATCACTGGAAACAGGAGGTACCCAAAGACTGGAGGACAGCAGATGTAGTCCCTTATAACAAAAGTGGGAACAAAGAGGAAGCAGGGAACTACAGACCAGTCAGCCTCACCTCGGTAGTGGGAAAGATCATGGAAGCACTACTGAAGGAGAGATTGGTGGAACATCTGGTTGTCAATGGACTACAGGACCCAAGGCAGCTTGGTTTCACCAGGGGAGCTCATGTCAGACCAACCTCATTGAATTTTTGACTGGGTGACTAGGGAGGTAGATCAGGGAGGGCAGTGGACATGGCCTATCTGGACTTCAGCAAGGCCTTTGACACTGTGCCACATAGAAGACTATTACACAAACTGGGGAATATGGGTGTGGGCAGGACAGTAGTGTGGTGGGTAGGTAACTGGCTGGGTGGCAGGACACAGAGGGTGGTGGTAAATGGCTGTCACTCCACAGAGGGAAGAGTAACCAGTGGGGTACCACAGGGATCAGTGCTGGGACCGGGTCCTATTCAACATCTTCATCAGTGACATTGCACAGGATCTAGAAGGCAGAATTTCACTGTTCACTGATGACACAAAGCTCTGTAACAGAGTAGACACACCAGAGGGTGTAGACAGAATGAGAAGGGACCTGCAGAAACTTGAAGAATGGTCAAGGGTTTGGCAGTTGAAATTCAATGCAAAGAAGTGCAAGATAATGCATATGGGGCACAAAAATCCTGGCACAATATATCAGTTGGGGGTGAGGATATAGCATGCACCAAGCAGGAAAGGATCTTAGGGTTGTCATCTCTGATGACCTCAAGGTAGGGAACTGTGACAAGGCATCAGGTAAAGCAAATAGGATGCTGGGATGTATAGGGGCATCACCAGCAGGAAAAGGGAGGTCATAATTCCACTATACAAGACACTAGTGAGGCCCCACCTGGAGTACAGTGTACAGTCTCTGAGACCATACTACATAAGGACATAGACAGGGTAGAGAAGGTTCAGAGGAGGGCAACAAAGATGGTGCATGGGTTGCATCACAAGTCCTATGAAGACAGGTTGAAGGAACTGAACATGTACTCCTGGAGGAGAGGAGGAGAGGGATATGATAGAGACATCAAGTATCTTACAGGGAGGAACAGGGTGCAGGAAAACACTATTTTAAGTGAAAAGATGTTTCAGGACTAGAGGGCATGGAGATGAAGTTGGAGGGAGGACGATTCAGAGGAAACATGAGAAAGAATTTCTTCACAGAACGGGTGGTGGACAAGTGGAACACCCTGCCAGAGGAAGTGGTGGGGCTGAAACAATCACGGATTTAAGAATGCATGGGATAGACATAAAGGAATTCTAGAGGGTAGGGTAGGGGAAACAGACTTCTAGGAAACAAACTGAACTTACAAGCTCAAATGGGCAGACTAGGTGGGCCATAGGCCCTTATCTGCCGACACTGTCTATGTATCTATGTATCTATGTATCTATGAATATGCCAGATGTTAACTGGAGTGCAGTTGCCACAGTCACTTGAAGAGTGGGTTATTCTAGATGCCCTACAGGGGCATGCCTTAGACAACTAGTATTGGAGCCCACTTGAGAGGGAGCAATCTTAGACCTGGTTCTCTCAAATGGAGATGAAGAGAGGATCACAGATGTAGAAGTGGGTAGCCATCTGGGAACTAGCGACTATCGAACAGTATAGTTCACAATAAACACAGCAATAGAGTCAAGCCATAAAAGGCAAAGGTACTGGACTTTAGGAGGGCTGACTTTGCCAAAATGGGTAAGTGCCTAAGGAATGGACTAGCAAATAGGCAGGAAGGAGGGTGGAAGAACAATGGGGAATAATAAAACTGCCATCACAGAGGCAACAAGCCTTGTGTGAAGCAAATAAACAAAACTAAACGATGTAAGAAACCACTATGGTTCTCAAAGGATGTGGCAGTGAAGGTTCAAGAGAAAAGAAAGCTTCAGGAAGTACAAGGAATCACAGAAGGAGCAGGACAGAGAACTGTATCAGTTAAAGCAAAGGAAGCTGGGAAGGCAGTCAGAACAGCAAAGGCCCAAACCGAGGAAAAGATAGCCAACTCAGTTAAGAAGGGGATAAAACCTTTTATAGGTATATCAGGAGCAAGGAGAAGACCAAGGGAGGGATAGTGAGGCTTAATAAAGCGGGGGGAGGGTGGCAGAGGAAGACTGTGAAAGGCAGAGATACTAAACAAATATTTTTGCTCAGTATTTACAAAGGAGGGGGTACCTAGAACAAACAGTAGAAACACACTGGATACAGAAGTTGATACCAGCCCATTTACAGAAGAAAGGGTTCTGAAAGAACTCTTAAAACTGAAGGTGGACAAAGCAATGGGGCCTGATGGGATTCATCCCAGAATTCTAAAAGAACTAAGGGTAGAATTAGTGACACCACTGACTACCCTGTTTAACAAATCATGGGAGGATGGGGTGGCACCCGAGGACTGGAGGAGGGCAGATGTGATTCCCCTTCACAAAAGTGGGAGCAAGGCAGAAGCAGGAAACTACAGACCTGTTAGTTTAACCTCAGTGGTAGGGAAATGATGGAATCACTGGAAGGAAAGAATTGTCGAGTATCTAGAGGCCAGAGGGGCACAGGACCCAAGGCAGCATGGATTCACAGCAGGAAGGTCATGCCAGACAAATCTGATAGAATTCTTTGACTGGGTGACCAAAGTAGTAGATCAGGGAGGGGCTGTGGACATGGCCTACCTAGACTTTAGCAAGGCATTTGACACAGTCCCACACAAAAGATTAATATACAAGTTAGCTAGCCTGGGAGTGGGTCCCAAGATGACAGCCTGGGTAAAAATTAGCTGGAAAATAGGACACAGAGGTAATAGTAAATGGAGTCCACTCTGATGAAAGGGGGTTACTAGTGGGGTACCACAGGGTTCAGATTAGGACCAGTCCTCTTCAATGTCTTTATAAGTGACATTGCAGAGGACTGGAAGGAAAAGTTTCTCTTTGCAGATGACACAAAGATCTGCAACAGAGTTGATGCACAAGGTGGGGTGGAAAGGATGAAAAGGGACTTGGCAAGGTTAGAGGAATGGTCAAATGTATGGCAGCTTAGATTCAATGCTAAGAAGTGCAAGGTAATGCACCTGGGAAACAAAACCCAGGGAAGAGTACACAATGGGGAGTGAGATACTACTAACAACAAAATGGAAAGGGACCTGGGGGTAGTCATATCAGATGACCTAAAGGTGGGCAAGCAATGTGAGAGGGCAGCAATGAGGGCTGGGGATATTGGGATGCATAGGGAGAGGCATCACCAGTAGAAAACAGGAAGTTATTATCCTCTGTACAGACAGCTGGTCAGATCCCATCTGGAGTACTGCATGCAGTTCTGGAGACCCAGTCTTCACAAAGACATAGACAGGATGGAAGCTGTCCAGAGGAGGGCACTAAAATGGTGCAGGGTCTGCACCGGAAGACATATGAAGAGAGACTAAAGGAGCTTAATATGTAGCCTCAAGGAAAGGAGGGAGAGGGGACATGATAGAAACTTTCAAGTACCTCAAGGGAATCAACAAAGTCCAAGAAGGTAACATCTTTAAAAAAAGAGGTGTGCAAGAACAAGGGGCACAATTTGAAGATGGGGGCAGCTCAGAGGTCATTTACAGAGTATTTTTTTCACAGAGAGGGTTGTGGATGCATGGAACGGCCTTCCGGAGGAGGTCGTGGAGTCAAAACAGTGGTGGAATTCAAGCATGCATGGGACAGTCATAAGGCAATTCTAGGGGTGGGGTAGGAGAAGTAGGCTGCTGGTTAACTAGGATCTGCAGCTTATCCAATAGGCAGGGAATGGGCAGACTGGGTGGGCCAAGCGGTCCTTATCTCCCGTCAAATTCTATGTTCTGTGTTACGGTGGACCATGGGTGACAGACAATGGAGGCGGCTGTAGAGATGGCAATGATGAGTTTGCCTGTGTGATGCCAAAGCAAAATGGTATATGTTATTATATGTAGTATTCCATTTAAGAAGTCTGGTCTTAGGTGCATTGGGTGTATGTGATTGAGCCATAGATAAGGGCTGGTAGAAGTATGCCCTGGTCTATTGCAACCCTGGCAGAGGGAGTGAGAGCACGCCTGATTCTGTAGGCCAGTCCAGTCTTAGAGTTGACAGCTTTACAGGTAACAGAGATGTGGAGGTCAAAATCAAGGGGGATCATGGGTGATACCAAGATATCTGAAAGACTGAACATTATCCAAAGCTAAGCCAGAGGTGCCAGAGACAGCTAACTGGTTTTGCATTTCTTCAGTCTAGGAGCAGACCCAAAAGCATACTCTGAGTTTTACTAATGTTGAGGACTATTCTGTGTCTAGTGAGCTCGTCATTGATATGGCAAAAGTCAGTTGAGAAGGTAGTGATGAGTCAGCAACATACCTGGCACTGTGGTAGAGGAGAAGATCATCAGCATAAAGAAGGGAAGAGGAGTGAGAAACATTAGCAGAAATATTATTGATGAAGATTGAGAAAAGAAGGGGCCAAGGATGGATCCTTGAGGTTCCCCAATGTTGATGATAGAATGCCCAGAGGAAGGAAGCAGTATTTAACAAATTGTTGTCTGTTGGAGAGGTAGTTCTTATGTCAAGTAACCACCTCAGGGAAAAGCCAAGGGAAGTCATTTAGTCATTAGTAAATGTGATGAACAAGATCAAAGGCTTTAGTAAGGTCAATAAAGATATCCTCAATAAAAGGCCAGAGTTCTTAGCTGTTTTAACATCATTAGTGAATTTGAGAAGAGCTGTAGTAGTACTGTGGCCTTATAAAAGCCATGTTGGGACACAGACAGAAGATTATGATCATGAAGGAAGGAGGTTATTTGAGGGAAACGCATTTTCAAGTAGTTTACTTAGGACAGGAAGTATAGCAATCAGTCTATAGTTAGTGATTAATTTGGGGTCTCCTTTTGAATACAGGGTCAATCCTAGCTGTCTTCCAGATATGGGGTATTATTCCTGAGCAGAGATAAACTGAAAATTCTTGCCACGGTGCAGCAAGAAGGGCAGCTAACTAAAGTAGTCATGGCTCGAGGCCATCTGCACCAGCACTACTGCGATCCAAGATGGTCTTAAGAAGGTCGAGACTTCTTACATGTCACAAGCTGCCCGAAAGTGAAAAACGGTGAGTGGTAGGGAGAAGGGTATGGGCAGATCCAGGAGTGGGTAGCACTAGCATCTGGGAACAAGCTTGTGCAGAAAGATAAATCTGCAAAGTGTAGATAAAGGAGTTGGCAATTGTGGCAGGATTATTGCAGTGTTGTCCATTTAGTACCATATCATTGGAGAACTGAGGAGTTTAGTCCCATAAAATTCTTAAGATGCACACAAAATCTTTTGTATCACCTGCAGCGATAAATAAGAGTTTTGCAGTAGGCACTCTTGGCTAGGCGAATGGCAGCTTACAGAAATTTATCTTAGATCGATGCTCCTAAACGTTCGCTAGTAAGCCAGAGGATTTAAATTTGGTCCAACATCTGTCACAGTCTTTAGTTGGGTTAAGAGATCCTTACCAAGTCATCTAGTGGGTGTTCCTCGGATTCAACGGGAAATCAAGGGAGCAATGTGAGAAGGCAGTAAGGAGGGCTGGGGGATACTGGGTTGCTACAGGGAGAGGCATCACCAGTAGAAAACAGGAAGTTATTGGCCCTCTGTACAGACAGTTGGTAAGACCACATCTGGAGTACTGTGTACAGTTCTGGAGACCCCATCTCCACAAAGACATAGATTAGGTGGAAGCTGTCCAGAGGACAGCACTAAAATGGTGCAGAGCCCACCAGAAGACATATGAAGAAATATTAAAGGAGCTTAAGCCTCGAGAGAGAAAGCAGGGAGAGTGGGGACATGATAGAAACATTCAAATACCTCAAGGGAATCAACAGAGTCCAAGAGGGTAACATCTTCATAAAAGAGATGTGCAAGAACAAGGGGCACAATTTGAAGATAGAGGGAGATGGCTCAGAGGTAATGTGAGGAATTATTTCTTCACAGAGAGGATTGTAGATACATGGAACAGCCTTCCTGAGGAGGTTGTAGAGTCAAAAACAGTGGGGGATCTCAAGAAATGCATGGGACAGACATAGGCAATTCTAGTGGGGGTAGGAGGAAGTAGGGTGTTGGTTAACTAGAATCTGCAGCTTATCCACTAGGGTAGGGAAATGGGCAGAGTACGTGGGCCAGGCGGTCCTTATCTGCCATCAGATTCTATGTTTCTGTGTTTCTGTAAAGCCCCAAACTGTGCTAATAAATAGTCAAGGGCATCAGTGGCACTGTCAGAGTTGAATAGGAAAGACCAGTCAACCATAGCTCAGTCATGCAGAAACAAAGAGGTGTCAAGATTAGAGAAGTCATGGAAGGCACCTTAGGTGGGAGAGCTGGGTGGGCAATAGTAGCCAAACACAAAATACTGGATACTGGTCAGCTATGGTATCTAAGAGGGTACCTACTTCAGCAACCCTGTCTGTCCTGTTTGTTAGGATTCAGTCAATTAATGCTCCGGAAGCCCAGGTACACAGATATTCTAGTTAGAGAGAAGATATGTTGGTGAAGGTCATACTCTGAATGATGGCACTATAGGTTTTATGGCATTTACCCCACCAGTCTAGGTTTATGTCTCCAAAATGATAATGTCATTATGGTCAGCAGCCAATGCAACATAGGAGAGGAGTTCTGTTAGTACAGCAGTTCCCTCCTAAGGGAGGATTGTATGCACATAATATGGAGTTTCTTGGAACCACCAAGAAGGAGGAGAGAGTGTTGTAGCTCACAATGAGAGAGAGATAGGACAGGAATAGTGGAAAGGTTAAGATGGGATTTAAAATAGGTTACAACCCCCATTCCTTTTAGGGGTGACTGGTCATGGCAAACAAAATTGTAGTTGGGTATACAGCAAGCAGAGTCCAATGTAGATGGCTTTAGCCAGGTTTCTGTGACACATAAAATATCTGGCTTGAATAAAGTTACCCATTCTTCAAGTTCAGTGAGGTTACTTAGGAGGCTATGAATATTAAGGTGAGCAATGTGCAGCCCTTACCCACAGCCCAAGTAGGATCACAGAAGTGGATGGGAAGGTCCAGAGGACCAGGGTTAGATTCAGTATCACTAGCACATAGTAGGGTAAGGAGGCCATTATATCCTAAAATGCAAGAGACAGCTAGGAGAAGTAGATGTGGGGTGGGGGCATGGCACCTCTTTTCACACTTGGTAATCAGGAAGAGTTTACCAGAAATAAGTTGAGGAGTAAGGTTGGAGGAGAAAGGTCAGAATGCAATAATACTTGAGTAAAAGTAGGCACTGGTAGCATAAGGGGTCATCTGGATAGTTTTGAATTGGTGAAGAGAAAGGATATGAGAGAGAAGGAAAGAGGGAAAAAGGCAAATACACAGTTGCAAGAGAGAGGCAGAAGAGGAGAATAAAGGTGAGGGAGGGCATGCCTTGATTGGAACAGGTCACACAGTTATAGCAGATAGAGACAATGCAGGATTGATGTGAACAACAGAGTGGAATGTTTAGCTGAAAAGAGAATCAGGCAGAGAAGCAGTAGCAAGAGGAGCCTAATCAGAGGTTAGGGTGAGCTGCAATTCAACAGTGCATGGAGGGGCCAGCAGTGGGGATTAAATTACTGTGAGGACTAGATAGGTGAGAGCAGACCAAACAAGGAGTGGAGGTAGACTGGTCTAACAGTAGAAGCCTGTAGGGGTGCAGAAGTGGGCTGATAGGCACAGCAATGCTATAAACTACCACCTCCCTGGGTAGGAGGGGTGGATGGGGTGGGTTGGTGAGTAGAACCTAGCACCGCCAGTTCCCACACTGAGATTTCAGGCGGCAGTTTGCCTGGGCAGTTTAGGTTAAGTTCCCATCCGTGTATTGATTATTGGTGGTGCAGTGGTGTAGTGTAAAGTGGTTATGCTCTGGAGGGGGGCCAGCCCATAGTCATCTATGCCCGCAAGGAGCCAGTCCGTCCAGAAGATGGGCGTTAGGGTATTGGTCGATGGGGACATCCCCGATGGCAGTGGGGAGTCACTTGCTGGAGCCCGCCCAGGAGGAAAGATCAGTAGGAGCCCAGATGGACAAGGGTTCCCGGTGCTGTGTCCTCTCAAAGTGCAGAGTTTGCCGAAGAGAGCGGCATCCATGGGAATAGTGAGAAGATGCTGCTGTAGATAGTGTGAGGTTCTGGCCTCGAGAGAATTGCTGATGCTACTGCCTTCAACCAGTTTGTGGCCACCCAGCCCAGGGGATTGATTTGTAACAGGGGAGGTTCTCCACAACCATGTACAAACCCTCAAAATGCACTGAATGAAATTTCATTGTGGACTTCTGGGTCCAGAAGAATCAGATCTGTAAATATGTTTTGTCCTGGCCAACCTGTTTAATTAAATGGGATCACCTGTTTCTGACTTTGTGGCGTGGACATTTATTCTTTATATATTCTGCAACTATAAATTGTGAGACCTGGTACTGTGTTAACCCTTTTACATCCCCACAGTCCTACACCTGAGAGTGGCACTGCTGACACCGAAGAACCCGTTATGCTGAAGCCATCAGATACAATGGACTGAAGCATTGGACATGATTTACATTTCTGCTTGTGTCCCCCTCCCTTCTTCAACATTAGGCATGCCCCTAGACACGGGTACATGGGTTTACACTGACATGTGGTGAGACATACTTCTTTACCTTTGAATAGTGTATCACTATGAGGCAGTGGCTTGGAGCTGTACCTTGTGGTTTGACAGGAGGCTATGAGCTGTGGGGAAAGGGTGAGCATTATGGTTGACAACTCTAGGGAAGACCCCACTAATGATTCGCCAAGACTCCAGAGACCCAAAACCCTAATGTTTTTTCCTTTTCTGCTAGGAGTTGGGGATGGGGAGTTAGGTTGAAAACCCTAATGCCATAGTTTCTACTTTTGGCATTAAGTTGAACTCTAGCCGGTATAATTTTCTGTCTTTTGAGACAGTGAATCATATCCATTAATGCAGGTCCTGGGCCCGCCCTTTCCTTGCACCCGCACATGTCCTGAGACTCACTGAAACACACATTTTTCTAGTTACTCAAGCCTTTTCACCTACTGCCAGCCACTCTAGCTGAACATTTTGCATTGAGTGAAGCACCACTGTTCAACTAGTCACACAGAACTTTACCTGTCTGGGGCACACGCCTACCTATTGCAATTTTTGAAATGGACATTGTGGCAGCAATGTTTTTCCTCACTCTAAACAGTGGACCCCTTCTTCCTTATTTAGAAGTAATTAGTCTTAAGGAATGAGCCAAGATAGCAGGACCAGAAGAAAGTTCCACTGCTGGAGTGAAGGAGGTGCACTTGTGAAATTTCACTGCCTGGAGTATCGGGCTGCAACATTAAGGTGCCAGAACATTTGAAACAAGCTGTCTGCACTGATACATGCTTACACCATGGTGATACTGGTGAGTTAAAGGGCCTATTTTCACATTCAGAAAAGGCTAGAATGTCTCAGCTTAACAGATCTTTTAATAAAATTACACTAGAACAGTATGTTGAAAAGGCTGATCTTCACATGGATTCCGCTTAGACAAACAGCCTTCTTGTGGAATGTCTGACCCCATCCTCAAAGCTGAATGAGAAGCTGCCTTTACCAAATGCACAAACTAATTAATGCACATGCTCATTAGAAAAGATGAATGAGATCTTATTTCTGTAGAAAAGGAGACTGAAGAGTTATAGAAGATTAATCAGGCCTTTCAATGACCATCTGGGCGTTACTGAACTAAATAGAAAATATATTAAAAACATCAGAAAATTGAAAAGGACTTGTTTAAAAGAAAGAAATCTAAACTTCTAAGAGATTCTGCTGATTTTGAAAAGGGGAAGTTTTAAATGGGATAGACTCAAACAATCACCCCTAGAGGTCATTCCAGAAGTCGGTCCAAATCCCAGAACTGGTGAAATAATAAAAAATAAAATCAAGGTTATGGTCAAACAATTTTAGAGGATCTCAACCTAAAACAAGCCTTTTTCAATGTCAAATGTTGGCTGCTTGTTAAATATTTTGTTTTTGCAATTCTGACCTCAGATTTTGAAGATACTTGTTTTAGGATTTGCCTTATAGACATGACACATGCCATATATTGTATTGGTCAAAATGTCATTTTGCACCAGAGGTGCAAAACACTTCTCATCCAGGATTTTATATTTGACACATCACATTTATGAGGTGGTGTTGAAAATGGCTATGTTGAAAGATTAGAGTCAAAATATTGAAAATGAGTGAATATTGAAATGGTGTAACATTCAATTATAACTTCGAGCATTTTACTGTATTTGTACACCAGATATTCAGCATAGCCTTCCTATTATCCACCTAATGATCAGTAGGTGAAAATGTTCAAATCTCCAACAGAACGTCATTTCATGGCAGGTAACAAAACACATTTTGGCTAGGATTTGAATAATGTCAGCTGTCATGTTCATGCATTTCTATGAAGAAATGGTTATGTTAAAATTTGGGGTCAAAAATACTGAAAATTAGCAGTTACGAGTCTGTGTTCACAAACTTCAAAGTAGGGTCTTAATCTTGTTGTTTTTAATAATCTTATGCCAGATTTTCAACATGCCTTCTTATGACCCCACCTCATGACCAATAGTGGTGAAAATGTTCAACTCCTGCCCAAAACGTAATTTTGTGAGACTGTGAAATCACCTTTTAGGATGCAAAACATATTTTGGCTAGGATTTGAAAACTGATGCTGAAGTGCTGTGAAGAAATAGCTATGTTGAAAGTTTGGGTCAAAATATTGAAAGTTAGCAGAGTTACTGAGCCTGCATTCACAAAACTTCAGCATAGGTTCATAATGGTTGTTTTTAATATTTTTATTCAAAATTTTCAACGTAGCCTTTTTATGACCCCACCTCATGAAAAATAGTGGAGAAAATTTTCCATGCAGAAAGGTGATTTCGACAGAGATTGCAAAATCACCTTTTGGGACAGATTTATCTAACATCACTTGCATAGTTCATGAGGTGGTGTCCCAAAGAAAATATGTTGAAAATTTGGAGCAAAATATTGAAAAATGCTCAAGTTATGCTACTAGGTTCAAAACCCCATTGAAATACATTGAACTACATACCTGATTTCATCAGTTCATGGTTTGACATTGAAGAGTGAGGATGTCTCTGCAGTCTGTTGAAGGTTATGGGGTTTGACCACTGATGGGTAAGTAAGGGCTTGGGGTGAGTGGGATGGTGGGTATTGAGTGGAGGGTCAGGTGGGGACTAACCGAGCAACATAAAAAGATGGATAGTTTTCTGTTTTACAGGGTTAAAAAACCTACAACAACATGAGAGGAAAGTTTTCTCTATTTTCGGTGATGACACTGGGGACTGGGCACTCTCAGTGTCAGTGTTATGTTATGGAGGGGAGTGTTGGGTGCAGTGGGTGATTAGAGGAGGGTCGTGTGGGGGAGAATTAAAAGAAAAAATAAGAAGGACAACACTAGAATTGGGCACCCCAGTGTCAGTGTTGTATTCGGGGGGGTGCCTAGCGGAGGGTCGGGCAGGGGGTTCAGTTATGGGGTGCTAGCTATGACATCGAGGAACAGTTTTCTTTGTTATAGTCAATATATAAATAAAATTAAAATAAAGAAAAAACTATGAGGTGGCAACACTGGCGGAATTGTGCACTCCCAGTTTCAGTGTTATTTTGGGGTGGGGCAGTGGGTGCTGAGAGTGAGGGTCAGGTGGGGGCAGTTCCAGGGAGGGCAGGAACAGACATAAAGGTGTGTGTTTTGTTTTATTTTTTAACAGCACTAAAGACTGCCAGGCTCCTTTGAAAGCCGCTCAGCTGTTTGCTGATGGCTTCTTGCAAATCAAAGGACTGAAGCCCTCTCTGATTGGAGCAACTTCACCTTTGGAATACACAAAGTTTCAGCCTACAGAGCAGAGAGTTATGTCAGGATCACAGCCCATGATCATTGGTGTGATTGTCGATCCCTTGCTTTTGTGAACTGCAATGGGCTCAGCAGTGACCCCCAAAAAAAAATTCCTTATCATTGCCATAAAACTTTGGGTACAAGCACAGCCAACATAAAAATGGCTATAATTGATACAGAAGTAGAAGTTATTTCTAGTCCTGAACCTTCATCTTCCTCTGCAAGAGTTTTCATTAGACAAAATAAGTCCAACCAAGGTCAGAGAGAAATTACATCAAACCACGGTCTAGACCGACCCAAGAAAAACAACACAAAATGAAAAGAGGCAGAATTAAAAGAGGGAGACTAGGTTGTGGTAAGACCAAAGAGACTCTATAGAGGAATACACAAAACACAGTAGTTAATCTCACAAATATAGAGCTAACTAAAGATCAAATCAGTTTACTAGAATGTGTTTTATCATTCTCTCCATCTCCTCGGGGACCTATTAAAAATCAAAACAGACATATTTAAAGTGTTGAGAAAAATCAAAGTGTGATGCTATGGTAAAACAAGTGGAATAATGGTACCTACAGGTAATGAAACCGATTCTTCACCAACAACAGACCTGCAACTAACCCCATCTCTACTAGATTTTAAAAACATTGATGGATCAACTGCTAATATTTGGGACAATGAATTTAGCTGGTACAAAATTCAAACTACTTTAATAGATTGTCTTCATTTGGATAATCTGTTAGGAATATCCACAGAACCAAATAAAACTGAGACTGAACATTTAACCTTCATTTCAGGAAGGCCAGGTAAATTCAAACCCAATTCTGTTTTCAATCCATTTGTCAACAGCACAGCTATTTCAGCTTATAAGGAACGGTTATGCAGGACATACAGAAATTAAGCAACACCACATAACAAATATGGCAACTTGCCACTATCAGAAAGGAAAGCATTACAACAATTACTTGTCTTGAAAAATACAATGTTCAAACCATCTGATTAAGGGAAATGTGGTGTTAATGGAGGAAATCTTTATCAAAACAAGATCTTAGAGCGACTTAAATAATACAACAAACTATGAACTCCTTAAAGGGACCCATCCACGAAATACAATCTGGAATTGTTTGCATTATTTGATAATGCTTATAGTATGGGATGGATCACAGGTAATGAAGCTACCTTTTGAAGCCAGAATTCCTATAATCCCACATTTTACAGTCTCCCCAGAATTTACAGGTATTTACTTAATCCACCAATTAGGCTCATTGTTTCTGGCATTGGATCACTTACACATGTTGTCATCTCAGTGAACCTATTGATTTTTTCCTAAAACAATTTATTACATGTCTACCTTGTTATGTGAGGGATAGTATGTATGTGCTGAAAAACTGGAAAACCTTATTTGGGACCAGAATTTAATTTGGCTTACAACTGATGTGACAAGTCAATACACATCAGTTCAGCACAATCAGGGAACTGAAGCTGTTAAACATTTCTTATCAAAACCCACACAAAGAGACAATGTACCCACAACCTTCATTATTGAAGCTCTTGAATTTGTGTTCAATCATAATTACTTTGTTTTCAACAACTTCTACTATAGACAAAAGTGTGGTACTGCAACGGGTGCCTCTATGGCCCCATCTTATCACGAACCTCTTTGTGGGTAGATGGGTGGAAAAATATATATATGACAGCACTCAAAACCATACATGATATAAAACATGACAGCTAAAGGAGAGGTTCTGATAATGGGAAACTTCATCATGCCAGGTACAGATTGGTCAATACCAGCAGGAACATCCACAAGAACTAGACATGTAGAGGATTCCTGCAGGGGAGGGCCTCAAACAACTGGTACAACAATCCACAAGAGAAAGGTCTATCCTGGATCTAGTACTGACTAATGGAGAAAGGATCACAGATCTCCAGGTAGAAGGTCACTTGGGAGCAAGAGACCATCACATGGTATGGTTCAATTTGGCCACTAGAACTAAATCATCCCATTCCAAGGCATATGGGACTTCAGAGGAGCTGACTTTGATAAGATGGGCAACAGAGTTAAGCAAGCCCTGGCAAGAAGAAATACAAAATACAGGTGAGGGGTACAGGCAAAGTGGGCATGCATTAAAGATGCAATACTTGAAGCAACATCCCATTGTGTTAGGGAGAAAAGCAAGAGCAAAGAAGGGGAACCATTTTGTTCTCAAAACAGTAACAGAAAAGGTCAGAGCCAAAGGTTGGCCTTCAGCAAATATAAGGAATGCAATGGGATGAAGATAGAGAGGCATACTAAACTTCCCAGGGAAGCTGGGAAGAGCAGTAAGACAGCACGAACAGTAAAAGAAGGGGACAAGACTTTCTCTAGATACATTAATGAAGGAGAAAGTCCAGAGGGGTATTTCCAAGATCAAAGGGATAAGGGGGTGTGTGGAGGAGAATCAAGGAAAAACATCTATCCTAAATAGATACTTCTGCTCAGTATGTAATGACGAGAATGTAGGCAGGGCCCACAGCTCAACACCATGGACACAGGGGAGAGAGTGTGCACAAGTCCCTTCACAAAAGAAAGGGTCCTATAACAGCTTGCTAAGCCCAGGTGGTCAAGGCAATAAGACCTGATGGCATACATCCAGGGTACTAGAGGAGCTAAGGGTGGAACTAGCAGGCCATTATCAGAACTGTTTAGTAAGTCTCTGAGCACAGCAGAGGTCCCATAATGCTGGAGAAGGGCTCATGTGATCCTGCTCCATGAGAGTGGTAGCAGGGAGGAGGCAGGGAACTACAGACCAGTCAGTCTTACCTCAGTAGTGGCAAGATTATGGAGGCACTCCTCAAAGGAAAGGATAGTTACAACACCTGGAATCCCATAGGAGCACAGGATCCAAGAGATCATGGGTTTACAACAGGAAGGTCCTGTCAAACTAATCTCATGCATTTCTTTGACTGGGTAAGCAGAGTAGTGGACCAAGGGGTGCAGTTGATGTCACCTACCTTGACTTCAGCAAAGCTTTGGATACTGTTCCTTATAGAAGATTGATTAATAAAGCTGGGTAGGCTTGGGGTGGGTCAGACGTTGGTCAACTGCATGGCAAACTGGTTGACAAGCAGAAAACAGAGAGTGGTAGTAAACAGTATACAGTCAGAAGAGATGCAAGTCTCAAGTAGGGTACCTCAGGGATCAGTCCTGGGGCCAGTCCTTTTAATATCTTCATCAGTGACATTGCAGATGGGCTGGAGGGTAGGTTGCCTGTTTGCAGATGACACCAAGAGCTGCAACAGAGTAGATGATTCAAATGGGGTGGCAGAATGAGAAGAGATCTGAAAAAATGGCAAAATGGTCTGAAGAGTGGCAACTGGGAGCCTTAACAAAGAAGTGCAAGATCATGCACATCGGGAAGAGAAACCCTGAAGCAACCTATCGTTGGAGAGGAGTTGTTGGCAATCACAAGGAAAGAAAGAGACTTGGGCATCATCATCACAGATGACCTGAAATCATCAAGCAAACCACTAAAGCAGTAAGTAAGGCTATGGGGGATGTTAGGATGTATTAGTAGGGGTATACAAGTTGTAAGAGGAGGTAATAATCCCTCTTTACAAGACACTAGTTAGGTCCCATCTGGAGTACTGGGTGCAGTACTGAATGCCGCACTCCACACAAGAGCATTAATAAAATAGAGGCAGTCCAGAGAAGGGCAACTAAAATGGTGCAGGGACTGCATCAGAAAACACATGAGGACAGATTAATGGAGTTCAGTATGTATACCTCAGAGCAAAGGAGGGAGAGAGGTGATATGATCGAACATTCAAACACCTTAAGGGGATTAACAAGGTGAAAGAGTCTAACATGTTTCAATATAAGAAAAATAGCAGGACAAGAGGACACAGCATGAGAATGGGGAAGCCAATTAAGGGGTAATGTGAGAAAGTTCGTTTTTCACAGAAAGACGTGATGTATGGAACAACCTACCTCAGGAAGTGGCGAATATGAATACAGTGCAGGGCTTCAAACAGGCATGGGATAGGCATGAGGAGCAATACAGATGAGTATGAATAAATAGGCTATTGACAAAGTAAAGGCCTATGGCACATTCATAAGATAGAAAAATGGGCAGACTGGATAGGCCCTGTGATCCTTTATCTGCTGTCAACTTCTATGTTCTGTGTCAACTTCTATGAGAGAAAACTACAGGTACTCCTAAACCTCTAATACCTGTAATGTGGCCAGCACCATGTTAGTTGTAAGGTAGTCTCACAACAATATATTAAAATCATTTACAGTTTCCATCCAGTGATGAGATCACATCAACAACAAAATAAATAAAAAATAAATAAAAATCTGAATTTGCACTAACTCCTTAATGTTTCACTTTTTATTTGAAAAATCAATACTGTACATATATTTTTTCTCTTAAAATATAACCATTGCACATATCCCATAATTCTTTTCATATTCAAATGTGTAATCTTAAAGTGTCCATTATATCTGTCTAAAAATACCAACACTCTAATGGATTCAATAAATTAATATGGCAACCCTTGTATTTAAACAGATTGCTATCATAGATATCAGGTATGTTTTCACAAGCAAAATCTTTAGCACGAAATATGTTCCTTTAAGCTGCTGTTACATCATATAAATGCTGTACATTGGGTACATCAGTTATAATCTTTGTAATCATAGAAACAGAATTTAACAGCAGATAAGGACCACTTGGCCCACCTAGTCTGCCCATTTCCTGCCTACTTAAACTCCAATACTGATTGATCTGCGGCTACCTTCTCTTTTGTAACATTAGGGTAGCCTTCTGTCCATTCCATGCATTCTTGAATTCACCATACTCGTTGTTGCCCCTCGACCTCCATGGGAAAGCTGTTCCAACATCTACCACCTTTCCATGAAAAAATACTTCCTCATGTTGCCTAGGTCTCTCCCTTCTAGCATCTTATTGTGACCCCTTGTTTTTGCACATCTCTTTTTCTGAAAGAGGCTGCCGTCTTGAACTTTGTTTATCCCTTGAGGTACTTGAATGTCTATCAAATTCCCCCACCCCTTTCTTCCAGGGTATACATATTGAGGTCTTTCAGTCTCTCCTCATATGGTTCTGGTGCAGTTCTTCCACCATTTTAGTTGTCCTTCTCTGAACTGCCTCCACTCTGTCTATGTCCTTTCGGGATGCAGTCTCAGAACTGAACACAGTACACCAGCTAAGGTCTCACCAACTGTCTGTGCACGGTGGTATCACCATCTCTTGTTTTCTACTGGTGACACCTCTCCCTATAGAAACATAGAAACATAGAATGTAAGACAGATAAGGACCGCTTGGCCCACCTAGTCTGCCCATTTTCCTACCTAACTGATAAGCTGCAGATCCTAATTAACCAACAGCTTACTTCCTCCTACCCCCACTAGGACTGCCTTATGTCTGTCCCATGCATTCTTAATTCCCCACTGTTCTTGACTCACGACCTCCTCAGGAGGCTGTTCTATCATCCACAACCCTCTCTGAGAAAAATGCTTCCTCCCATTACCTCTGAGCTGTCCCCTTCTATCTTCAAATTGTGCCCTTGTTCTTGCACATCTTTTCTGAAAGATGCCACCCTCTTGGACTTTGTTGATTCCCTTGAGGTACTTGAAAGTTTCTATCATGTCCCTTCTCTCTCTCTCCTTTCCTCAGGAGTATACGTATTAAGCTCCTTTAGTCTTTCTTCGAATGTCTTCTGGTGCAGACCCTGCACCATTTTAGATACCCTCCTCTGGACAGCCTCCACTCTGTCTATGTCTTTGAGATGGGGTCTCCAGAACTGCACACAGTACTCCAGATGGGGTCTCACCAACTGTCTGTACAGAGGGATAACAACTTCCTGTTTTCTACTATTGATGCCTCTCCCTATGCATCCCAGTATCTCACCCTTCCTTACTGCCTTCTCACATTGCTTGCCCACCTTTAGGTCATCTGATATAATTACCCCCAGGTCCCTTTCCATTTTACTGTTGTCAATGCACCCCAGAATCCTTCTTGCTCTCCTCATGGCCTTCTAACATTGTTTGGCTACCCTCAGATCATTTGTTATGATCACCCCCAGGTCTTTTTCCATTTTGGTTGTTGCCAGTAACCCGCCCCTCAATGTGTATTCCTCACCTGGATATTTGTACCCCAAATGCATGATTTTGCATTTTTGCATTAAATCCAAGCTGCCACACTCTTGACCACTCCTCCAACTTGCCCAGGTCTCTACTCATTCTTTCCAATCCTCCTGGAATGTCAACCTATTACAGATCTTAGTGTCATCCGCAAAGAGGCATACCTTTAACGCAAAGAAGTGCAAGATCATGCACATAGGGAAGAGAAACCGGAAGCCACCTATTGGCTGGGGGGGAGATGCTGGCAGTCACAAGGGAAGAAAGAGACTTGGGCGTCATCATCACCGATGACCTGAAATCATCAAGCAGACCTCTAAAACAGTAGGTAAGGCTAGGGGATGTTAGGGTGTATTAGTAGGGTATCACAAGTCGTAAGAGGGAGGTAATAATCCCCTTTACAAGACACTGGTTAGGTTCCATCTGAGTACTGCATGCAGTACTGGGAGACCACACCTTCACAAGGACATAAACCAAATTGAGGCAGTCCAGAGAAGGGCACACAAAATGGTGCAGGGACTACATCAGAAGACATATGAGGACAGATTAATGAAGCTCAATATGTATACCCTTGAGCAAAGGAGGAGAGAGTGGAGATATGATCAAGACATTCAAACACCTTAAGGGCATTAACAAGGTGAAAGAGTCTAACATGTTTCAATATAAGAAAAACAGCAGGACAAGAGGGACACCTCTTGAGATTAGAGGGACAATTAAGGGTAATGTGAGGAAATTCTTTTCACAGAAAAGGTTGGTGGATGCATGGAATGGCCTACCTCAGGAAGTGGTGGATATTATTACAGTGCAGGGCTTCAAACAGGCATGGGATAGGCATAAGGGAGCAATACAGATGAGTATGAATAGATAGACCATTGACAGAGCAAAGGCCTATGGCACATTTATAAGGTAGAAAAGAAATGGGAAGACTGGATGGGCCTTGCAGTCCTTATCTGCCTTCAACTTCTATGTTTCCTTCTAGCCCCTCTGCAATGTCGCTATGAAGACATTAAGAAGACAGGCCCCAACACTGGAGCCCTGTGGCACCTCACTGGTCCCCTCCTTCCGGATTGAACTCCATTTACCACCACCCTCTGTGTCCTAATGCTCCAGCCAATTCCCAACCCATTTTGTCATCTTGGGACCCACTTCCAGACTGCCCAACTTTGATAGCCTCCTGTGTGGGACAGTGTCAAATGCTTTGCAAAAATCTAGGTAGGCCATGTCTACTGCCTCTTCCTGATCAACTACCTGGTCACTCCAGTCAGAGAAATCAATCAGATTTGTTTGACTTGGACAAATCTTGCTGTGAATCCATGTTGCCTCAGGTCCTGTGCCCCACTGGCCTCAGGTATCCAGTAAAGATAGCGCTTGAGGAACAGCAGAGTGACATAATGGCGATGGAACCACAGCGTGACACTATTTAGCGATGCCAGTTCCCCCCATCCCCAAGTTTTGCCTCCACCAGAGTAGGAATATATAGTAAGTGTGTGTGGGGGCAAAGCCAAATGACATTTGTCAAGAGTGGTCGGATTTGGTTCAGCGCCATTATGAATACAGTGCAGGGCTTCAAACAGGCATGGATAGGCATAAGGAGCAATACAAATGACTATGAATAGATAGGTCACTGACAGAGCAAAGGCCATGGCACATTTATAAGGTAGAAAAGAAATGGGCAGACTGATGGGCCTTTAAGTGGTCCTTATCTGATACAACTTCTATGTTTCTATGTTTCTATGTTTCTATTATCACATGTCACGATTCCTCAATCGCTATTTTGACATGGAACCCTAGCCTCAAGATATACCACAGTCCTTTCCTTTAACATTAGTCCCATTATGTTCTCCACCATTGAAGTCAAACTGACCGCCTGTAATTACTAACCTCCACCTTGTTCCCACTCTTGTGAAGAGATATCATATTTGCTCTCCTCCAGTGCTCCAGTACCACTCTCTCCTCCAGTGATTTGTTAAACAGGGCTGTCAGTGGGGCCACTAGCACCTCTCTGAGTTCTTTTAATATTCTAGGATGTATTCCCTCTGGCCCCATTGCCTTGTCCACTTTAGTTACAAAAGTTCCTTTAGTACTCTCTCTTCCGTGAATGGACTGGTGTCTATGCCTCTTCCCTGCATGTTTTATTTCTGCCTAATTGTCCCTTCCTTCCCTTTTTTGTGAATATGGAACAGAAGTATTCAGTTCAAATTTCTGTTTTTCTAGGTCCCATTCTGTACACTTCACCCCCCATTTAGCCTCACAATCCCTCCCTTGGCCTTTTTCCCATAATATACCTGAAGGTTTTGTCTGCTTCTTTACTGTTTAGTCTATTCTTTCCTCTGTTTGCATCTTGCGCTCCTGACTGCTTTCCCCGCCTCCAACTTCTTTGCCTGGTACAGTTCCTGTCTCCCTCCTCTGTGTTTCTTTATACTTCCTGAATGCCAGTTTTTTCTCTAACCTTCCCTGCCACTTCTTTTGAAAACCATAGTGTTGTTTTTTTTTTAACTTGTTTACTTGCAGCCTCCACCACCGCCACCAGTACTGTGCTTTGTTGCCAAGATTTTGAAGCCATTTTCAGTTTCATCTATGTGAAGCTAAAATTATTTCTCCACACAGTGTTGCACAGTCCCATGTGGAATTTATTGAGTTTCACATGTTCAGCACTTTGATTTTCTGCACCCAGCACTTTAGAATATTTTGTACATCGTAACCTCTGGTAAAGTACAGTATATGGAATTTTAAAGCTTTGTTTAAGAACATACTGCTTTGGTACATATTTTTAAGAACGACACCATGCAAAATTAATTACAAAGATTATGTCTGATCTACCAAATGCATTTATATGATATAACAACACCTTAAAGAGACAGATTTCATGCTAATGACTTTGCTTGTGAAACAAACCTGGATCCTGCCCACTCCTCCTTCAGTGTTACAGTTCTTCATATTGTCAGCCAACAGATGTGTTTCCCTTCAATTCCTTCTGCAATGTCCCTATAATGGGATGCACACTGTCAAGTCCCATCTCCTTGTCCACCCTCATCTTACCTAGTTCCTCCAGAACTCTTTCCACGGTAAAAGGAGTGTCCCTTCCTCACCATTATTATCCTATCTGTCATCTATGGACCTTCCCATCCCTTTCCTCCATAAACACCGAACAGAAGTATCAATTTACTACATTCACTTTTCCTGATCTCCTTTGATCTTTCTCCTCATCCCTTTCAGCCTACTAGTACCCCTTCACCTTTCTCCTATCACTGGCATACCTGTAAAAGTCTTGTCCCCCTTCCTAACTTCTCTAGCTATTCTCCCTCTGTTTGTGCCTTGGCTCTCTGATTGCCCTCCCTGCTTCCTCTGCCTAACCTGATACCTCCCTGTCCTCCTCCCTCTGTGACTTTGTATTTCCTGAAGGCTGACTTTTTCACCCTTCTACTTTACTTTCTTAGTAAACCAAAGCGGTCTCCTTTCCTCTTGTTCTTACTAACTTGTCCAATGCAGAGGTCTGTTACATGTGTAATGGCCCTCGTAAATTTTAGCCAGATTTCCTCCACTTCCTCCAGTTTCTCTACCCCTTCAAGGGCCTCTTCCAGGCTTTTTTCCATCATACCAAAACTGGCTGTCGTGAAGCTAGGGACCTTCATCCTTATACAGCTTGGCTGCTCCCTTGCTTATGCTAAACCTCACCATGCAATAGTTGCTAAAGCACAGGTGACTTCCTGTACCCTCTTCCCATTTGTCAGCACAAGATCTAGTACTGCTCTGTCTCGGATCGGCTCCCTCACATGTTGTTTCAGGCAAGTTTCCTGAAGTGCTCCCAGGATATCACCGCGTCCTCTTTGATGCTACCACTGGTACATCCCAATCTACATCAGGCATATTGAAGCCACCCAGCAGCAGCACCTCCTCCTGGATGTCATCTTCAGAATTCCTTCCATTAGAATCCTATCCTCTTCCCTCCTGATTTGGAGGTCTGTAGACCACTCCTATACTGACTACAGTTTCATTCCTTGCCTCAAGTGTGACTGACAGAGCCCTACTCCCTTACATATACCTGGTACCTCAGCAGCCTTAATGTCCTCCTTTAAATTTATTTATTTATTTATTTAGTTAAACATCAGTTTAGAAACCTTTGAGCCAGAGGCTCATTTACAAAGGTACCTCGTCACAAAGAGGACATCAGAACAGTAGTACAAGGGACACAGTACTTACAAACAAAAAGCTACAGTTCAATTACAATTTTGTTACAATAGAATACAATCTCCAACAGAAGCAAAGATAACAAAGGTGCAAAACTTATGGTCGGGGAGGCTGGTGGGGAGTAGAAGGAGTTAGATGGGGAGGAATTAGTAGGGAAAGGAAGGGGAGACGCTCAGTGAGCATTGTCAAACAGAGTATATATATTTTTTTTTTTTACACTAGGCTAGGCAGTTGCATTTCGAGAGCTAAGCAGGAAGTTTCTGAGCCTGGGCTTAAAGCAAGCTAAGGTTAGAGAGTTTGAGACACTGGCAGGGAGGAGTTATACCAGTGGGGCACGTAGGGGGAATGCCCTCTGACCTTGAGAGTCCCTGGCTCGGAACTTCAGGGTAGCTCTTGACGAGGCTGCAGTGATCAGGAGTCGGTGCAATTTTGGCCAGATGGAGTTGGATAGCCTATGGGGATAGGCCACTGAGAGCTTTAAAGGTGAGCTGGTGTTCCTGATACAGAGTCGCTCTTCCAGGTTGAGTAGGGCTAGGGTGTACAGCTCACATGTGTGAGTGAGTCTGGGAGCACCAGTGATAAGTCTGCAGGCCTTATTAACTGTGAGGTGAACTTGTTGAGGGCAGTCTGATCTGCTGAGCCATAGACGGAAGGCCATAGTCAATGAGAGACATGACAGAGGAGGTGACAGCCAGGCGGAGGGCATCAGGAGGGAGGCATTTCTTGTGCGGTAAAGAATGCCCTAGCCATTGAGTTGGCAAGAATTTAGGGCAGATATATGTCCATGGAATGAAAGTGCAGGGTCAAAGGTTATACCAAGATATTTATAGGACTGCACCTGGTCAATGACAAGATTGGTGTGGAGTGGACAGCTAAGGAAACTTGCTGTACTTATTTTGGGGTGGGAGAAGAGCATCATTTTGTTTTCTTAAGGTTGATAACAAGTCGGTGCTCAGTGAACCAGGTAGCTGCAGAGTCAAAGACTAGTTGGAGGGAGTTCTGTAGCAGCATGGGGTCATTGTGGGAGGCAATGAGAACAGCATCATCAGCATAGAGAAGCATCTTACCCATACAACTGCTGGGTAGGGAGCTAGAAAGAGTGAGAATAGTAGGGTCAAGAACAGGCCTCACGGTACCCCAAGTGGAGTGGGGCATGTTTCAGAGAGAGTACCGTTGACTTTCACACATTGGGAGGCGGGCGGAGAGATAGCTGGTGCACCAGGAAACAGGTCCTGAGACAAAGCCTATTAGGTCGAGGGTGGAGAGCAAAAGAGGATGCGAAACAGTATCGAATGCTTTAGACAGGTCAATGAATATAGCACCAGCCAGGGCACCAGAGTCCAAGGAGGCATGGAGGAAGTTGGAAAATTCCAGGAGTGCTGTATTGGTACTATGACCTGCTCTGAACCAGTGCTGTTCAGGGCAGAGAACATTGTACTTACAGAGGTAGTCAGAGACTTGGGGATGCACAATTTTCTCTAGCATGTAGAGAGAGAGGATTGAGATGGGTCGATAGTTACCGGAAGAGTCCTGTCACCACCTTTATGTACAGGGTAACTGTTGCAATCTTCCAGGCAGAGGGAATTGTCCGAGACAGAGTGATTTGTTGAAAATGCATGTAATAGGTGAGAGGACCTGATCCAGGACCTGGCGTAAAAGGCGAGGATCAAGTGAGTCATTACCGATGGTGTTACCTTTTAGGGCTTTTAGCAAGTAAGGCCTAGCTTCTTGCATGGTGACACGGCGCAGAGTGGAAGGAGGCGGGCATAGGTGGTGGTACAGATGGAGGAGGTGGACTGAAAAAGTTACTGGAAGTACTGAGCTAAGGTCAGTAAAGAGTTATTGAGGTGGGTGGCAATGAGGGCAGGGTCAGAGGAGACTGTACCATTGATGTTGAGAAGAGAAGGAGAGGGGACGAGTGACCATTCAGTTGCTTGATGTTGTCCCAGAAGCACCTAAATACAGCCATATAATGCAACACCCCCTTCCGCTCTTCCTGTCCCTTCTGAAGAGTGTGTACCCTGCTATAACTATGTGCCAGTTATGGTCAGCCCAGAACCATGCCTCCATTATGGCCACTATGTCCAGATCTGCCTCCTCAGTTGCTGCCATTAGGTCTGGGATCTTGCCCACCAGGCTTGTGGCATTCACACACATGCCCTCTAGCATTTTCTCTATTTAGTCCTGTCTTCCCCTTAATATCCTTGGATCCAGAGTGTGGGGAGTGCCAGCCAGGTTTCCTTCCTGTCTGTAACTGCTCTGCCACTCCTTTCCTTGCACTCCCCGTCAGTTGAAATTCAGGATTATGTCTACATAGTCCTTTAGCCTAGCCTTCAGTATCATAGATCCTTCACCACTTGGATGCAGTCTGTCCTTAGCATACAGGTTCTCATTTGCCCACACCCCATCCCAGTCTCCAATACATTGAAATCCTTCACCCTACACCATTCCCCAGTCACTGGTTGAGGTCTGTGATCCTTCTTATCCTACCTGTAGTAGCACTGGGGACTGGAAGGATTTCTGAGAAGGTCAGTGAGCTGACTGTATTTCTGCAGGTGCCTGCTAGCTCTGAAAACCTCTCTGCACTTCTCCTACCTCATTTCCCACTAGATCAATCATCCCCAGAGGAATGGCCAAATATGGTTTACCCCTACCATCTTGATAAGGTCTCTTATCCTATGCCCTGCCCCTCCTGCTGCCATCCCTGGCACACATTTCATCACCCTCCATGTCTCGGTGTCCTATTTGCCCCCAGTAAATCCTTTGATTATTGAATCACCAAAGACTATTACCTTTTCATTTTCCCTGGCCTCAATTTTAGTGCTCCTTGCAGATCCTCCTTCCACTGTCTGGACCTTTCTCTGCTGCCATCCCCCCCTCCCTGGCTACCCGATCTGTAATTCTAGCTCTTACACTGTTTTCCTCTCTGTCCCCCTGTCTTGTTACTGTCCTGTGCCTCCTTACTATCCCTCACTGTACACCCACTACCAATCCCTCACCAACCCCTCTTCCTTCACATCCTTACCCCTCTCCTCCCTGTCCTCTTTTTCCCTTGTCCCTCATGATCTCTGCCCACCCCTCACAACTAGCCCTTTCTCCTTCTATTTAGCCCTCCCGCCTCTAATTTTTCTTAACTATGCAATCCTTCAAGGACGTGAATCTGTTGGACTTTGGTCCCTCCATCTCTGACCAAGGTCTAGTATCTTCTCTTCCTGTCTTAACCCTACCTCCTTGCCCTTTTCCAGCTCCTCCCCATTCTCCACCACTTGCCAGCTCCCTCCCAGTGGATCCAGATGGCCATATTAATTTATTGAATCTGCTAGAATTTTGGTATTTTTTTGGACTGATACAATGGACATTTGAAGATTATGCATTTGCATGTCAAAATAATTATGGGATATGTGCAATGGTTCTATTTTAAGAGAAAAAACCTATATATCTGCCATATTGATTTTCAAGTAAAAATTGAAAACATAAAGGAGTGAGTCAAAATTCTGTTGTTTTTTTTCTGTTGATGTGACCTCATCACTGGATGGAAACTGTATGATTTTTAACATATTGTTTTGAGATCACCTTAGAACCTTCATGGTGCTGGCCTCATTACAGGTTTTGGAGGTTTAGGAGTACTGTACCTGTTTTTGTCCCCTCACGTATGGTTCCATCTGGGACATGTGCACATGCAAGTTGTACCTGGGAGCTGGGAGATAATTATCTTTTAGCACTCAAAGCCAAAACTTCAATAAAATTATACATTGGTACTGCTTTATTGATGACATACTGTCGTGTAGCCATGGAATGAAGTTGAAATTGATCAGTTCATGGACTACATCAATACCACTTCCAGTCTCAATTTTACTCACCAGTGTAGCAGCAGTTCTATTACATTTTTAGACATAGAGCTAATATCTTCCTAGAAGAGTTAGTAAAAACTGTAGGATTTAGGAAGCTACTGCTGCTAACAATATATTGCACGCAGATAGTGCCCACCTCAAATAATTTATAGAATTAATACCTTTCAGTGAGTACATTAGATTTAAGAGAAATTGTTCAAATAACCAATATTTTTAAACAAGCTACTGAAATGACAAGATTCAGAGAAAGTGGCTATAATGCAGAGTTATTTGAGACAGCTTTTACCAGAGCTCTAAATATTGAAAGGAAAATGTTATTAACACCTTATAAATAGACCTGCTCCTGATGAAAAAATATCACATTTTCAGCAGAATTCAACAACTTAGCAGGGAGAATAGGCAACATTATACACAAACACTGGCCAATTCTGCTTACAGATAGTGTCCACAGAATGAACTGGAGACAAACCCAGAATCACATTAAGAAAAGTTAAAGATTTAGGTGATTTATTAGTCTAGTCACATTGTATGAACAGTCACCAAACACACAATTTGCTTCCTTTGAAACCATTGAGTTTACACAGATGTGGCAATTGCAACATCTGTAAATAAGTTCAGAAAGGAACACTTACATACATCCTTATAACAACAGGAGGGTTGTAATTAAACATTTCATCTATATGTAACTCCTTTGTTGTCTTCTTAGCCTGGTGCCTTGCTAAAGCATTACATGGGCATAACGTCTACACCTTTATTTATTTATTTATTTATTTATTTATTTTATTTGCTTTTGTTAACCAGGTAAGTAATTTAGACATCCAAGTGCCTATTTTTAGAGTAAAACACACATTCAAGAAATGCAGGTTTACACATTAGCAGTGATAGAAGTGCCCTGATACACACTTTTGCTGCCGCACACAATTCAGATCCATCCACAGCTAAATTTACAACCCTTGAATTTGTTGGCCCTTTGAAACGAGGAGAAGACTGGATAAATAGGCTTCTACAAAAGGAAACTAGATGGATAGTATCCTCAACACTATTTCACCATAGGACTCAATGAAAATGTTTTTTCCCCATTATCTGAAAGCTTAAAACCAAGATCAGCAATAGTAAACTTAATTTACTACTGGGTGACACACTTTATAATGTGTCACCTGTGACTTTGTCTTGTTCTTGTCACATGTTTCAGTTTAATGTTATTTGTTTCATGTTCTGTTCTAGATTCCTATTGACCAAGTTGGAGAAACTGTCAAGATCGAATCCCACTATTTTGATTCTACAGGAGTAAGTGGGACATTCATACGTGTATTTCAGATCCAATTTGAATTGATATGTGACTTTAAATTTCCATATGTGCACAAGTATTCCAACAGTGTTCTTTTTAGTAAAATATTTATTATGACTTAGGGATGCAGTTCTTCAGCTCCTCATTCTCCCCTCCCCCAATTTCACAGCACTACCTAACACTGGGCACCTAACCTTTTTTCACACTTTTTCCATACTGAAAAGCATTTGATTTATATTGTGAAACTGTTTATTGTGTTGATTGTAGAAAATTTCATCTTTTTTTTTTCGTGCTCACACTTTGAAGTTTGAATGTACTGTCTCTTTAATTTGTGAGATAACAAGGGGCTTAGAGCTGACAAGCCCCTGAAGAAGGTCAGTGTTTGTGGTTGAAGTGCTGAGGCTCATCCTGAGACCTCCAGGCAGTTTGATATTTACTATCAATATAACCACCTTTGCTTTATCCTCATTTTCAGGTGCTTTTTTTTTTTTTTTTTTTTTGAGTGCAGGATTTCATTTTTGCCTTTGTATTGGACTGGCTGCCCTTTCCTTGAACCCTCAACATGTCCTGTGAAGCACTAAAACACATGTTTATCTAGTTACCCTTGGCTGCTGGGCCTGCGCTGGGCACCATTCCGACTGCCTATGGAGATTCTGGCTCTGTGGGTCCTGAACTTTCATGCAGCAGTGGATATCAAGAATTCATGGGCTGTTTGTTGGACTGAGAACTGCAGGTATTTAGATCCTGTGCTCCATGTGGCCACAGACACA
Source organism: Neoceratodus forsteri (assembly GCA_016271365.2). Classification (NCBI taxonomy): domain Eukaryota; kingdom Metazoa; phylum Chordata; order Ceratodontiformes; family Ceratodontidae; genus Neoceratodus; species Neoceratodus forsteri. The sequence goes on along the minus strand of CM057452.1, from coordinate 555,557,588 downwards.
GTTGCACAGGACAAAATTCCATCTCTCAGTCAAAGCACTGGGCTGCTCTGGCACCCACAGGTGCAAAGGTGCAGGGCCCTATGCCAAGAGAAGAGTTTTTTCTATATGGTACTTCGCACATGTGGACAACCTTACACCTTCCTTTTGATGGCTGTGGGTGGAGCCTACAGCTGTTTTGGGATCGACCGTAGCTTACAAAATGGCCGATCATGGAACCGCCCATTGGACTTTTGGAAGTATCTTTCTGAAAGTCCAATGGAGCTTGAAACACTCCACCACAATTGGTTGCATGGAATAACAGCCACCTATTTCAGCTGTTACTCTGCATTCTGTCAAGAACTGTACATGCACTACTCACGCGCATGTGCAGTTCCACTGGCACCACCATGTTGTGAATTGTATCATGTCATTCACCGTAACTATGCATGCATGAGTGCCGTACATGTGTAGCTGCATCGCCACAGCCATCTTTCAGATGGCATCCTCCCACACCGTCCCACTGCTCCTATTCTCCCTGCTCCCTCCCAGAACTGGCAGCAAAGAACACCCTTCTACACACTTCCACTGCTACTGTCCTCCCCACTCACTCCATTCCCCTCCCTGCACAGACATCAGGGTGCCCAATCCCATGTCAGCATTATGTGCCTCCTAACTCATGTGGCACACTGAGAGCCCACCCCAGTGTTCCCAAATGTATGTTTTCTTTCTTTTTTTCTTGTCCTGACATTGGGGTGCTCAATCCCATGTTGGCATCCTGTCCCCACAACTCATGTGGCACACTGAGAGCCCACCGTAGTGTGCCCAAATGTATGTTTTTTTCCTGTAAATAAAGAAAACCATCCTCCTATGTGTTTTGCTTTTTTTCCTGTAAAAGAAAATGGTCCCTTGTCTTGCCCAGTTCCCCTCCACCATTCCCACCCTCCCACTGAGCACCCTGCACACCCCTTACCCATACTTACCTCTCTGAGGTTGGCGCTGTCATCTTCTCTGACTGACATGTCTGCACTCTACAAAGCCGAACTGCAAACTGAAGAATCAAAGGTAAGCATGGTATACTGGAAGTCAATGAGGTTTTCAACTTATGTTGATAAATCAGTCATTTTTGAATTTTGGCCCCAGTTTTCAACATGGTAGTTCTTTGGACCCCACCTGCATTGAAGTGTCTCTGTCATTTCATTATTTAATGTCAAAAGGTGATTTCTGGCTGCTGCACAGAATCACCTTTTGGGACTGATTAATGAAATGAAAGTGCACCGTTCATGAGGGGGTCCCAAAAGGCCCATGTTGCAAATTTGATGAAAAATTCCAAAAATGACTGCGTTATGAGTGTGATTGTGCAGTTTCTACACACGCTCCTAACTTCATCAATTTTAATATTTCCACCCAGATTTTCAACATTGCCATTTTTGCACATCTCCTTGTTAACAGTATAGCTGTCATTTTTCACATCCTTCCCAAAATGTGTTTTCACACCTTTAGCACAGAATGGCACAGTCACTATGTGAAATCACCTTTGGGACAAGTGAACAAATGACACTGTTACTCTTCATGAGGTGGGGTCCTGAAAGGTCATGTTGAAAACTTGGTACAACACCTCCAAAAATGGCCAACTTACACCCAGATGTTCAATAGTTTTCTACACATGTACCTTGGTCATCTAGCAGCTCATCACAGCCATATTGGCTCTGGCTAGAATTTGTTCAGACTGGGGTGATGTACCATGACAGTGCCACCCCCAGACTTGGCCCATAGGGTGAATGGAGCTTGCCCTCAACTCAGCTCACCAGCAGGGGATTACAAATCACTACTCCGCTGGGGGTAAAGGCTGGTACTAACACAATATTTGTTAATAATTATTTATGTTTGTTTTATTTTGAGTCCATATTGTCAAGATATTTGTCTTATGACTTTCCCTTATAAATATGACATGTGGCATTTATAGAATACTGGCCAAAATGTCATTTTGCACTGCATGTAGCAAAACCATGTCTTTTTTCATGATTTGAAAATGACATATCATGTTTATGAGGTATGAAACGTATCTATATTGAAATATTGGAGTCAAAATATTAAAACTTAGTGAAGTAATGAGTGAACATTGAAATATTTGAACATTCGCTCATAATTTTGTCATTCTACCATGTTTTATACAAATTGTTGATACAGTCTTCCTATGGGTCCTACCTCATAAACTCAGCATGTGAAAATTTTAAAACCTGCCAGGAATGTGATTTGCAGAGTTAATGAAAATCACCTCTCAGGATAAATTTAAAAATGTTGCCTGCCTTGTTCATGAGGAGGGGTCCCATAAAACATGTGGCAAGTTGGGTGAAAATGTTAAAATTAGCTGTTATAAGTGAACATTGAAATATTTCAAAGCTCACACATAGCTTGATTATTTTACTAATTTGAACACCAAATTTTTGACTTAGCCTTTTTATGACTCCACCTCATGAACCTAAGCATGTGAAAGTTTATCAATCACTCTCAAAAGGTGATTTTATGCAGCAACTTCAAAATCACTTTCAATCACCTTTGGGGCTGGATTTGAAAAATCCCACCTACCTTGCTAATGAGATGTGGTCTCTAAAATACCACATGACAAATTTGGTGTAAAATGTTAAGAAAGACAAAGTTATGAGTAAACTTTTAAACCCTATTAAATGCATTAAACCAGACTTTCCTTATTTCAAATACCACAGGCGCCATTTCCAGTAGCAAGACATCTTTTCAATTGAACAGTGGAACTACAGTATGCTGTGGGACCTGTTTAGGCGAGTGAGGGTGTGTCTGGTAGTGGTGCTGAGTGGGGGGTTGGGGTGGGCTGGTTGGGAGTGTTAGGGGAAAGATTGTAGAGAGACCATTTTCTTTTTACAGGTTTATAATTGTAAAATAATAATAAAAAGATCAAGGAGTGATAGTTTTATTATTTTACAGGAATGCCAGCATTGGGGATGGGCAACCCAGTGTTGGGATACTGTTCAGTGGCATAGGAGGGGTAGGCACCCCTGGTACCTCCATATATGTATTTTAGGAGAGAGGGAACATGCAGGGAGGGGTTTCAACAAGCAGTACTAGGAGGGCACCCCTGTCCACTATTATTTTTTATACAGTAGTAAGGATTAGGGAAGAAAGAGGAGGGCTGGCTGAGCTAGGAGGGAGGGACCAAAAATGTAAAGAAAAATAAAGAATGGATAGATAGATAGATAGATAGATAGATAGATAGATAGATAGATAGACAGACAGACAGACAGACAGACAGACAGGTAGAAGAATGATCAAGAAAGAGTGTGGGGAGAGAGAGAAAGTGAGAGAGAGATCAAACTCCCAGTTTACTGTTAGCATACAAGCAGGCAGCATGCCTGCATCTGGGACTGAAGATGTCAAGAAGGTCCCACAGTTCTCATATTGAGAATGATGCTTAATAGCTCCTGTAGCTAAGCTGGGCACCCTGAATTTTGGTGTGCCCAGAAAAGTATTTTGAGTATTTGTTTTAAAACAAACACCAGAATCTAGAAAACGTGTCCCTTTTAGCTAGGTTCAGGTATTTGCTTTTTTTTAAATACATACTTTTTAGGATTTTCACTTTTTTTCATTAAAAGAGGTGCAGATTTTATAACCCACAGGAATGTCGCAAGACCCTGGTGTGCCAAACATATGGAGCACAGGGCTTGTAGCATTATCTGGCCAAGGATCTGTATTTTCCTTCCCTGTGGCAATACACAGGACCTTAGATCACATTTTATGGTCTAGCCTGCACCACTCCTGGGAGCCTAAGTCATGGGGTTTGTACCAGATATTTGGCACAAGCTGTCAGAAGCATGGCAACTGTCCCAACTGTGCCTGAGATTGGAAATTCAGGAGCAGTTGTGACAAAGGGGTTTGGTGCACTGCCAAAACCTAAGTCCCATAATACAGGGCTGGAAACAAGCCCTGTGTCACCTTTTGAAAATCTGGTTCAAGGTGTCCAGCCATTACAACTGATATTTTTTCTCATGATGGATAAATCACAAATAATAAACCCTCATGGTCGACTTTTTTATCATTTATATCAGAGGGTTATCCAAAACCCTACTGAGCATGCTCAGAAAAACATAAATCCTTATAACTCTGGAACTGTTTAATATTTTTTCATGAAACTTTCAAAGGCATTCCTCAGCACAGGCCACATCTACCCCTTAATGTTACATGAAAAACGTCTGTACCATGCAGACTGTGTGTGAGAGCAAACAAACTTACGTAAGTATAGGAAGAACATATACAGCAATTCATTAAAAGTCAACGTTCTGTATCTGTGCAATCACAAAATTTTTCATGTCTTGAGATCTTGCTAGCCAGACGAGTACGCCTGCAAAATGTTGGGCTATTCGCTTTGAATGCTGCCAAAGTTAAGAAGGTGCAAAATTAGGGTTTAACATCGTACTGTTTACTCAACCCTAATAGTGACACTATCGTGCCAGTATGATAAATGTGTGTGTGTGTGTGTGTATATATATATATATATATATATATATATATATATATATATATATATATATATATATATATATATATATATATATATATATATATATATATATATATATATATATATATATATATATATATATATATATATATATATATATATATATATATATATATATATAGATATATATATATATAGATATATATATCTATATATATATATATATATATATATATATATATATATATATATATATATATATATATTTGGGTTTGGGGTTTCTGGAGTTTTGGTAAATGAGTGGTGGGGTCTTCCTTGGGGTTGTCAACCTCAGTGCTCATCCCTCCCAGTCCATTACCTTTTGTGTGAAGCTAAAGGTACAGCTCCAAGCCACTGCCTCATGTGATTCACTCTTCGATCACATCCAACCTTGTTTGCTCAGGGGAGGATGGGAATTAAGACTGACAACCCCAAGGAAGACCCTCCACTGATTTGCCAAGATCCCAGAGACCCAAAACACAGATTTTTTTCCTTTGTTGCTTGAGGGTGGGAATTAAAGTTGGAAACCTTAACACCACATTCCTCTACTTTTGTGGTGTTAATGAATCCTAACTGCTGCATTAACACTGTTTTGCAAAGAATTTCCTTTCTTTTGAGATAGTGAAATCATATCCTCATTCACGCATTCATTCAGGACCTGTGTGAACAGGTGCAGACATGTAGGGCCCTTTTAGTCCCTGCACTAAGGTAAGACTCATCTGCCTATGGAAGTGCAGAAGCAGATGTCAAGGATTCATGGGGCTGTTCAGTGGACTGTGTAAGCATAGTGTCCTCTGGGGCCTGTGCTACCATGTGACCACAGACAAAGATACCCTGGGCAAAAATCCATCTCTCAGCCAAATCGCAGGGGCCCTCTGGCACCTACAGGTGCAGATGTGCAGGTCTCTATGCCAAGAGGAGTTCTCTTCACTACATGGTCTTAAGCCTGTGTGGGTAACCCTGCACCTACCCTTCCCAGGCTGGGGGTGGTATTGCATGAAGGTGCCTCCCACCCACTTTTACCCATCCAGCTGAGTCAGTGAGCTTGCCCCCAACTCAGCCTCACTGGCACAGGATCATAAAGTACTACCTGGTAGGGTAAAGACTGGTAATACACACAGTGTTTCTTAATGATTACTATGTTTATCTTTTAAATTTGACCCCAAATTTCCAAGATAGTCATTTTTTTTACTCTGCCCTATGACATGTGGCATTTATATAACACTGGCCAAAATATCCTTTTGCACAGATGCGCCAAAACACATCTTATCCAGGATTTGAGATACGACATCTATCATGTTTATGAGGTGATGTGAAAAATGTCTTTGTTAAAAATCTGGTGGAAAAATATTGAAAATTTTTTAAGCTATGTGTTAATATTGAAATATTTCAACATTCACTGTAACGTGGTCATTCAACCATATTTCTACACCACATTTTCAACATAGTCTTCTTGTGACCCCACCTTTGAACCTAGTAGGTGAAACTTTTAAAATCCTTCTGAAACATGATTTCATTCAGTGACTATGAAATCATCTTTTGTGATGGATTAAATAAAGTTTCAACTTGGGGCTGGCAGTATAGGTTAGAGTAATGAGCTGTGAATGAGCTTGGTACATTCAGCAGACATACCTGGGTTTGATTCCCACAACCTCCACTTGCATACTGCGTGACTCTGAGCAAGTCACTTAACCTCCCAAGTGCTCTCAGGTTGCCCCAGAAAACTCCAGCTGCAGCTTTACAAGGTGAGAAAGTCCCACTGTTCTCGTACAGCGAGTTTGTGAATGGCCCTCTCACAAAGTGGGTCACTCTGGATTTTAGGAGCCCAGTAAAAGTATTGCTCGACAGTTTTTCTTTTAAATAAACAACACAATCTAGCTAAATGGGTCCCGCTGAGCTAGAAACATAGAAACATAGACTTTGATGGCAGATAAGGACCTGGCCCATCTGTCTGCCCATTTCCCTACCTACAGGATAGGCCACAGATCCTAGTTAACCAACAGCCTATTTCTTCCTACCCTCCACAAGAATTGCCTTTGTCTGTCCCATGCATTTTGAATTCTCCCACAGTTTTAGACCCCACAACCTCCTCAGGAAGGCTGTTCCATGCACCTCTCTGTGAAAAATATTTCCTCACATTGCCCCTGAACCGCCCCTTCTATCTTTTAATTGTGTCCCTTGTTCTTGCACATCTCTTTTCTGAAAGATGCTACCTCTTGGACTTTGTTGATTCCACTGAGGTACTTAAAGGTTCTATCATGTCCCCCTCTCCTTCTTTCCTCAAGGGTATACATATTAAGCTCCTTTAGTATCTCCTTGTACTGCTTCTCTTGCAGATCCTGCACCATTTTAGGCCCCTCTGACTGCCTCTATCCTGTCTATGTCCTTGCGGAGATGGGGTCTCCAGAACTGGACGTAGTAATTCGGATGGGGTCTCCAACTGTCTGTACAGAGGGATAACAACTTCTTATTTTCTGCTGCTGATGCCTCTCCCTATGCATCCCAGTATACCCCAGCCATCTCTACTGCTTCTCACATTGCTTGCTAACCTTAAGGTCATCTGATATGATTACCTCCAGTTCCGTTTCCTTTTTTGCTGTTGTTACTACCTCCCCCATTGTGTATTCTTCCCTGGGTTCTTGTTTCCCAGATGCATTATTTTCCACTTCTTTGCATTGAACTTAGCTGCCATACTTCTGACCATTCCTCCAACCTTGCCAAGTCCCTTCTCATCCTTTCCACACCTTCTTGTGTACAGTATCAACCCTGTTGCAGATCTTTGTGTCATCTGCAAAGAGGCTATACTTTTCCTTCCAGTCCCTCTGCAATGTCACTTATAAAGACATTAAAAGGAATGGACCTAGTACTGAACCTCATGTGCCTCACTAATAACCCCTCTTTCTTCACAGTGGACTCCATTTACAATTATCTTCTGTGTCCTGTTGTCCAGCCATTGTTTTACCCAGACTACCACTCTGGGACCCACTCTCAGGCTGGTTAATTTGACTATTAATCTTTTGTGTGGGACTGTGTCAAATGCCTTGCTAAAGTCTAGGTAGGCCATGTCCACAGCCCTCCCTGGTCTACTACTTTGGTCACCCAGTCAAAGAAATCAATTAGATTCATCTGACATGACCTTCCTGCTGTGAACCCATGCTGCCGTGGGTCCTGTGCTCCACTGGCCTCTAGGTACTCAACAATTCTTTCCTTCAGAAGTGACTCCATCACTTTCCCTACCACAGAGGTCAAACTGACAGGTCTGTAGTTTCCTGCCTCTGTCTTGGTCCCACTTTTGTGAAAGGGAATCACATCCGTCTTCCTCCAGTCCTTGGGTGCCACACCATCCTTCCATGATTTATTAAAAAAAGTAGCCAGTGGTTTTACTAGTTCCCCTTAATTCTTTTTAGAATTTGGGGTGAATTCCATCAGGCCCCATTGCTTTGTCCACCTTCAGTTTTAAGAGTTCTTGCAGAACCCTTTCTTCTGTGAAAGGACTGGGATCAACCCCCATATCAAGAGTGCTTCTGTTAATTGTATTAGGCACTTCCCTCCTCTTTTGTGAATGCTGAGCAGAAATATTCATTCAGTATCCCTGATTTTTCACTGTCCCCTCTGCCCACCCACGTTCATTCTATTCAGCCTCACTATCCCTCCCTTTGTCTTTCTACTCTCACTGATGTACCTATAAAAGGTTTTATCCCCTTCTTAACCGAGTTGGCTATCTTTTCCTCAGTTTGGGCCTTTGTTATTCTGACTTCCTCCCTGTTTCCTTCTAGGTTCAGGTGTTTTTTTTTTAAATATCCAATTTTTATGTATTTTATATGTTTTAGTTAGTTTGGGAAATAAACACAAGATGGTGTCTGTCACAACACGAAAACATTTTTTGTGTGTGTTATAACAAGCATGTGGTGAGAAACCAACAATTTTTTAGGACAAAGACATTTTTGTGTTGTATCAGAGGGTTATCCAAAACCCAAATTTTATTCTATAGAACTCTGGAACCAATTAATATTTTTCACAAAAAGTTCAAAAGGCCATACTCTCTCATTCTCACTCATAAAAAAGCTTGCACATCACAGGTTACATCACAAAATAAGTACTTTTAAACAAAAAATAATAAAACATTGACTCTAGACCTCTAAGTGACCTTCTGTTCGCTTCTCTTCCACTTTTCTGAAGCACTCATTCCTGCATGGTCTCTCCTTTCCTTCCTCCTCATAGCTCAGCGATTCCCCAGCAATGGCAGACTTACAAAATACACATAAAAATGTCAAACTGCAATTATCAGTGGCAGCTTCTTCAAATGGAGCTGATGCCAGTAACACTACACTACTACATCTCAGTATTGTGTGTGGATGCATTACCTGTCCTCACTAAGCACTGCCATCATGTTTGTGAAGCTTTTTTCCTAATGCTACTACCTGCACCATTCAAAGTGGTTTACACCACTCATGAGGTTACCAAAGGTCAAAAATCCTTGTGCAAATAAATGGTGTATTACACAGCTCCTCATCACATATCCTACATACAGTATATAGCATCTATATCTCTCTATATATATATATATATAATTAGTATATTATAGTGGTACAGTAGAACCACTATATTTAGGATTGAGCAGGACTTTCTATGTTAAACCCCAAATTGTGCACTTTAATAACTTCACAGCTGTTAAACAGATTTGCACAAGATTGTGCATGCTTGTTCTTGAGGGGTAGATATGTTGATGTGCTAGGGTGTTGCTGGTAGATATTGCAGATTCTGAGCTGCAAATTGCAAATGCAAAAAATTGCTGTTTCTTTGCTATGATGTAGCACCTGACGGTTTGGAATTTTAGTCTGCAATTTTCAGTGTAATAAGGGCTTGATCAGAAGGATTTCGTTTGTTGGTTTGGTGAAAATAATATTAACTTGTTCCAAAGTTATTAAATTTTAACATTTCAGGTTCTGAGTATGCTAAGTCAATAAAAAAAGCTGTATGAAGTTTTTGTATGGGAATCCTTTGTGAGGTGTTTGCATAAGCAACCATCTTTTTTTCATTTTCAGCACCTCCCAAAGATTTAAACACAGAGAAAATGGCATGATAGGGAAGATCAACAGATGTGTGTTGGTCATTGGGATTCCGTTATGTGGATTCTGCGGTTAACTGTTGGAAAAAGAACCCCAAGTTTGTTTTTTTAAATCCTTTTTGTGACTTGCCTGTGGGTTTTTGTATTTTGTGATACAAAAATGTCTGCTTAGTAATGTTTTGTTGTTGTTTTTGGACATCACCTTGCGGCTAGGTGGCTTGGAATTTTGCTCTGAAAGTTTCAGGGTATAAAGGGATTATCAACAGATGATTACTTTGCTGGATTTGCCAAAAAATATTAGCTCATTCTCAAATTACTTAGTTTTAAATGTGTTTTTTTCATCCTTTTCGTGACTCACTTCCTGGTTTTTCATATTGTGTGAGCATGCTCAGAAGTGGAACTTTTAATCAATCAATCTATCTTTATTTTACCAGGTGAAACACCATTGAGTGAAACTCATTTACAAAGTGGACCTGGGCAGCGAAAACAATGTTGATGAAAACAACAAAGGTAATACAAAGTCTTAAGAATAAACAAGAACAATATTACAAATTGATATACAAAATGATCACATGATTTATATTTGCAATACATTCATTTATAAACAGGGTGTATAATGCCCAAGTGCATCGGGGAACATGTACATTTCCTATGGTATAAAGTGTGATTTTAAAACTAAATAAGTTTAGAATGGATTGTAAGTTTTTCACCAGACCAGTAAAGGAAACATCTTTGGGCCAAGCCATTTCTACCCTGTAAATCTCTAGATGAAAATTCCAAACTATCTGTCTGCCAGTCAATGGCAAAATGGTTATTTTAATTCTCCCTGGTGTCTAGTGGTACTCCCACTCTCCAATTGCCAAGCTCCTATTATATCATTTATCCCTGGTGTCCAGTGGAACCCCCCACTGTCCACTCACCATCTTCATAATAATTTCACTGGTGTCTAGTGGCACCACCAATCCTCCTCTTGCCACCTCCATAATAGAGAATTTCCTGGTGTGAAATGCCCCAGAAATGTGTTTTATTAACTGTTATGATATGAAAAGAATCCTTTTTGTATCACTAGTGATGGAAAAGAATCCTTTTTCATCACTCGAAAATACTTTCCTAGGATTTCTGTGGTGTCTAGTAGCAACCCTCACCCTTTGATTACTGTCCTTGTAAATATAATATGTATCCTTGGTATTTAGTGGCACCCCACACCATCCATTCCCCTATGTGATTAATCCTGGTGTCTAGTGGCACCCTTCACTCTACAAAGGCCATCCTCGTAACAGTATTATGTATCCCTAGTGTCTAGTGGCTCCTCCCTAATGTAATTCTGTGGATGCAAAGAAAAATCCCTCTGTGTCTTCATTTTTTACTCACTGAAAAAAAGGCCATCACCAATTGTACCACCCTACCTCCCACTCAGCACCCACCTCTCCCCACCTCCCCAGAGCCCCCACACACCATCACTCACCTCAACATGTCCCAGAGTGATGATCCACTGCTACTGGAGAGACATCTTGCTACTGGAACCAGCAACTGCAATATGAGATACTAAGGAGACCTCACCTCATGAACAATGTTGGTGAAATTTCACAAATCCTGTCCTAAAAGAGATTTCACTGTCAACTGGTGAAATCACCTTTCGGTCAGGATTTGATAATATTCACCATCCTTGTTCATGAGGGTGGATCACAAGAAGGAATGTTGAAAATGTGGGGTCAAAATATCTTAAAAATGGCAAAGTTATGCGCATCTGTTGATATTTTGTTATGCTGGCTTGTAACTTTCCTAATTTTAAATATTTTCACTTCAGATTTTCACCATAGCCATTTCTTTACACCACTTCATGGACATCATAGCTGTCATTTTTAAAATCTTGGCCAAAATGTCTTTTCACACTTCTGGCATGGAATGAGGTTTTGGCTTGGATTTGAACATTTTAGTACTGGGTTTATAAGGGGGAGTAATAAGAAGGCTATGCTGACAATTTGGTTGGTTGTCATACAAATGAAAGCACAGGGTTCACAGCAACATACATATATGTATCCTCCCTGGGCAAATAAGGATATAATTACAATATCTGAAAATGGATGGATGGATGGATTGGAGTGCAGGCCAAGAGGGCAAAAGTAAGAAAATTCATTGCAAAACTGTGTTAATGCAACATTTAGGGTTCAGGCTAAAGCAACAAATGTAGGAAATATGGCTTTAGGGTTTCCAACCTAAACCCCACCCCACCCCTGAAGCAGAGCTGGGGGATACTGGGATGCATAGGGAGAGGCTTCACCAGTAGAAAACAGAAAGTTGTTATCCCCTGTACAGACAGTTGGTGAGACCCCATCTAGAGTACTGCATGCAGTTTTGGAGACCCCAATTCCACAAGGACATAGATAGGATGGAGGCGGTCCAGAGGAGGGCAACTGAAATGGTGCTGGGTCTGATCAGAAGTCATATGAAAAGAGACTAAAGAGCTAATATATATATATATATATATATATATATATATATATATATATACCCTTGAGGAAAGGAGGGAGACAGGGAACAATAGAAACTTTCAAGTGTCTCAAAGGAATCATCAAATTCCAAGAAGGTAGCATCTTTCGGAAAAGAGATGTGAAAAACAAGGGGACACAATTTTAAAGTTAGAGGGGAACAGCTCAGGGCAATGTGAGAAATATTTTTCATGGAGAGAGTGGTGGACACATTGTACCATCTTCCTGAGGAGGTTGTAGGGTCAAAAATAGTGGAGGAATTCAGGAATGCATGGGACAGCCATAAGGCAATTTTAGTGGGGGAGGTATGAGGAAGTAGGCTGTTGCTAGACTAGAAGCTGCACCTTATCCAAGAGGTAGGGTAATGGGCAGACTGGGTGGGCCATGCAGTCTTCTGCCATCAAAGTCTATGTTTCTATGGGTTTCCAACCCCAAAACCCCATCCTATCCCTGAAATAACTCACGTGACCCTATAGTTAGGGTTGAGTATGTACTTCAATGTTAAACTCACAATTTTGCACTTTAATAATTTTACAACCATTCAACAGATTTGCACAAAATTTGGTATGTGCTGTCCTGTGGGTAAATCTCTTGATCTGGCAAGTTATGTTCTGGTTGGATGTGCAGTTTCTGAGTTACAGAGAGGTAAAAAAAAAAACATGTTGTCGCTCATTGACTTTGCTGGGATTTTCTTTGAACTTGCCTACAGCCTAGACAATTTGTTTTTTTGGTCTGAAATTTTCAGGGCAGAAAGGGACTAGCCCACAGATGTGCCTTTTGCTAGTCTGGTGAAAAAGCCATTTTAAGTTATTTCAATTAAAAATTTGAAAAAAATATTTCTGAGCATTCTCAGTAAGCACTGAATTATAGCTATATAAAATAAAAATCAATTCTGTTTCATATGGGAAAATTCCTTTTCATTTGCCACTATCTTGTTGCCATTTTTTCTTAAAACAACATTTTTCATAAGGCACAAAATGACATCCTGGAGATCACCACACTTAGCTAGCAGATCGGCACCCTTAGGTGCAATCTGCACTTCAGTAGAGAAATGCCCAAGAAATGTGTTTTATTTACTATTATGATATGAAAATCCTTTTTGTATCACAAGTGATGAAAAGAATCTTTTTTCGCTCACTCGAAAATACTTTCCCAGGATTTCCATGGTGTTTAGTGGTACCCCCAACCTCTGATCCTCATCTTCTTTACTGTTTTGTTTCCTGATGTCTAATGGCACCCCACCCTCCGATCCCCATCCCCTTTCGTGTTTTGTTTCCTGGTCTCTAGTGGCACCTCCACCATTCTGATAGCTGAACCTGTTTAAAAACTGATTCCTGGAGTCTAGTGCACCCCAACCCTCCAATTACCATGATTTCATTTATTTATATAATCTGACACCAGGATGTCAGATGCCCCACACACCACTGCAGTCCCTTGAGTTATTATTTCTGGCATCGGAGGGCCCAATCCAGTGCTGGCAATGGAACCCACCCCTGCAGTGGGGGACACTGGAGAGCCCACTCCCAATGTTCCCAAATATGAATTTCATTATTTTCCTGTTAACAAGAAAACCATTCCGATGTATTTTCTTTTTACCCTGAAAAAAAAAAGAAAATGGTCTCTCATCATCCCCACTGTCCCCTCCCCATCCAGACCCTTCCAGGAGCACTGACCACCCCTTTGCCCTACACTTACCACCAGTGGTCATCTGCTGTCATCTTCTGTGGACCAGGACATATCTGCACTCTTCAAGCCAAACCACAAACTGAGGTATCAAGGTAAGTGCTGTATTATGTATTTCAGTGGCATTTTAATTATGTTGATATCTTAGCCCTTTTTGTATTTTTTCACCAAATTTTCAACATGAATTTTTGGGACCCCACCTCATGGAACTGTCTTCATCTTTTAATCAGGCCCAAGCTGAGTTTGCAGTGGTACAAAATCACCTTTCAGGACTGATTAATGAAATGACAGTTCCAGTGTTCATGGAGGAGTCCCAAAAAGCCCATGTTAAAAAATGTGGTGAAAACATTCCTAAAATGGCTGAGTTATGGGCAGTTGTTGAAGTTTGTCTATGCATGCATGGAACTTTGGTAATTTTTAATATTTTCACTACAAATTTTCAGCATAGCCATTTTTCACCACCTCATGAACAGTACAGCTGTCATTTTCACATCCTGCCCAAAATATTTTCCCACCTGTGGTAAAAAATGGTGTTTTGACATGGATTTGAAAATGTTCACCTACAGGATTTATGAGGAGGAGTCATAAGTGGACTATGTTCATAATTTGGGGTCAAAATATGAAAAAATGACAAAGTTATGACCATTCATTACAATTTTGGTAAACCTGCTTGTAACTCGAAATTTTAAATATTTTGACCCCAGATTTTCAGCATAGCCTTCTTATTACCCGGCCCTCATGTATATCAACCGCCATTTTTCAAATCCTGTCCAAATGTGTTTTCACACCAGCGTGGAATGGTGTTGCAGTTGCACAGAATTATGTTTTGTGGGGATTTGAAAATTTTCTCTACTGGGTACATGTGCTGGGGTAATAAGATGGCTATGCTGTTAATTTGGTCATGCATCAATGGAGGGATGGGTGTGCAGGGTCCGAAGGGCCTTCTGCTTTCACAGGCAAATAAGGATACTAGTAAACTATCTGGAAAAAGTAAGAAATTCATTGCAAAAATGTCATTAATGCATCAGTTAGGATTGTTAGTAAAGCAACAAAAGTAGGGAAAATATGGTGTTGGGTTTCCAACTCTAGTGCACCACTCCCACCCTGCAGGCACTGACAGGCATTGGAGGTGTCTTGCGGTCATCAGGCCTGGCACTCATCCCATTCTCCTATACTGTACCCATCTCAGCTTCTTTACTTATGGAATGGGGTGGCGTTGGGCCTGACAACCCAGGGCACCCAGATGCCTGTCAGTGTCTGCAGGGTTGGTGGTGTGTGTGGGTTGGAAACCCAATGCCACATTTCCTACTTTTGTCACTATTAACAACCCTAACTGATGCATTAATGACGTTTTTGCAATGTGTGTGTAACATATATATATGTATGTATCTACAGGCTCGGGAAGGATGAGGTTACCTGGCACAAGAGACCTAGGTTTGGCTACTCTGCACAGGGGCACCCAAGTAAATCCAACTACAGGAAGCAATAACTGTAATGTCCAGAACCAGAATTGGATTTTTCAGTGTGGCTTTATTTATTAACTGACTGAACATAAACAAAGCACTGTATGGTCCCCCAAGGGCTACATGTACTGTATGTGCAGATTAGAGGTTAAACACAGTGGGCCATTTGAGGAATGAACACATTACTACAATTGTCTGGCTTTAGACCCACCAGGCACTCAGCCTGGACTTTGCATGCACATTGGATACATAGCCCGACTGGCCCGGCCCCTGCTGGCCACTCGACTGATGGTCCACTTGAAGAATGAACCCAAACTTTACTTGGAAAGACATCCCATCAAACAAGGAGACTCCCAAACTGTGGCTCCCACACAACTTAAGTCTGCAACTCCTAGAGAGATTTGTTTCGTACTTCAATCAAAACTCTCATCAAACAAGGAGACTCCATCCAACAAGGAGTAATTTTCCCACCCTGTGGCTCCCATACCACTTAGAGTCTGCGACTCCTAGAGAGAGATTTTCAAGTTAAAGACCCACATCTGGGTACCCACCCCATCACTAGCCGCGCATGAGGCAAGTAGCAAAACACAGAAGAAATCCATAGAGGTGGACCTGGTTACTAAAGATGGGGTTTTCCACCTCCAACTCCCACAGCCCATACCCAGCCATTTCTCTGGACACACAGAAAACTTTAGACTTTAAAATGTAGATTGAACAATGGATGTCCTGAAGAACCCCTCTACAGCGAACTTTAAATCCATTTAAAACATCAAAGAGTTGACTGCTCTATTTGTTTGTCCTAGTTGACATAGTCCTCCCAAATAGCAGTCCCAATTACTTGAAATCCAACTGAAGAAAACAAGATGTTTGCCTTCCATGGAGCCAAACACTCACCCATTCGTTGCAGGTGCCCCAGAGCGAAGTACTGTAACCTTTGCTGTTATACGAACAGACTTAAATTAAAACAGGCAGCTTTCTTCCCAGGGTGGGAGAAGGGATTGCCCTGGAACCCATAGAGAACTTTCCTCCCCAGAGGGAGGGGGGCACTGAGACCGGGAGGGTTCCACCACTTTAAAAAGGTAAAATACAGGAACACTTCCTTTTTCTTGTGAAAGATCAGACTGCAGACTAATGCTTCCTTCTTGCTTAAGGACAAATGGAAGACTCCTTTGAATTTCCCAAAGTTCTAAACTTCACTCCTGAGCTTGAGATTCCAAAGTGGCTCATGCAGCTGTGACAGTTCTATAACGATGTCATCTCTCAAGTCTCAGCTGTGACTGAGGACAGAGTGAGACAGTGTGAAACCCATTTAACTGGAGTTTCACAAGCTGCCTTCTGCCTACCACTATGTCTTACTGGGATTCTAGTAACCCCGGGTAACAAAGGGTTACATGTGTATTAATATTCTTTGCAAAAAACTTAATTAAAGCTCCAGTTATGGTGCAAAGTTATACAAAAAGTAGGAAATGTTGGGTTTTGGGTCTCGGGAGTATTGGCGAATCCAGTTATGGGGTCTCTCTTTGGGACTGTCAACTCTAATGCTTACCTCTCCCTTCAGCCCATAGCCCCGTGAAGCACAAGGTACAGATCCAAGGCAATACCTCATAGTGATACAATGTTCAAAGGTACAGAAGTACATCTTGCCATATTTTTCCATTGCTTTCTTCACGCAGGGGCCATGTAGGCACTGCATGAAGAAAGGAGATCACATCTGACCTGTTCTTCGCTAGGGAATGGGTAAGCTTTAGGGCTGACAACCCCAAGAAGACCCCACCACTGATTCACCAAGACTCCCAAGACCCAAAACCCTACATATACCCAAGAGTTCAGAGACCCAAACACTAATGTTTTAGGGCTGCAGTGGTGGAGCCCTGCAGTCCTTTTACAATCACTGAGAAAGGTCTCTGCATTCCTTTTGAATGAACAACATGTTGTATTGCGTCACAGTCTCCTCTGCATCTGTAAAACAGTCTGCTTACCTTGTCCCTACCAACCACAGCACTATTTTTCACAGTGCGGCAGTCATGACAGAACATGGCACACTCTGTCATGTCCAAGATGGCTGCCACACTCTACTGCACCTGCACCAGCAGCGTCATGCATGTGCAGTAGTATTTGGGCAGGCATCTTGGTCATGGTGGAGTGGGCCATGTTCCGCCATGACTGCCTTTCATATTTATTATATTATTTTAATATTATAAAAGTTCTCCCCACCCGACCCTCTCTCAGCACCCACCCCCCACAAATATAATTATGACACTGGGGGTGCCAACTCCCCAGCATCACGATCATGAATTGTCTGACTTGTTTCTGACACTGGGGTGCCCAGTCCTCAGTGTCATGATTGGAGATTGTCGGTCTTTTTGTGTTTTCTTTTTTTTCACCTGTTGAATTAAAAAAATAGTCCATTGATGTCTTTCCCATGTAATAGTAACACTTGGGTGCCCAATCCCCAGTGTTGTGATCGAGGATCATCTGTATCTTCTTTTTACCTATAAAAACCCCAAAACTGTCCATCGATGCCATTTGTGGCAGTTCCTTACCCTACTTGACCTCCCACTGAACATCCACCACCCTGCACCCCCAAGCCCTTACTTACCTATTGGGATCCAATGCCTTAATCCTTCTGGACCACAGACACAGTCTTCACTTTTCAAAGCCAAACCATGAAACGAAGACATAGGTATGCAGTTCAATGTATTTCAATGAAGTTTTGAACTTAGTGCCATAACTTAGGCATTTTACATATTTTGGCCAAATTTTCAACATGTCTTCTGTGGGACCCCACCTTATGTACAATGTTATGGTCGTTGGGCAGATCTGTCCCAAAAGATGATTGCATGGTCCCTGTGTGAAATCACCTTTCGGGCAGGAGTTGAAAATTTTCTCTGCCCTTGTTCATGAGGTGGGTCAAAAGGCTACTTACTGTATGTTGTAAATTTGGTGTAAAACATATTGAAAAACACAAGGTTATGAGCCTACAGTACATTGAATTTTGTGAATGCAGGCTCATAACTTTGGTACTTTTCAATATTCTTACCCAAAATTTGCAACATAGCCATATCCTTACAACACCTCATGACTGTAATAGCTGAAATTTTTCAAATCCTGTCCAAAATGGGGTTTTGTTTTACATCATAAAAGGTGATTTTGTGGTCCCTGTCGAAATAACCTTTTGGGCACCAGTTGAACATTCTGTCTGCCCTTGTTCAGGAGGTGGCATCATAAGAAGGCTATGTTGAACATTTGGTGCAAAATATTAAAAACAACCAAGTTATGAGTCCATGTAGAATTTTGCGATTGCAGACGCTTAACTTTGGTAATTTTCTATATTTTTACCCCAAATTTACAACATAGCCATATGTGTACAGCACCTCATGAATGTGACAGCAGTCATTTTTCAAATGCTGGTCAATATTTTACATCCTGAAAGGTAATTTCACAGTCCCTGCATGAAATCATCTTTCAGACAGGAGTTGAACATTTTCTCTGCCCTTGTTAATGACTATGGGTCATAAGAGGCTGTGTTGGAAATTTGGTGTAAAACATTGAGAAACAAAAAGGTATGAGCCTACGTTGATTTTTGTGAATGCAGGATCTTAAGTTCAGTAATACTCAATTTTTACCCAAAATGTTCAACATCATAATTTCTTTACAGCACCTCATGAATGTGACAGCTGTCATTTTCAACTCCTGTCCGAAATGTGTTTTTATGTCCCGAAGTTGATTTTGCAGTCCATGTGCAAAACACCTTTAAACCAAGAGCTGAACATTTTGTCTGCCCATCTTCATGAGGCAGGATCATAACAAGGGTATGTTGAGAATTTGGTGTCAAAATATTACAAATCAGCACATTTATGAGCCTGTGTTACATTTTAAAATACACATTTGTACAATAACTTTGTTAATTAAGCAATAAGGCATGACAGGGTGTGTGTGTGTATAACATCACTTCTGGGGTGGGTTGAAGAGCGAGGTGAGGCCGAGTGCTTCCACCATCCCAGCAGTGATATTACATACAATAACACACCCTGGAGTGCCTTATTGCTATTATACAATGGCTCAATGTTACACAAAATAAAAAAAAATTTAAAATGTTTTTAGTAGCTTTTACTGAGTTTCTTAGAGAAGAGAAAACAAGGCTCTATGAATACAGCCAGCAAGCAAATGCTAATAAATGACAGTGATGTTATACTGTAATATCATCACTGACTCAGGCACACACTGACCAATCAGAATCCAGGATTCTTTCTTGCCATTGTATAATTTACAATATTTTTAACCAAAATGCATCAGCTACAGTTCCTCTCGGCTGTGGCCAGAACTTGTTCTCTTTGCTGCTTGGGGTGTGGGTGGGGAGATACTGTAGAGCTGAAAATTCTAAGGCCACATTTCCTTACTTTTGTGGCATTAAGTTGAAGTCTAACTGGTGCATTATTGCAGTTGTTTTGCAGAGAACTTCCTTTCTTTTTGAGATAGTTGAATCATATCTTCATTCACACGGTCTTTTCAGAACTACATGAACAGATGGGGACAGGCAGGACCAAAGGGAAGAAAGAGAGGACTCCATCTGCCTATGGAAGTGTGCCCTTGTGGGTCCTGCAATTCCATACAGCAGTGTATTGCAAGAACTCATGAGGCTGCCTGGTGGGCTGTGTAAGAAAAGGGCCCTCTGTTCCTTGTGCTTCCATGTGGCCTAGATACAGACATACAGAGCAAACAGTTCATGTAGCCGGCTAATTCTGCAGGGCATTCTGCCACCCACAGGTGGAGACATACAGGGCCCTATGCCAGAGAAGAGGTGCCTTCACTATATGGTACCTGGGCCCATGCAGGCAACCCTCCATCTTTCATTCCCTGGCTGAGAAGGTCACATAACAAGCTATCTCTGCCACTCCATCCAGCTGGATCACTGAGCTTCCCTGAACTCAGGTCACTGGGACGGATCTGAAGCATACCAACTGGGATCAAAACTGGAGTGACCACAAAGTTTCTTAATAATTATATAATGTGTTTTAATTCTGACCCCAAATGTTCAAGATAGTAGTTTCATGACTCCTTATAGACATGACATGGTGTATAATGTATATATGTTTGGCTGAAACATTATTTCACACTGAAGTGCAAAACACATCTCATCCAGGATTTAAAAGTGACACCAGTCATGTTTTTGAGATGATATGAAAAAATGGCTATGTTAAAATTTTGGAGTGAAAATACAGAAAATTAGTTAAGTTAATAGTGAACTTTGGAATACTGCAACGTTCAGTCATAACTTGGTCATTTTACCATACTTGTAGACCAGACTTTCAGCATAGCCTTATTATTACCACACCTCATTAACTTAGGTGAAAATCTTCACATTCCTTGAAGCGTCATTCTGTGCCACAGTTTTGAAAACCCATTTTGGCGGGGATTTGAAAAATAACTGCTGTCACATTCATGAGCGGTGTGAAAAATGGCTATATTGAAAATTTGGGAGTCAAAATAGGTAAAATTATAGAGATTATGAGTGATCATAGAAAAATTAAATGTACCTCATAACTTTGCTATTACATATTTTGATTTACACCTAACATAGCTTCATGTGACCCCACTCATGAATAAGGATGGTAAAATGTTCAAATCCCACCTGAAAGGTGATTTCACAAAAGCAACCATAAAATTGCCCTTCAGGCCAAAGTTGCATAATTACACTGCCATTGGTCATAAGGTGGGGCCCCAAAAGGCCATATTGAAAATTGGGGTCAAGATATGAAATGGCAAAGTTATGAGTTAAAGTTCAAACTCTATTGAAGCATATTAAACCACACTTACATGATTTTCTCATATTGCAGTTGATGGTTTCAGGAGCAAGACATATCCTTGACTGGAGAGTGGATCTATACCATAGGACATGTTTGAGTGAGTGAGTGAGTGTTTGTGGGGGTGGTGCAGATTTTGGGTGGTGGGTGCTGAGTTAGAGTTGTGGTGACTGGGGGGTCAGATGGCCAAGGGACTGTTTCTTTTTACAGGGTTACAAAAAAAATTGAGGGATTTCTTTTTATTTCAGGCATATTCCAACACCAGGGATTGTGCACCCAGTTTCCGAGGCTTGTGTTTGTGGCAGGGGTTGGCCACCCAGTGCTACCATGTACAGAGGGGGAAGAGGTGGACAACCTGGAAGGAGAGGGTCAAGAGAAGTGATATCGGGGTGGGAAACTGGGTCCACTTATATACAGAAAAAATATTAACATTTGAAAGGATGGCAGGCAACATGGAAGGAAGGGGAAGAAAGAAGTGATACCAGGGTGGGCACCCCAGTTCTTAAGAAATAATTTTATAAATTGCTAGAGACATAGACAGACAGGCAAAGAGAGGGACAGAGATAACAGGTGATCACTGGGTCAGTGCTTCAAATTGAAGTTGGCAGCCTGATTTTCTCTTGCTGCTTCAGAATTGGAGACAGTCCCACTGTCTCATACACACAGAACATGGGCAAATGGCTCATCTCACTAAACTGGGCACTCTGAATATAGTGGTGCACAGAAAATGTATTTCTGGCATTTTCTTCAAGAACAAACACCATAATCTAGTTAAATGGGATCCATTTAGCTGGGTTCAAATGTTTCCTTTTGCAAATTTATCATTTTGATGTATTTTCAATGTTTGTGAGTTAAAAATGGCATTATCAGTTATTTTCCACATGATAAGTAAAGAATGAAAATAAGCACTTGTGACAGTTTTTTTTAATTGCTCACACTTGTTGGTTGCTTAAAATCCTTAACTCTGAAATGGTATAATATTTTTTCACAGAATCTTCCAAAGGAATACACTTGGCACAGGCCCCTTAAAACCTGATAATTCATGAAAAAATTCCATGCCCTCTAGGCTGCAGGTGAGAGAGAAAAATATGCATTGTTAAGTATAGGAAACCAAATGTGTTTTTCCCCATCTTTTGGTGCTCCATATCTCAAAACTGAACAAAATGCTGTCACAAAACTTTTCATGTCTTGAGACTCTCACAGCCTGACCCACATGTCAAAATTGTACTGTTTTGTCAAATGATGCCAAAGGTATTAAGGTGCAAATATTGGGTTTAACATTAAACAACCTGCTCAGCCCTAGCTATGGGTGTGCTACCATGCCCCTATAATTATAGTGGCATGGTAGCACCCTGTATTTAGGGTTGAGCAGGGCATTCTATGTTAAACCCAAATTTTATACTTTAATAACTTTTGCAACCATTCAACAGATTTGCACAAACATTTGCATGTGCAGTTTTGTGAAACGATCTCTTGACATGTTAAGTTTTTCTGGTAAGATGTGCAGATTCTGAGCTGCAGGCTGCAGATGTAAAAAAAAAAAAAACACAAAAAATCAAACTTTTTTGCTGTTTTTCAGGGCTATTAATGTAGCACCCAGATGGTTTTAATTTTAGTCTGACATTTTCAGGGTTGAAAGGGTCTGCCTCAGAAGGATCTCCTTTGCTGGTTTGGTGAAAAAAGTATTAATTTGTTCCAAAGTTATTACATTTTAAAATTTCAGGTTGTGAGCAAGCTCAGTCAGCTAAAAAATAGCTGTATGATGTTTTCATATGGGGAATCCTTTAGATGAGGTTTTGTGTATGCCATCTTGTTTTTGTTTTCATCTCCCCAAAAAATTAAAACACACAGAAACTGATATGGTAGGAGACCAACAGATGTATGTTGGTCATTGGGACTCTGTTAGGTGGACACTGCAGTTAACTGTTGGAAAAGGACCCTCAAAGTTTTTTTTATTTTAAATCCTTTTTCATGACTCAACTATGGGTTTTCATATTCTGTGATGCAAACAATGTTGCTTAACAGTGTTTTGTAGCTATTTTTGACATTGCCATGTAGCTAGATGGTTTGGAATTTTGCTCTGAAAGTTTCAGGGTAATAAGGGCTTGGCCCACAGATGTTTCTTTGCTGGTTTGGCAAAAAAAAAACTATGAATCTGTTCTAAAGTTATTTAGTTTTAAAATTTGTTTTTCCTTATCCTTTTTCATGACTTGCTTCCTGTTTTTTGTATTGTGCGATCATGCTCAGAAGTGGACTTTTTTTTTATCATAACACATTTTTATTAATTTCAGTTTTCAATATACAAATTCTCACAGGATTACAGCAGTGTATAAGACAGGGCAAACAGGAATAGTACAGAGATGTTGAGCGTTTCAAAGAGAATACAACCTTACCTCAATATGAAAAAAACTGTCTATCTGACATATAAATGCTACTGAAAAGAGCAACTAGGACAAAGGGTAGATACACATCCTGTCAAGCATAAAGTTTACTTCTGTGTGCACTTCCAGAGACAAAAGAGACATGTGCTCATCCACGACCTGTCTGGATGAATGAGAAACTAAAAATGGGGGAAGGAGGGAGGGCCCTCTTTAACTCAAAGTAGATGGAGAACATAAAGAGTATAGTTAAACATCCACAGCAGCTTAATACCAACTGCCAACAGGAAAACCAGAAGGAACCACAGGACAACCAATTACTACTGAGAATACTCAAGAAGGGCAGTACAGTGCCTACAAAAGGCAGGTCATTAGGGCCCGTCAAGTTGGGGGTTGCCAGGTGGAGGCGGTGGTACTTTGCACACACATCTGGTACAAGCAAGCATCCCATTTTCTATAGTACTTTGGGAGCTGCCCCTGGCAAGAGTAGGAGAGCCTTTCTAGGATAACAAGGTTTGCTAGGGCTGATCACCAAGATGTAACTGAGGAGATTGAGGTTGCCTCCATTGTTTTAGAATTACCAGCTTAGCTTCAAGTACCACTGCCAGAATCCATCCCCAGGCAGAGGGAGAGATACACCAAGATGAGTGGTCGCCTAGTAGTATCATGGGATTGGAGAGGTCAAGGGGCCATCCCAGTACTCTGGCACAGTCCAAGGAGACAGATGATCAAAAGGGATGAGCTTAGGGCATTGCCAAAGAATGTGCAACACATGGGCGGAGTTCTGGTAACATCTCCAACATTGAGAATGTCCAAGAACTCCCAGCGAGTGGAGAGTGGCAGGGATTCTATACCACCTAAGAAGGATTTTTAATTGGATAAGTTGACTTTTTGCATCTCTGTAGGCCATGCTGGCAGCCACAATACAATGACTCCAAGGGTCTAATGAGAAAGGGACCTGCAAATCTGTCTCCCATGTCCACCCACGTGACTCAGTGGGGTCAGGTTGGGAGTCCCAGAGTATGCTATAAAATTTCCTGTCCAATCCTTGCTGTCTTCCTGGCTTGTACAACATACCTAACCAATACCATTTGGGATCACAGGCAACCCGGCTTGATGGACCCAGACCATGCTCTGGATCTGTAGATACCTCAAAATCACATATTGGTAGAACAAATTGGGTCTGCAACTGGTCAAAGACAACAGCTCAGTAAAATTCAGCATACATAGGTCCTGGATAGTAATACTAATACCACAGCTGGCCCAGCCAGACTAGTAAATAGGGGGCCAGGTAGTGCGAGTATGGGAGGTGGCCATAAGTTTGTGTCAGGCTAGCCCCATCTCCACCATGATGAGGGTAACCTGTGAAGATGAAGGGGATTGGATAGCAACAAGGAGCTAAGGAGTACTCCTGAGCCAGGTTGGAGTCAAGCTCTCCAAGGGGTGGGCTAGGGAGAGGTTAAACAAACCACTTGGTAGCCTGAGCTGCCAGGTATGTCAGGTGGTATCCCTGGAACCAGGGAGGCTGAGGCCTCCCTTGGTCTAGTGAGCCCGGAGATTAAGACAGCTCCATCTAGGTGATTTACCCTCCCAGAGTAACCATGAAACCAATTTATCCAAAGAATGAAACAGTTTGGGAGAGATGAATGGGAAGAATATTTAGTAAAAAGGCTGTCCTGGGAAGAAGGAATATCCATACTGCCTCTACCTTGTCCCTCAGAGATAGCTTAAGCTTAGGCCAGAGGTCGATCTCAGTGGCCAGGGTGGTGGGAAGGCGAAAAATTCACCAGCTCCAGCTTCTTCCAATGGTAAGAAATGGTAATCCCAAGTTAAGAAAAACCCCAGGGGGACCATTAATGTCCGTGCCCTCAGGCATTCTTTGGAATATGCCGAATTTAAAGGAGCCAGGGTAGTTTTCTTTTGGTTCACCTGCAGGCCGGACAGTCATGCAAAATCTTGGAGTACAGCCAGTGCCCCAGGCAGGCATCATTGTAGGTTTGAAAGAGTGAGCAGGAGATCATCGGCATAGGCGTTGATTAAATATGAGACTCCTGCTACTGGAATGCCAGTCACATCCTTGGTCGATATAAGCCTTCTGGCCAGCGGGTCCAGAGTAACCAAGAAAACAGAGGAAGAGTGGACAGTCCTGTTGTGTGCCCATTGCAGCTGAAAGCGGGGGAATATCTTTATTGGTTAGTATTCTGGTCAGTGGCAAGCTATATAGGGTGGAGACCCAACCCCCAAAAGTAAAGGCCAAAGCCATAAAGTTTTAAAATTCTGTGTAAGTAAGCCCACTCCACCGAATTGAATGCTTTGGAATAATCCACAGTGAGAGCTTCCATAGATATTGGGGATTGGAGGGCTAACCACTTAAGGTTGAGCACCATCCTAATATTATCTGCTCAGATTTACCCTTTGAAAACCTGCTCGGTAAGGGTGAATTCTCACAGGTAAAACATCCACCATCCTATTGGCCAGGATTTCACTATCTTGGTATCTACAGATAAGCATGATATAGGCTGGAAGTTGGCACAGTCCAGGCGTCATTTGACTTTTGGGAGGAGGATGACTAAAGCTTCCCACATGGTGGAGGGAAGAATGCCCTTGGTGTGTGCTTCATGGAGGGCATGAAGGAGAGGGTTGTAATTCCCTCACTTAGGAGTTGATATAGCCCAACCATCATGCTCTCAGAGCCTGGCATGTTCCTCTTGACTAGTTGGAATAAAGCACCACAACTCCTCAGCAGTGAAGGGGCTTATCTAAGGCCTCCACAGCCTCAGGTGGGAGGCAAGGAATGTCAGCTGCCCTACAAAATGCCTCCAGTTCCTGGGGTACATCCCTACCACAAAGGGCAGCTTTAGATTGATACAGGATTTGGTAGAATCTGCTCATAACCACATTGACCCCTTGGGGTTGGAGATGACTTTCCCAGAGGAGTCTCTCAGAGCAAGGATACGAGATGCTGCCTGCTGCTTAAGAAATTGGCAGGCAAGCAGCCTCCCGCCCTTTGTCACCCCTTCAAGTACCTATGCTTGGACCTGATGAGATTCCATTCTGCCTATATGTTGTAAGATTGTGTTAATGTGGTATTTAACTCCGATAATAGCAGTAAGAAGAGATTGGTCTACAGGTGGGCAGTGACTCCTTAAAGTGGGACTCCAGTGCCATTAGTTCCTCTTGTAGCTGAGAAAGCTCAGCCTGGCAGGCTTTATTTTAGCCATGGAATAAGAGATAATTTGGCCCTGGATAACTGCCTTAAAGGCTTCCTAGACTGTACCAGCACTGACCTCACCTCCAGCATTGATTGAGAAATATGATTTAGCCTCCTTTACCATAATCCTTGAATTCCTCGTCTTTAAACAGTAGAGGGTTACACCACTATCTGGTGCTACTGGGACCTTGCCCAGGTGGGAGGTTCTTGCAGAAAACCAGAGCATGATCTGAAATAATAATATTGCCTATCTGTGAGTCAGTCACACCCGAGTGGTTCCTAATTGGTGAGTCAGCAACCATTTCAGCTATTGGTGTTGTGGACAGGAGAAAAGAATGAAGAGAAGTGACAATTTAAAACTAAATAAGTTTAGAATGGATTACAATGTTTTCACCAAACCAGCAAAGGAAACATCTGTGGGCCAAGCCCTGTCCACTCTGAAAATCTCAGATCAAAATTCCAAGCTGTCTGGCCACAAGTTGATGGCAAAAAAGGGATATTTTCTTAATTTTCCCTGGTGTCTAGTGATACCCACACCCTCTGATTACAGTGCCCTTACTTATATGATTTATCCCTGGTGTCTAGTGGTGCCCCTAGCTCCAGTTGTCTCCATAAAAAATAAAGAATTTCCCTAGTGTATAATGGTACCCCCACCATCTGATCACCATCCTGTAATAAATAAATAATTTTCCTGGTGTCTAGTGGCACCCACGATCCTCTGATCACCATCCTCATAGTAACAAAAGAACTTTCCTGATGTCTAGTAGTACCTCCCACCCTCTGATCACTGCCTCCTTAATAAAGAATTTCCCTGGTGTCTAGTGGTGCCCCCATCCTTTCATCTCTGTCCCCATAAATATAATATGTATTCCTGCTGTCTAGTGGTGCCCCATACTCCGTTCCCCTGTAGGATTAATCCCTGGTGTCTAGTGGCACCCCACCTCCAATGGCCATCCCTTAGCTGCATCATGTATCCCTGGTGTCTAGTGTCTTCCACGATGTAATTCTGAGCCTGTAATAAAGAAAATATTCCTCAATGTCTTAATTTTTTACTCTGTGAAAAAAAGTCCATCCTGATTGCACCACCACCACAACCTCCCACTCATCACCCACCACCCTGTACCCTTCAGAGCCTCCCACACATCCTCACTCACCTGAACTTGTCCCAGCGTAAAGATCCACTCTGCTTTGGGAGAGATGTCTTGCTGCTGGAACAGGTGACTCACAATATGGAAACTAAGGTAAGTGCATTTCAATGTATTTCAATGGGGTTTTCAACTTAAACATAGAAACATAGAAGTTGACGGCAGATAAGGACCGCAAGGCCCATCCAGTCTGCCCATTTCTTTTTCTACCTTATAAATGTGCCATCGGCCTTGCTCTGTCAGTCACCTATCTATTCATAGTCATTTGTATTGCTCCCTTATGCCTATCCCATGCCTGTTTGAAGCCCTGCACTGTATTCATAGCTACCACTTCTTGTGGTAAGCTATTCCATGCATCTACCACCCTTTCTGTGAAAAAGAATTTCCTCACATTCCCCTTAATCGGCCTCCTCTAATCTCATGCTGTGTCCTCTTGTCCTGCTATTTTCTTATATTTAAACATGTTAGACTCTTTCACCTTGTTTATGCCCTTAAGGTGTTTAAATGTCTCGATCATATCACCTCTCTCCTCCTTTGCTCAAGGGTATACATATTGAGCTCCGTTAATCTGTCCTTATATGTCTTCTGATGCAGTCCCTGCACCATTTTGGTTGCCCTTCTCTGGACTGCCTCAATTTGGTTAATGTCCTTGTGAAGGTGTGGCCTCCAATACTGCACGTGAGTACTCAGATGGGGCCTAACTAATGTCTTGTACAGAGGGATTATTACCTCCCTCTTACGACTTGTGATACCCCTACTAATACACCCTAACACCCCCTAGCCTTACCTACTGCTTTAGAGGTCTGCTTGGATGATTTTAGGTCATCAGTGATGATGATGCCCAAGTCTCTTTCTTCCTTTGTGACTGCTAGCAACTCCTCCCAGCCTATAAGTGGCTTCAGGGTTTCTCTTCCCTATGTGCATGATTTTGCACTTCTTTGCATTAAATCCAGTTGCCACTCTTCTGACCATTCTGCTAGTTTATCCAGATCTCTTCTCATTCTGCCCACCCCATCTGGATCATCTACTCTGTTGCAGATCTTGGTGTCATCTGCAAACAGACAAGCTTACCCTCTAGTCCATCTCTTGAGGTCACTAATGAAGATGTTGAATAGGACTGGCCCCAGGACTGATCCCTGAGGTACCCCACTTGTGACTTGCATCTCTTCTGACTGTATACCATTTACCACCACTCTCTGTTTTCTGCCAGTCAACCAGTTTGCCACCCAGTTGACCAACTTCTGACCCACCCCGAGCCTACCTAGCTTATTTATCAATCTTCTATGTGGAACAGTGTCAAAGCTTTGCTGAAGTCAAGGTAGGCGACATCGACTGCTCCCCCTTGGTCCACCACTCTGGTTACCCAGTCAAAGAAATCTATGAGATTAGTTTGACAGGACCTTCCTTTGTAAACCCATGCTGTCTTGGATCCTGTGCCCTATGGATTCCAGGTGTTGCACTATCCTTTCCTTAAGGAGTGCCTCCATAATCTTGCCCACTACTGAGGTAAGACTGACCGGTCTGTAGTTCCCCGCCTCCTCCTGCTACCACTCTTGTGGTAGGATCACATGAGCCTTTCCAGTCTTCTGGGACCTCTCCTGTGCTCAGAGACTCACTAAACAATTCTGCTAATGGCTCTGCTAGTTCCTCCTTTAGCCCTTAAGTACCCTGGGATGTATGCCATCAGGTCCCATTGCCTTATCCACCCTGAGCTTAGCAGGCTCTTGTAGGACCCTTTCTTTTGTGAGGGAGTAGTGCTCACCTCCCCTCCCCTGTGTCCATGATGCTGAGCTGTGGGCCTGCCCTACCTTCTCTTCAGTAAATACTGAGCAAAAGTATCTATTTAGTGCATTTGGAACTTTGATGTTATAACTTTGCCATTTGTATATTTTCACACTGAATTTTTGACATACCCTTTTTGAGACCTCACCTCATGAACAAAGTTGATGAAATTTCACAGATCTTGCCTGAAAGGTGATTTCTATGGTTGCTTGATGAAATCACGGTTCAGTTGGGATTTGATCATTTTCACTGCCTTGTTCATGAGGTGGGCTCATAAGAAGGGTATTCTTCAATCAAGTCACCAAGGAGCTTGATAATGGACATGCAGTTGACCTGCTTTACTTTCATTTCAGTAAGGCATTTGACACAGTTCCGCACAGACGCCTTCTAAAAACTGAAGGACCTCTGGGTGGAGGATCAGATTGCAGGATGGGTAGGAAATTGGCTTGAAGGCAGAAAGCCAAAGGTGGTAGTAAATGGGGTGAAGTCTGCAGAGAAGGATGTCACTAGTGGAGTGCCTCTCAGGGTCTGATCCTGAATCAAACTTTTAAAACATGTTCATCAGCAATATTGGAGTAGGCATCAAAGGTAATATTGCCCTGTTCACTGATGACACTAAACTTAGTGGGAGGGTGGATAATCTGGAGGGCAACAGAGACTTACAGGAAGACCTCAAAAAAATTGGCAATTGGACACAAATCTGTCAACTGAGATTCAATGCAAAGAAGTGTGAAGTGATGCACCTGGGTAGAGCTACTCCTGGAATGAGTTACTGGCTAAATGGGATTCAACCTCAGCTCCTCGGAGGAGGAGGAACAGGATCTGATGGTCATCATGGAGATGACCTCAAACAGCAGAGTCAATGTAATAAGGCATGCAACAAGGCCAACAGAATGTTGGGATGCATAGGAAGTGGTATGGAGAGCAGAGATAGAGATGATACTCCTGCTGTATCGATCTGTAGTGAGACTTCATCTAGAGTATTGTGTCCAGTTCTGGAGACCTTACCTCAAAAGGACATTGATAGGCTGGAGGTGGTTAAGAGGAGAGCTACAAAGATGCTACATGACCTTCACAGGTTATCCTATGAGGGTATACTTAAGGCACTGGCCATGTACTCACTGGAGACCAGAAGAGACAAGGGGACATGATTGAAACCTTTAAGTTCCTTAAAGAATTGTCAGCACAGTGCCTCACTCGGAGATTTTCATGAGGAACACCAACTCCACTAGTGTGTGGGCCAGAAATGGAAATTAAGGAAGGGAATTTCAGGAGAGGCATTCTTTTTAAAAGGGGTTGAGCCCTGGAACAGACTGTTGCTGGAGATGGAAGCCAGAACAGTGACAAACTTCAAACACTGGTGGGATTGGGTATGGGCACAGTCTAACGGCGCTTGGGGATGTTCCAGGTAAACACTGGGAGGACAGGACCCCAGACTGACAGAAGGTCACAGGATTTTATATTTATTTTATTTGTTGAAATCTTGGATTAATACCTTTGAGCAACAGCTCTTTGCATAGGTTCCACATCAAAAGAAAACATCATAATAGGAATTACAATAACAGGTACAGTCAAGTGTGACCAGACCTGAATACATTTAGGTAGAATACAGCAAAAGCCATAGATTCAATAAAAATACAGATTAAAACTGAGATGGGACTAGACACATTGGATGAGTAAGGGACAGAGACAAGGAGTTTTAAAGAATACACTCAAACAGTATAATTCATTTAAACAACAGAGCAGTACAAGGTATGCCTGGGTCAGGTAATAACTAGCTTACTAAGGGCAGGAAGGTATAGCAAGTCAAAGTGGGGCCGGGAGGTGGATGAGGAAGGGAAGGAGGTGGGTGAAAGGGAAGGATGTAGGAGCAGAGGGATAGGTGGGATAAGCGGGGGGGTGCAGAGGAGTAAGTGCTGAAAGGGTGATGGTGCAGTAGGGTGTCACGGTAGAGTGTGAGACATAAGGCACATGTACTGTATGGAGCAGGAGGCAGTCTTAATGGTAGCAGTCACAGGTAGCCTCAGTGACTAGGCATTGTCATAGCAAATGTTTGAAGGAACCCAGCGTGGTTATATTTTAATATATCAGATTGCAGTAAATTGCTCCAGTGTGCGCTCTGTATGTGAAAGCACACTGTCCTAGTGCATTATAGCACCTTGGGGGTCTGAACATCTGGCTGGAGGAGTTTCTTGTAGCTCACTGGTTTAAAGGAGGAGTCAGAAGGGCTTGGACACTGGTGGCATCATACCAAGGCTGACTTTTTAGCAGTCAGACAGGTTTGAAATCTGAGCCTGCTGTCAAATTGTAGCCAGTTGGCCTGGGAGTAAGAACTACATGTGTGGGTCATTCAGTCAGCACCAGTAAGAAAACAACAGGCTTTATTTAAGGCTGTTTTGATGTCCAGAGGTCTGTGTCCATAGTTGAACCATATATGATAGTGCCTTAGTCAGCAAATGAGACAACAGAGCTATGAATGGCAAGGTACAAAGCATCTGGGGTCAGGTTGCATTTGTGTCTGTAAAGCATACCTATTCTTCTGTTTATTGCCTTTGAGGTGTTGTCGATGTGCTGAGTGTAGGACAAGGTAGAGTCAATAGTTATACCAAGGTACTTAAATTGTTGGACTAGCTTTGGGGTGATCCCTCGACATTGGTGATGGTGAGTGGAAAGTTTCTGTGCTTGCTGTGGCTACTGGTGAACATCATAGTCTTAGTTTTTTGTAGTTCAAGATAAGCTTCTGGTCAGTAAACTATTTTCAGCTGATGTAAAACCTTGCTGGAGCTGGTCCTGAAGTTGCTTTGGTTGTGAGTGATTAGTGAAAATAACGGCATCATCCTTGTAAAGAAGTATGTGGCCATTGCAAGAGTCTGGGAGCTTATTTTCAAAGATACTAAATAATAGTGGGCTCAGGATGGAACCTTGTGGGACCCTGGAGTGTACTGGCCTGCTTTCACAGTAATCATCTCTGATTTTCACTTGTTGTGATCGGTTGTCTAGGTAACTAGAGAACCAGCGGAGGCGTCTGGCGAAGTCCAATGCTGGTGAGTTGTTCAATAAGGAGTGTGTGATTAACAGTATCAAAAGCCTTGGTTATGTCTATAAAAGTTGCCCCAAACAATAGCCCTTGTTCTAGTGAGTTATGGATGAATTCTGTAAATTCTAGTAAGGCTGTGACAGTACTATGTTCATGCGAAACCCATGCTGTTGGGTGCATTACAGTTGATATTGCTCCAAGCATTTCATGAGTTGATCAGCCACAATGCATTCCACGGCTTTAGAAAGTGAAGGAAGATTGAAATTGGCGGTAATTTCCAGGAAGTGCATGGTCAACACTCTTATGCACTAGGGTGACCAGGAGATCTCCAACATTTTGGGAATTGTGAGAGGCTGAGTGATAGGTTAATTATCTTAGTGAGGGTGCAAGAACTTCATCAAGTGCAAGGTTTATGAATTGAAGATCTAGGGAATCCACTGTGCCTTAATTTCCCAAGAACTTTCTGGAGGTATCGCCTTGCTTCACCTTCAGAGACACCCTCAGAACAGAATGGTGGGTGGTCATGTAGTGGGGATTGGTTCACCTGGTTTCCACCTGTTTGGGCACTGTTGAAATAGTCTCGGCAGAGAGCTGCTGAGGTCAGGAGAATGCCCTATTAAATGCATTAGTGATGCTTTTGGCTCCATAGTTGGGGTTCCATCAAGATTTAACATGTTGGGTGTAGTCTTAGGGTCTTTACTTGTGCTATCAGATACCTCAGTAAAGCAAACACACCTAGGAATGGCAGGAGTTGCAACCATTCTGCAACTGTGAGTCTAGTGATGCTTTCTGAGATCAACAGCCTTTTCAGTAAGTGGGCAGCTAGATGGACCCTGGATCTCCTTCTGCCAGCACAATCTATGTTTCTATGGTATGTTGAAAATTTAGGGTCAAAATTTCTTAAAATGGCAAAGTTATAAGCATCTGTTGACATTTTGCTACACTGGCTCATAACTTTCATAATTTTAAATATTTTCACCCCAAATTTTTTCAACATAGCCATTTCTTTACAGCACTTAATGACTGTGACAGCTGTCATTTTTCAAATCTTGGCTGAAGGAGGATTATGTAAGCGGAGAAGGGAATTAGGAGCAGACAAAGCTGGCTTTGGTCTTATTCACAAGAGAGATGGTGTTAGAGGCATTTGCCAAGCTTATCAAAGTGCAGCTGCCACTTACCTGAAAAAGCTGTTGATCTCAGAAACCATCACTAGACTCACAGTTGCAGAATGGTTGCGACTCCTGCCATTCCTGGGTGTGCTTTGCTTTACTGGGGTATCTGGCTATTCAGCCATTTCTTCACAAGAAGAAGCAACAGAAATATAGCTTAATCAATCTGAAGATTCAGAAGGAGAACCCTGAGGTGGTGAATGAAATGAACGTTGAAGACCTACACAAAACCACAGCAGCATATTGCAGATGTTGGGCTCAAAAATGTTTCCGATTTGTGATGGTGCCACAACAAACACAATGAATTGATGGGAGGCAATGTGGGCCCACTGATAAGAAGAATGATGTATAACATTTGGTGCTGGCTCTGCCCCAGTGTCTTTTATCCACAAATCATGATAAGGATGTGGCGTGCTTATATAGAACCATATTTATAAAGTGGGCTGTAAAAATCCTGTAATCTGATTACAAAACATCACAGGATTGTGCATTACTGTCTTACAAATGCACACTTAACCAAATGACATCAACTTTTACTGATTTTAAAATTAGCTAGTACTTATTTTATAATCAGGATGACATACTTCAGGGTATGCTGTTAGTGGGAAATATGCACTTCTGAGATCTTTAAAGTGCCAAGTGTCTCAACAACCATGCAAGGCATGTGTGTAGTCCCTTATGGCTGACTATATACATCCTGTCTTGTGTTACATCTTCTTAATGTAATTGTTTTACAAGAGTCAAGGGTGTGTATATGCATGTCCTTGAAAAGTGCACCTAGTAATCACAGTAAAGTATTCTCTCACCTGTTAAATGGACATGGACATCCTTACTTAGGCTTCAGAGCTCTTTATTAACCATAACATGAGATCTGAGCAACCATTAAGCCTAAAATGTAATATTAACTGCTCCTGTTGAACAAGTTGAAGTGAGAATATTTATTTTAAAGAGTACAGCTTTGCATTCCTTATATGCCTGGACTGAATATTACCGGCAGCCCATCATTATAGCAGACTGCTCTTTACTAAAAATTAATTAATACATGGAAAGGATCTTTTTAGAGTAAGAAACAACTGCTGAAAAGTATCCTGCATCTAACGGAGACTTCAAGTTCTTATTTTGGTTAAAATTGCCATTTAGGACACAGGTGGGTTAACAGTGTCCCTTTAATGGTTGTTGAGGGTATTAGATGCACTGCAGACACCAGTTGTACAGGTCGTCCTGTTGTTTTACATTTCTGTGAGCATATTTGCTGATGTATCATGTTTCACAAATCTGTAAACAGGTTTTCTGTGTTATATGTCTGCTCAGATACAAGGGTGTAGTTGTGTGGTTGTGTGGTTGTGTGTGTGTGTGTGTGTATGTGGCTGATCATAAAGTGTCAAACGTTTTCTGAAGAGACCATTTTAAGTTAAATTGTACAATATGCAAAATGTATCATTCATCTGTTTTCAGTAGTTGATGTATGTCTTCTTTCAGATACACATCAGCTGCTCATGAAAATAAAAGTAAAGAAGGACTTCTGTAACATGGTGTATAGAGAAACTGGGGCACATAAGGAAATGTTATAAGTAGTTTTATCAAAGCTTCATTCAGGAGACCTGCCTAGGTTACTTCGTGAACCTGAGATCTCAATCCAGGCCATCAGACCCAGCACTGCTTGGAAGACGCAAAGTCTTCTGGGTGGGTGACTTGCTCTTCTCACTGCATAACTGCCCCTGGTGGCTCAAGAAGAGAGGTGTAGTGAGCCCTCATTACAATGCCTCTCTTACCAAGCTCTTGGATCAACTAGGGTCTGCAATATATGCAGTAGGTAGGGAAAATGGCAGACTAGGTGGGCCAAGGGCCCCACCTGCTGGCAAATTCTACGTTATGTTTCTATGAAATGTCTTTTGCACCGCTGGCACAGAATGATGTTGCATTGGTGGGGAATAATGTTTTGGCATGAATTTGAAAATTGTTATAATTGGGTTCATGAGGCGGGGTAATAAAAAGGCTATGCTCATAATTTGCTGCTGTATGCATATATGGAGGGATACAGCTTAGATGGTATGGATGTTTGTTCTCTACCTGAAAGAGCTCCTGGTTCCTTACCGCCTCTGGCGATTGCTCTGTCAGTTGACAAAGGGGTTGCTAGAGATCCCAAGGTGTATTTAAAATCTTCTGGGGCCTGAGCATTCATTTTGCAGCCCCTACACTCTGAATTCTTTACCCGTGCGGTTATGGAGTGTCCGACACTGGAGGGATATAAACAGGCCTTGAAAACTTATTTATGGAGGCAAGCATTTGGTGGTTGATGTTTTTTCTGACTGTATTAGTTGTTTCATTGTTGTTTTGTATTTTTAAGGATACTGAGCTGTATGATGTGTTTTAAAACTTTGTGCAGGCGCCTTGACTTTTGAAAGGTGCCATAAAAATAAAGCTATTATTATTATTATTAAAACTTTCAGGGTTGAAGGAGCCTATGCCAAGGGTGTGCCTTTCAAGGTTTTGTGAACAGATATGAACTGGTTCCAGCATTAGCATGCTCAGTTGGGTGTAGCACAACCCTCTGACACAACAACAAAATTTTGCTTTCACAAGCATTTTCCTTTTGCAAAATTAGTGTTTTTCCTGTTACAAGAAAACATTTTCAGGTCGTGACTATTGCCTTCTTTTTTTTCAGAAACAAAACGGAAAATTCAAAAATTAGTTCTCTAAAAACAAACACCTGAACCTAGGTAAAGGGATTTATTTAGCTAGATTCTATTTGTTTGAAATTCTGGCAGTCAGTTTTTGATGACTGTGGGAAAAGCAGGCAGGCAGAGGAGCAAAAGCGGCAAGCATCCACAGGAGCGAATAGCAAGTGGGCTCAGAGGCAATCTGCTCTCAAACCCTGACCAAGAAAGAACAGGAGCAGTGCTACCAGCAAATAATGTTTAGTTTATCCACCTTACTCTTATTCCATTCTCTACAATTTCATTTTCAATTCTGTTTTTAAAGTACACTCCCTCCTCACTCTGACCCTCTTATCCTTGGCCACAACTTTGCCAACCACCTCACTCTGACCCCTGAGTTCATCCATTCTTCTGATCCATGTCAATCTTTCAGGAAATTGTAACACAGCCACAATGGGGTGGGGGTTGTTCAACTGAGAGCTGCTGTCTGCACTTCTGTAGACAGGAGTAGTGTTACAATTTGGGTATCATGGATTTTGTAGGCCTGCACTTCTGCAGCCAAGTATGTGTTTGTCTTAGAGTGTGTATAAGTAACTGTGCTAGTCAAAAAGGGCTGCCTGCACCTCTGTAGATGAAAGAACTTTTGTAATCTGGATATGCTGGATTTGTATCTGTGATCAGAGATGCATCTGGAGACAGAAGCACTGTTTTGATTTGACTACTATGGATATCTAACCTCAGAACTTTTTATGGCTAGAAACTTATCTTTTTAGTGAAAACTTGGGAGTCCAGCCATTAAGAAATTTGTCATTATCACATCATCATTACATAATTGTAGTAATTATGTTATTGCTTTAGAAACAGGTGTTTTCTAACTATATCTATATACTGTACAGATAGATTAATTTATTTATTTAGGATAGTGGAATTACAACTCTTTGAGTCATAGACTCATTTCCAAAGGCTCCACTTCAGATAGATAGATACAGGTAGATAGATATAGCATGACAGAGATTTTTTTCATAAAATAAATATTGTTGATATACTTTTCCATAACAACAAAATATATCAACATGCTTTTTAAACATCAACATGGAAAAATTAATGAGGATTTAAAAAGAACATTTACATTTTTGTATTTTGTCTGAATTTTGATATCAGTCCCCATAGGTTAATTATTATCAATATAAGCCTAATGCTCATAAACATGCATCTTATGCTTTTTATTATATGGCACACATTTCAGTGTCTCCATGGTACCAAATCCTCCTTGCTTTCAAAGCATTTACCACAAAATCATTGAAGATAACAAGAACCATCATAAAAATCATAAAAGAATCAGCAGGACTACCACAATATAAATTAATTATAAGCCACTGTGCAAGAAAAAAGCAAATCCAAGTTCTTGTGAACTATACCACACCACAACTGAAACTGCACAAGTTTCACAATACAAAAATCTTCAGTGACTAAGTAACTACTCAACCCTGTCTGAAGACAACCACAAACTCATAATAACCATACTATCCAAAGAAACAGGTGCAAATAAAATACTTACAATTACTGACAGGCTGAATACACAATTCTGCTAGCAGAATCCATGTAGAATGGCAATTCTGCTCCAAACTGCATTTCAGAATGTCTTTTTAAATTGTATGGAATTCTAAAGCATTTCTATGCAAACTGGTGAATAATATTCCGTGAATTATGAAATTTGTAGGGTATTATTTTGTGGTTTGCAGAAAGCTACTCTGTGGTTTACTCAAACTGCAGAATACAATTCTGAGGTTAACATTCTGTTTTTGAAATGTTGGTATTCCACTGCAGTGGAATTAGTAGAATTTTACAAAATTCCACGAATTCAGTGAGCGGAATTTGAAATTATCACAGCTCTACTTAAAATACACAAAGAATCCAAATGAACACCTACTGAAACTCTTACAAAGAACCAAAAGAGCTACAGAAACAACCTGAGACTCACTTTGGGACACTGAACTATCTGAAAATCAGGAAAACACTTGAACATGTGACCCAAATATAGCACACTGCACCACTTACTAAGATGAAGAAAAGCGGTCCTGGAACATCA
Source organism: Neoceratodus forsteri (assembly GCA_016271365.2). Classification (NCBI taxonomy): domain Eukaryota; kingdom Metazoa; phylum Chordata; order Ceratodontiformes; family Ceratodontidae; genus Neoceratodus; species Neoceratodus forsteri. Next base: position 555,519,106 of record CM057452.1, on the reverse strand, counting down.
GCATCCTCATGTGCAAAACTTGTGAAAATGGAACAAAATAAAATGCCTAAAACAAAAAACATGCAAGGCAAAAAAACTTCTCTACCTAAAATCTCACCCATTTTCCAGAAAGTTGCTCTCCCAAAGAACACCACAAGATAACTGACACCAGAGAAACCTGCAGATCCTCTGCCTCCAATCATGGGTCTCTGGGTAATTTAAAAGTGCTTCAGTCAATAGCAACACTCAAATGCAAGCAACATTCCTGAAATCAGGAACAGTGGTGGCATAAATGTCAGCATCAGTATATGTGTGTGGCATGCTACAATGCCTGTAATGGAAATGGCATACTAGCAACTCCAGGAAACAAGGAAGCTGCAACAATAAGATCCAAGTGGCTGACTCTGCTCACAATGACAGGACACCACCCATATCTACCTCCTGCAACACCAAGTTACCATAGTAGCCAGGATACACAAAATAGGTTGAGCACCAGGACAGAGCGCTACTGTGCTAAATGGCAAAATTCTGGATCCACAAGCACAGTTCAAACAGCACCCGTAGCTACAGGGACCACTAGGACTCAGTTCAGAAACTGTAGTAAAGTCCTTTTAATTACTGTAGTGCAAAATACACACATCATATGTGCCAGCATAAAACAGTGTGCTGAGCCACGAAACACTAATGTTTCACTTGGTGACTGACAAGCTTCCTCAGGTGATCTCATTTTTTTACAACAGTGCGAAACATTTATAATGGTGACAAGTGAAATTCAAAACTCTCCACCAGTCAAATGCCTTAGCATAGTAACCAATAGTTCAATTCAAATTCCGTGCCCCCAGACCTGCAAATCTCCATGCAAATGGCAGCAACAAATTCCCCAATCAACTCTGCCAACTATACTTCTTTTCAGACAGCTACTAACATTGACCTCCAACCCAAGGGAATGCCTCCACCACACCACTTAGCATCATATATAACATATGAGGCACCATGATAGTTAAAATTGGCAATGTACTGTACTGCAAAGCTTACGAAAAGGAAGAGCTCGTCCAAGAAATTAATGGAATTGGACACAGATTCTGAATAACAAACTGAAAAACATTGCATACTGAATAAACAAACAGAAAAAAAGCAAAAGAAAACCACAATGTAAATAAACTTAAGTACTGTTAGTGAATAAGACTAACATGCAGCTCATAAATCTCATAGTGCTGCTTAAACTAATGAGACATAAAAATGAATTGTGCAAATTAAGGCATTCATAAACAATAAAGATTTCTGCACTACAAACTCTGTTTCAACCACCAATATGCATCATATTAACAGTCACTAGGAAAGTGCAGTGGCCTTTTCCTCATTGCTTATTTCCTCATTAGTCCCATACATTCATTGAACAAACTACATTAATGCATCATAAGGGTTACAAAGCCACAAAAGCACGAAAATGTGGCATTGGTTTTTACCCCAACACCCACACCATTCCTCTCCCTAGCCCCTAACCTCGTCACCTAAAGATCAAGCCACAAGTCTTGGGCCAGCTTTCCCCTGGTCTATTGCTGAGGCTGGTCTAAATCTGTGCCCCATGGGTCAGCTGCTTCAAACTACAGTTGTACAGCCATGCCCCATGTCTGCTGCTCCTGGTAGAACCTGCAGGCCAAGATCTGTAAGAACTTTCTTTCAGAGCCGTAGGAAGGCATTTTGGTGCCCTGGGCAAGAGACTAACTTTGCTCCCAGAAAACAAGATGGTGGTCTAGGGGCACTGCAAGGCCCAGAGAAGCTCTAGGTTGTTTACATGCTCTGTAGTAAGTTTTGGGGCTTTTCTTCAAGGAAAAACATATTTTTGTTATCGTTCCTACCCCTGATTTCAGGAAAACTTTGCCCCATAGAATCTGAGGTGTGGGAGTAGAAGATGCTGGCTGGCTGTCATCAGAGTGTGCAGTGCAGCTGCAATTGTTGTGGACAACTGTCTGACCAACAGTTCCATCGAGACTGGCTCATGGGGCATATACAGGCACCTCAGTGGCATAGATGCAGTCCTCAGTGCTGGACACATGTACTTCTGAGATGCCCACCTGCAACCACCCATCCTCAAATGGGGATGTATCCCCATGAGCCCACTCCTCAGCCCTGATGGCAGGCTCTACCCTGTAGTAGAATCACTACCACCTAACAAAGGAAAAGCCTCCACCCCTGACCATCATTCCTTCAGCTAGACTATCTCCAGCACTCAATGCTGCTTGACCACCCATCTAGACCATAACCAGACTCCGCCCCAACCATCCTACAGTGGCTTGAACACCTCCACAACACCACACTCACCTTAGCTGCCTACCTTCCTATAGCTGAACCACCACCCTACACTAAGACAAGCGCCCATGCACCGAACAATCCCTGCAACTAGACCAACCGCACATACCTCTAAACTGTACTTGATTTTGCAACAAAATTTGCATTTGTTCATCATAAAGTTTGTTTTATGGTAGAGAACAGTGGGGTGGGGGTTAAAATCTCAAAATAATGTAAAACATTAAAGTTACAGACTTATTCTTTTCAGAAAATGCAGATGAACACAAATCCCTTTTTCTATCAGCTTTCTGAGTGAATAGTGTCAATTTATAACATCGTCCAAGATTTTGGGTCTTTGTCCTGATTATTTTAAGTCTTGTCCCTGATTCATGAGGCAAGAGGTTGAGAGGTATGCAGCCCCAAGTCTAGCATCCCTCCAGAGGACCACTCTTTCTGCAGTGGCATCCCCCACCAAACAATATTTTGACTGTATCCAATCCCCCACTGCAGGAACCCCCTATGAAAAGCACCCTTGCATCTGCCTTTACCCTCCCTCCCAATTGGGAGGGGCCAAAAGCGTAAGATTCACATCATAGAACTGCTGCTGGTGCTGTCCAGGGTCCCACAGTGTAACTTCTGGCATACACAAAATGCACTGCTCCTCTGGTCCACTCCTCCTCTCTCTTCTCCAGCTCAGACTCATATACTCTGTTGGCAACCACGAACATGGCAGGTATTTTATATGTAATTTATAAGTGCTGCAGAAACTGTCAGATGTCAAGATCCAGAAGTGGTCAACTGACATCCATGATTTAGGTGACACGCTCAGTCTACATAGTGTTATAAATTATTAATAAAACTGTCAAGTTCATAGATGCAAGCCAAGCAGACCTAGTGAGTCGGGAGCTTTCCTTTTCTGCCGAAGTTTTACTGTGGGACCCTGGACAGCACTGTAGCAGCAGTTCTCTGCTGTGAATCTTCTGCTTCCTGGCCTCTCCTGATCTGTGGGAGGGTCAGTTGCAGGGGTAGCTTGTCTGGCTGGGGGTCCTGCTGTGGGATGGGGATCGGATACATTATGTAGTAGTGTCCCCAAGTTGTAGTGCCTAGGCGGGGCCCTGTAAAAAAAAAGGCCCGACAGGGCATGATAGCTGAGCTTGAGGACCCCAAGGTCCCATTTAGTTAGCCCTGGTGAGAGACAATGTAGGGGCCCCATGGTGCAATAAGAAGTGTCATTAGGGAAAAACATTCTGCCTAGCCTATACCAGTTTTCAGTATGCCTTAGCAGTGCAGCCCCTCCTCTGCCCAGTAAATAACCCTGCACAGCACCCCCCAGTATAGCTGAGCTAGCCCAACTGCTCCAGTCAGCATCCCTGCAGCCAGAAGGAGCCCCTCATTCCCCTGATTCCATCAGTTCCCCTCCACAGCCCAAGCCAATCCAGATACATGTAACTGTTAATATGTTATGATCTAAACTGTACAGATCCTCACATGGCATCCAAGACAACTAGGCAAGGCACTGGCAGGCAAGACCTCATTTTCTAAGCAAGACAGGTGTGGGTGGCGGGGTGAGAATGGAACAAGGACTCTGCTAGGGAGAATCAAGGAGAGGACACGCAAAAAAAAGGCAATGGAATGGGAGTGCAGGAGGGACACGGGTCAAGAGGAAAGGAAAGAAAAGAAAATGCAACAACGTGGTGGACAGAAGGGATGGTGTGCGTGGCCCATGCCATGGCAGTCAGGCCAAGGCTGAGGCAACTGCTTCAGAATCTTCACTTCCATCCCAGTCCCCAGTCCAGTGCACGAAGTTCAAGTGAACTACACAGTCACTGCCCACCTGCCCACCCGCCAGCAGAGCTGACTCCAAGACAGGCCCGCCCAGGCCCAATAATTCAATGGCAAGGAAAGCAGATCTTTGTCTCCGACTTCCTGAGTGAGACTATCAATCCCCCACACACACTGCACGCTTACCACATAGAGCCCATCTCATCATCTCACAATTTGGATTCAGAAGTTAATTTGGAATTATTCATCACTTCACGGGTCTGCTCTTCTGCTTGTCTGCAGTGCCATCACTTTTACTACAGACACTCTGTCACTGATGAGTGATAATTACCAGTCTTGTCTACGTAGACAACAACAGACAGAGTACTTAGTGTGGTGTGCATTCTGCTTATGCTTACATTACACAAGTGATGAAAAAATACAAGACAAGGATCTCTTCTGTCTTCTCTGTCTCTCATGACTCATCTCTCTCTGACTCTCTCACTTTTTAGTCTCTGTGATTGTCTACTACTCTACACAAGTACACTCAACAACTTACTCCACACTCTCCTGTCTCAACACAAACCGCCTCTCACCTACAGTGCCAAATGCTCCACCTTATCTTTTATACTAATGGGTGGCACGCTGGCCCCACTTACAGTTCCTCTTTTCTCAGCACAACATGATTATTATTTTCTGCAGTAGACTGTGCAACCATATGACCCCCCACCACTTGCTGGTCCTTGGTCAACAGATGCACCCCTGCTGACAGTCCTTTGTAATTACAGAACCAAAATAAAAAAAAAAGATTTAAAACGACAGTGCAAGTGAAGTAGAATATGATCTTCAGTGGAAAATCCGCCCTTGGAGGCTTCGCCCGGTAGGAGCTTCCACCCGCCCACCATTCCTACATGTATTGCTTTCTTTGCACAGGACCCTGCAATACCATAAGTATCTAATAGATATCATGGTTTAGCACAGATTTTTGTATTTTAATTGTTTTAAAGTTTATGTCCATTAGTCACTAGTACTGCCCCTTTAATTACCAGCACTGCCCCTTCATCACCAGCATTGCTTACTTCCTGCTGGCATCCCAATCCCATCACCTGCCTTATGTGTTGCTTACCACATTGCCTCATGGTTTACCCTTTATGGGTGGTCCTCTGGACAGCAGGCCCTCAGGAGAACCACGAGGAGGGCAGTCAGGGGCACAGGATCAACAGAGCCAGCAGACATTCCCACTGCTGCATGTTGGGGTTTATCTCTTTTATTTCTCTCCGAGGATGCTGTCATGGGGCAAGGTGCATGCATGTTATACATGCTGCAGCAGACCATGGTGTACTTGTCCTAGTAAGCACTCAACTGCCCCACCACCCATGATCACCCAGGTGTCAGTAGCACAGCAGGCCACCCATAATTTCTCCCTCCTCCAAGGAAAATGTCCTGTCAGATGCTAGCTTCTTCTCCTACAGCCAAACATCTGATGCCTCAGGCTTGGCACATGAACCTTAGCCACTGGCATACACTGTCAGCAGTGCTGCCACTGTGACATAGGGCTGGCACAGGGCTACCAAGTTAATGCAGGAAAACTGTGCAGTGAGTCATACTCTGTCAATACCCAGCCCCACACCACAGCACCTACTTGGGGAGAGCGGGTGCAGGAATGCAATACAGAAGGTGAGTATTATTGGGGCACAGTGACTGGTGAAAAACCTTACTATCAAATGGATGTCATAGAAGAATGCTGTTAGGGATGGGTATCCACTGGGTATCAGGGTCTAGATATTGGCGGGGTTACAGAGGGAAGGCCACAGGACCACCAGGAATGGCTGTAGGAGCCAGAGAAAATCCAACTTTCACCATCCCAGAAGCAGGACTAAAAGTAAGGGTTGGGTGGGTGGAAAGCAACTGCACTGGTAGCTCTGTGTGCCCATAGCACTGTGCCTGAAATTACACCACATGACTGGCACAGTGCTATGCACAACTACTCTGTGGTTGTCGCATTTCAGGTGCTGGCAGCTGGAAAACCTATTTCTACACTTTGATGTGGCCAGAATTTTCCCATTTCTTTTCAAACAGTCATTTATTGTACAGTATATTTTACTAGGCTTTGGCTACCTGTCAGATCAGGTACATTGGATGATGTAAATTTTATGCCAGGTAAGCTACTTGAGCAATATAGTATCCTACCTGGCTTAGCAGCTCTGAAATCAGGTCGGGTAGTTCTGAAATCTGGTTGTATAGCTAGCCTTGGGTAGTTCACTGCACTGCTCTCACACCTCTGACATAATGGCATCTAATCCCACCACTAAATTCAACCCAGCTTTCTAACTGGTGGGCATGACTGTGGAGGGACAAACTGAACTAGACTTACAGCTGTGTACAGGAGGATCACAATGTGTTGCTGTTCTGCTGTATAGTACAGAACAGCACAACATGTGATGATCCTGTCTGTAGCTATTAGTCTAGCAATGCTAGTCCCTCCAGAGTCCTCCCTATCAGTGAGAGAGCTGCGCTGGTGGTGGGATTCTCCCGTCAATCAAGTAATGCATTTGTGCTCCTGACTCTGGCAGAGTGAGTGTGTGTGTGTCTCTGTCTCTCTCTCTCTTGGATACATGTTGAGCAGCTTCTCTGGTGACTGTCCCTGCCTGCCTATAACTAAGTTGGATGACCAAAATTAGATTAATTTGCAGGAAAAACCTAGAGTAGTCAGTCATACAAGGGAATGGGAAAGAAAAGGAAGAGAGGAACAAAGAAAGAGTTTGGAGGGTTGGGGTTGGGGACTAGCAGGGAGGAAGAGGAGACAAAGGAGCCAAGCCTGACTCCAGCAGTGGATCTGTGAGAGGAAAGTGGGAGACAAAAATGAAGAGTCAGACAGGCAACTTAAGAATAAGATAAAGAAGGACAAGACATGGCACAGAAAAATAAAAAAAATCCTCAGTTCTCATTTATTTTGCTGCTCTTCCTGAGAAACAAAATGAAAAGGGTGGAGTGAGGGTGTTTGCTCAGGTGGCCAGACCAGCTTGGGTTCTCTATCAATGATTCCTCTTCTACTTGTGTTGTTGGACTGAAATTGGTACTTTCGGGCAGCTAGTAGAAGAGGCAAAGGGCAGCTGTTTTGTTTTCTTGTTTGCCACACAGCCCAACAGTAGCAGCCAGGACACGAAAACAAAAATCAGGGCACTGCTCACTTTTTTCATATTTGGGTTGACCTATAAATATAATATAGTAGCGTTTCTAAGACAGGGAATCATTTAGTCACCTACTCAAGGTTCATTTGCTGGTAATGCTGCTGAGCTGACCTTGCTTGAGGAATCAAGTTCAATTCTCTTAATTTTAAGCACAGCAGTCATCATCTCTATTTCTCTCTCAATTCTTGTTTATTTTATTTCAAAAGAAAACTCTTCCTTGAGAGAACTTGTTCATTGTCCTGCCCTGACATCAAAATAAGTACACTTTTTATCACTTGAGTCACTGTGCACACTGCACAGTAAAAGAAATCCTTGGCAATTAGTCCACTGTCCTGAATTCAGATGAACATGTGATGTAGTTTTAATTGTTGTGATTGTATTAAATACTGTTATCTAGGCAGCAAGTAGCAATGTCACTAGTGGTCAATTTGTCGCGATTCATTAATAAAATCAGACCCCCCAACCCTACATGTTGCCAGTCCCTGTGTGTTCAGAGGCTCCTGTTAAAGTGAAAATCAAAGAGACCAGAAGAAGATTCACTGTGTGACCTGGGCCAAGTTCATCACAAAAGTGACTCTGTCGCAAAAACAAATTATTAAAAAAAACAACCAAGTGCATGTCAGGAAGAAGGAACTGAGAAATGGAATTTTGGTCTGAGACTAGCAGTGGGGAAGAGAAGAGACAAAGAGTGAGAGAGACTACGCCATGAGTCCTTACTCCAATATTAGCTTATCTAGTGGTGTTGTAAGAAGAAAGTTAATTTGGCATAGCCAGCTCGATTCTCCTCAGCACTCGGTTAAACAGATAGTATTTTACAGCTGTATAAGGCATCTGCCTTAGGGCCATTTTGTGATGTGAGACAAATGGGTAGGAGAGGCGAATGTACCTGCTGCTGTTTCAAAAATTGTACCCATAGATGGATTTCAGAAGGACAGTTGCAACTGTTGAAGAGAAAGTTCTGGTTTACATAAGTTTTTCTCCCATCCAGTAGGCTGACAGAACAGAGATGCATCTTGTTCACAGCAATATACCCTGCTCAAGTCTAAGAGAGCCCCGGCCATCATATGGATAACTACTGGGTTTTGTCATACATTTTTCCCTCACTTCTTGTCTGGCATGAGCCATGCCTTTTCCCAGCCATGCACATTCAGCTTTCCACTGCGGCAAGAACAAACTTCATGGGCCAGCTGCAAGGGTCACTGTGATGACAGAACCACTGCCAACTCTCCTCAGCCAAACTGCACACTGCTGAGCAGCAACTGCCTCAGTCAGGCCTGCCTTGAGTCAGTGTTACACAGACTTGGGCTACCTGCACAGTTTTGTGACATGCTACTGCTGAGCCATTCAGGCAGCTACAGAAAGACTGTTTTTTTAAACAAATGTGCAGTATGCCAGTCCAGACATAATTCTCATTCTGCACACCAATCCATTATATTCTGTATTACTTTTTGCAGTCTGCCATACATGTTCAGGGTTAGAATCACATCATTTAATGGCTGATACGATCGGTGAAATTGTAAGCATTCACTTTGAAATATAAGCCATTGTACTTCCACATTTGCAGGACTTAGCAGTGTTCTTTGGTCGGTAACTATTCCTTCACCTGCATATGCATTCTGAATACAGTGCAAGCCGCTTCACATCTGTGTATTCAGATTCTGTCCGTTATAGCCACTGGGTGCTATAACCAAAAATAATAGTTGCCACAATCCAGAAGCGATGTTATATAGATGTCTAGCTGGGTGAGTGAAACTAATCTACGTGGATCGCCTGAGGTGCCTGTTTCGGCGGGAGGGACTTGTTGCTCCATCCTGCTGAAAGCTGCGATTGTGAACCGAGGCAATGGAAGTCCAGTAAGCAGTGCTGTCAGTGGGTAAAGCTGTGATTGTGGACAGGCAGGTCGGTTATTGTGGGCAATTTGTGTTTACCATTTGCCACCCCTTAGAGTCACTGTTTAAACTGTATGGTTATAACGACTATGTAGCACCTGCTACTGCAGGCAGCTAGCGATGATCATGCATGATAATTGGGCCAATTAAGACATCATGTCTGCAATGGCATGTCCACCGGCAGTACAGGGTTGGATAATGCTCTGCTCGGCTTACACTTACTAATTGCTCCAAGGGCAATCAAGGCAGCCCCTCCATCTCATTTCACCTGCCGATCAGACTTCCAGAGTCTCAGTCCACAATTGCAGCTTCACCATGACAGCACTGCTGACTGATTTCCATTGCCTCAGTTCACAATTGCAGCTTCACTGCACAGCAGGACAGGACAGGACGGCAGGGGCAAGTTCAAACTCTCTCTCTCTCTCTAATGATTGGTGCAGGTAAGCAGGTCACTCCAAGTTCTGTTGCAGTACTCAGATCATGGACCAGACCAGACCAGACACAAACAGGCACCTGCCAGGCACTCCCATAAGATAGTTTCCAGCTCACAAACCCGGACAGAGCAGCAAGCCCCTGCCCCCATGAGACAGGCACCCGCCAGGCGTCCACTGAGATAGTTTCACTCATCCAGCTAGACATTTACAGTACTGTTCCTGGATCATGGCAACCATTGTTTTTTTTGTTATAGCACCCAGTGGCTATAATGGGCAGAATCTGAGTACACAAATGTGCTCCTTGTAAGTGGCTTGCACTGTATTGCTTTGTATGGGCTTATTTGGAGAGCTGCTGTCAAGGACTATTAAACTAGATAAAACTGAGTGGACCAGAGCTACCAGAGTGCCACAACATGAAGGGTTCATCAAGCCATGTTGCTTGCTGAGTGGGCACAGATGGCATGAATCACATGAGCGGCAACCATAGGAGTACAAGCATGAGGTCCTGTCAAGACCCACGATGGGCTCTAAATCAAATAGCTTTGTGGACCTTAGTACTGTAACAGCCATGCTAACACAGATTTTACATGACACCACTGAACTCAAGGCTGTGGCTCATCAGACCAACAAGGACTTAGCTGCCCTGGCAACCAGAGTTATGGCCATTGAATGCTCCATGAAAAATCAGACAGACAGTACTCACATGCATCAAATGAAACTGCAGGAGTATGATCAAAAGCTAGCCTGATGGTGTGCATCCTGCATGCATAGGACACTTTACGCTTTTGCCAGCCCTCAGCGTGGTGCAGACAGGCCAAGACCCTACTGTATATTGGGCTCTGAAGGAAAGAGATGTGTGTAAACTGACAAAGAGGAAATACGAGAAGAAACTGTTGTCCTAATTATCCACAGTAACAGAATAAGCACATTCATTGTAGTTTGAGAAGAGGACAGTAGACTATTTAAGCATTAAGACATGGCAAGGGTTGGGTCAGTGCGGGCAATCAAACGTTATGGGGTTCATAAGCCTCGTGGATTATATACACCTTCTGTTTAGGCTAACAAAGGTAACTCAACCTCTGAAGCACCTTACTGCAGTTATGAAACTAAAATGCTATGACTTCTTTTAAAATGAATGTTTCTATAGTTTAAATTCTATATAATTTATTGTAAGGGTTTCCAGCTGTTAGAGTGAGTCTGTTGCTTTAAGGAAACTTGGAAAAACATAATGTTTGGACACAAATAGAAACATAGAATTTGTCAGCAGAAAAGGACAACTGGCCACCTAGTCTGCCCAGATGTTCCCTGCCTAATCTGTCTCTGCAGACCCTAACTGGTCTTCTGTGACCTCCCTCCTCCCTGCCTTTTTACTTAATACTGTATACCCCTCTGTCTATACCATGCATGCGTGAACCCCCAACACTGTTTCACCTCCTTCACTTCCGCTGACAGTCTGCTGCAGGCAACTACCACCCTGTCAGTGAAAAAATATTTCCTCACACCTCTTTTAAACTCTTTCCTGGTTTCATTGCATGCCCTCTGGTCCTGGTGCTCTTTTGCATTTGAAAGAGACTTCCCCTAGCACCCTGTTCACCTCATGAGGTACTTGTAGGTCTTTATCATGTCACCTTCTCATTCTCCTCTCTTCCAGAGTGTGCATACAGTTCAGCTTCTATTTTACACTGTGCATTTTCTTCCCTTTGTTCATCACAATTTGATCCCACCTTTTCCCCGCCCCTCTCTTCTCACTATAATCAGCTGAAACTTTATCAAGTGACACAGCCCATGCACGTGACTGCTTTTAGTCCAATTCATGTCTGAATCTCCTGTTATATCATTGTAATCAACATTATAGCTTGCTTCCTATCTAGTATATGCTGTTGTCCATGTACCTACAAGTTTATGTCTTTGTGATTTGTAACAATGGAAATGTCTTGTACTGCTGACATGGAACCTTTGTAAATGACCATCTTGCTCAAAGGTTGTTTCTGAAGAATAAAATAAATAAATAAATAGAATTTTTAATGGAGAAGGTGGATGACTTAGAAAACAGGACTCATGGGAAGAACATTCACATTGTGGGCATCCCGGAGGTACAAAAGGCCGGGATATGCCTGAATTCCTGTGTAGTGCTATCCCAATGATCCTGCAAACTTCAGGCTGCCCACCATTGGAAATATAGAGGCACACTGGTCCCTTGCTCCCAGACCCAGACCTGGAGAAACACCACAGCTAATATTCTGCAAGTTACTGAGAATTCCCAGTGAAGGATGCCATCTATGGATTACCAGGAAGAGGAAATCTCAGCTGGGAAGGATTAGCCATTGCAGTTTTTGGGATTTTCCTCGGACCTGTCAGGAAGAAGAGGGCATATGCTGGGGTCTGACAATGCTTCTATCAACAGGGCATTCCTACTTCCTCTGGTACCACATGATGCTAAGAATGCAGGTGAATGGTATATGCCACCTTTCAATCCCTTCGGAGGCTGAGCACTATTTTACAATAACAGACTTTGGAAACACTGCTCTGACTCAGCCACCATCAAAACCACATGGTGAGGAGGCCTTGCCAATAGACTTTGAAGCAGCAGATACAAGATACTTGCTGAAGTGGATACTCAGGAAGGAGAACAGTGGCATCAGGCGAATAGGGCAGGCAGAATAAAAGGAACTGAAATGCCAGTAACCAAAACGCCCTACCTCTGAGAAAACAATCCAGAAGCCAGTGACAGACTGTACCAGCATCAGAAGCCAGCAGTGAATCCCCATTTATGACCCTGTGAAAACCTCCAACAAACATGAACCATTGTGGAACTGACCCCCTCAGCACTCCTTCTGTCAGAGGATTTCCCTGGCCTAGCACATCAAAAGACTCACCCCATCACCCGTCGACTGACTGGGCCTCCATATCGATGAATGGGCAGAATGCCTCAGATCTCCGGGTGAAGAGCTGAGGCCACTGATCACATGCAGCACTCCTCTCAGGGAGCGTGGCTCCAGACACAACACCTGCAGGTGTTCCCTGACTGTTCTGGCTGAGTGAAAAGAAGGCTATGAAGGGAGACATAGCCAGGTAAATTTCAATAAATGATACTTGGGCTTGAGAGACTTGCTCACAGGGCAAATGGAGCTGAGGTCCAACCCCGGACTTAATGAAATCTTGCCTGGGAGGAAAAGCTTGCTCCCTGCAGCTGTCTCTGTGTTGTTGTTTTTCCTGAGACAGATGGCTCAAGACTGCATACCCCATAAAATGAACAACAGAAATATGGGTTTGCAGTGAAACTACAAACTTTAATTTGGTTAAGGTACCCAGGGCAAGAACTTAGTAAAGCCCATGAGGGTACAAATATTTAGCAGTTGACAGTTGCTGTTTTCCTTTTCACAATATGTTTTAGTGTGTGCCCCTGGATATCCCTCCAAGCATGACTAATCTCATGGCACAAGACAGCAGCTGGTGAAGAGAGGTACCACCTGTTCACATTTGCCCCTTCTGGAATAGCATGTCAGCCTCCCTTATGTAGCCTGCCCCAACCAATAAAGGAAACCTGGAGAGTGCATAATACCTTGGACAAGGTAGCAGTGGTCGAAAGTTTCTGATATGCCTCTGTGAGCAACCAGGGTGGGCTTAGGCTCCTGAGTGATATCCAGCCCCAGGCTGATGCTCTGACATGGGTGCCCCTATCACCACCAATAGATCTCATGGTGCCAGGGTTAGCCCAGCCTTGTATCAGACCAACACTACATCTAATGTCCTTTGGACAAAAATGAAGGATGGGGAACACTTTAAAACTACCAGGTCTCAAATGCTGGGGCTCCAAGTGTAGTGCACTGAACAAGGTATAAACAGGGCTGGGCGACAAACACACTTAACATGTGTGGGGGGTACCACATCAACCACTTTTAACCACCAGGCATGCAAGGAAGGTGGGAAGAAGGGTAGTATAGCAACTAGAAGAAGAGATGGAATACAGTTACTGCCCTGCCCTGGTAGGGGGTCTCTTCCTGTTCTGACCATTTAGGCAGCAGATTCTTTAGCTGCTCTAGAATGCACCAGGAGCAGCATCTTAAAGTTCAGATCCCTCAATTGTTATACAGTAGCATTACTGCTTTGTATTCTGGCTGACACTGCTGTACATATGGAGAGGGACTTTGAGCAGAAGATTTGCAGGGGCAGAAAATTTAATGAAATAAACCTTGTTTCACATACACTGAAACTCTAAGTATACACTCATATGCATAGGTAACACAAGGAGGAGGTTGGGTGCAGCTGGTCAGTTGTGATTCAACCACTTCTCAGAAAGAGTTCTGAGAGACTGGCAGGTGCTCAGTTTGCTAGAAATTCAGGCCCTAATTTCAGAGGTAGATGGCCTCATGGCTGAAGTGCAGGTCTGAGGAGCAAGCGTACACTAGCACAAGGCCGAGGTACTGCACTCCCATCACCTCAGTGTGCGACACCATGGGGCCACAGAGGCAGATGGGCTGCAATGGGGTGGGGCGAGGGAGGAGAAATGGCACCAGCATTGGGGAACCCAGGTGAAAACTGAAAATCAGTTCATCCCACTGGCAGAACTGGTTCAGGAGAACCTCTCTAGCACAGATTCAGCAGTTGATACCTGGGGAAGGCTCCATGTAGCACACCAGAAGGAGGGAGGACATCAGGCAGCATCAGAGGATCAAGAATGTATCATGGTAGTAAGGGATACTATCATTAAAGGAAGGGGAGGGCTGATGTGTCACTCAGGCTTAGTGAAGAGATCAGTTCTGTATCTCCCAAGGGCAACTACAGAAATGGTAACTCCCTAACTGGAGAGGCCGATAATCATGTAAGGGTAAAAGCCAGGAAATATACATGTAAATCATCTGTATATAGTTAAAGGAGAACAAAATACAAAAATTGTAAAATACATGTTGCACATTGGATTTTGTTTCTCTGATTGCTCCTGGTGTTCTGTTCACTGTGTCTTTGTCAAGGTTTTTTTTCTTTCCATACCAGTTTAATGGCCCTTAGGAGTTGCCATGTAGGCTTCTTTTATTGCCCTTGATCTACTGGAATTTTCCAGAATGTCTGTGGGAATTATGACAGTTAGATCTACTAAGAGCCCAAGATCCTACCAGACCTTCAAAGGTATATCAATTTTATTATCACTCGGTAACAGCACTTTACAAAGACAATTGTCACACATCCATAATACCACAGTTACCACTTACAGAAATTTGACTTCAGCTGAGGAGGGAGGGCAAACACTTTTCAAAGCAGTTAACTTTCACAAGAGTTGCAGTTGGCTACTGTGACTAGATCATAACTAGGATCCTGGGCTCTTAGTTTTAATACATGGTCTAATTCACGTAATTCCCAGAGGCCTTCTGGGAAACTTCCAACAGATCAAAGGCAACAAAAGAAGCTTGCATGACTACCCGGGGCCATAAGACTGGCAGGAAAAGTAGAAAAGAAAGTTTCGCCAGACACAGGAGCAGAACTCCAGGAAAAATCAGAGAATCAAAACCCTGTGCACAACATGTGTTTCTATAATTTGTGCATGTAGTTTTCCTTTAATCACAGCTTGCACCTCAAAGACATTTTCTGTCTCAAGAGTCTATGAAATGGCACATTTCCCTTTAAATAACCCCTGATGTCACATGGGATAAACTCCAGAAAAACAGCATTTTGACACATTTCAGCTTGTTAACATATATACATTCTACATACATTAACATGAAAACAGGATCACTATCCATCAGACTTAGTCAGGTCTGGCCGATTGTCTACAGTTGACATAACAATCCTGTTTATGATGATATAATAATTGTTTCCACAGTAACAGATTGGGCTGCCTGATAGAGACTGGAAGACAGAGCAGATGGCGTCTAACAGGCAGAGATACAGTTTTCATGCTAATATGGTTACTTGAAATGAAATAATGAGGAAGTTAAATACATTCAACAAAGACATTGAAGGCTCTACTTCTACATCTGTAATCCAATATAAGATCCTTTATTAGAACATAGAAATATAGACTTTGTTGGCAGATAAGGACTGCTTGGCCCACCTAATCTGCCCATTTCCTACCTACAGGATAAGCTGCAGATCCTAGTTAACCAACAGCCTATTTCCTCCTACCCCCACAAGAATTGCCTTATGTCTGTCCCATATTGTTTCACCAATATTATACTAAAATTTAGTGGCTCTGTCACTTCAGTAGGGAATTGTGATATGACATTTTAACACTGTTGCCCAACATGGACTCTCTTGGTATTGCTATACCAGGTAATATTTCTTATGAAATCCTTCAGCTCATCCTAGCCATTGCTCACTCCAATGCAATAACAGTTTTGCTGCCCTCTTTGTTTTGAGTGAATGACAACTCCCACACCACTAGGAGTACTTGTACTCCTAGTGACGTGAAACTGAGGCACACTCAAACAAAATACAAATTTTGCAGAGCAAAGCTAAGGTGCCAGTAAAATGATACTGCATAGGACAGAGCGAGGGCTAAAGTGGAGCCAAGCAAGATGTAATGCAATACCTTGACATATTACTGCAGAGTGCTGCAGTATGCTGCAGGAGCAGTGTAATTCAATGGCAGTTAAGCCATTTTGTCATGCAGTATTTTCGACATATAATTTACTGCAAGTTATTGCATTGCATGCTGGCTGATTCCAATGTAGGACAAACTGAAGGCTTTCATAAAAGTTAAATTGGATTACACATTTGAGAGAGTCCAGTTTTCATTGTCTTTGTTCATTGTTTCACGCTCCAACTGCAAGATCGTTGCTCCTCTAATCTCCATAGAGCTATGTCCAGGGACAATTAGGGCAGCATACAGCATGGAAAACCACTTTTCAAAGTTAAATACATAAATGTAATGAACAGAAGCTGACATTTGTATGAGGATTATTCTTTTCAGAGTTTCCTCAGTGCTTTCAGGGATTCTTAAACTGGGATGCAGGTTATTTTAATCTGGCTAATTTTAGTTATGACATTTAAAGGATAAACATTTTTTGTTTCAAACTGGCTAGATCTATTTCTTTCTTCTTTTTTTAATCACCCTCCCAGAAGCCACCTGGTGGTATCACCTGGAAAGAAGCCTGGAGGCACTATATGAGCATTTGAAACTTAATGGGCTGGATTTTTAGCTGTGCATTAGGCCTGTGAATGCATCAATTTTTGTCACAAAGTGGCAGAACATGCTTTTCATGCAGCAAAACATTTGCAAATAACATTCAAATGTTTTGCTGCATTATCCTGCTGCATACACACCAATATCAGGACCTTTGAAATTCCAGACCAATATCTGGATCTTAGAGACAGGAGCAGTTAGGGTCTCAAAGGAAGGAGTTGCCTTGATGTGGTACTGAGTTTAGCCATTTGATAACATATAGAATCACTGTGAGTTGTGCACTGTATCTGGCATATTTATCTGTGTAGCATTTTCACTTGTCAGATGTTTTGCCTAAAGGGAACCAGTGTAAATGGCCCTACTCAATGTTTTTCATCCTGAATAAAATTTAATTAAATTGAAGGGACCAAAACTCCTGACACACACAACCACATACACTGACTACATTGAATGCATTGCTGAGGGTAGATACAGTACCTGATTCAATCCAACCAGCATTCGTTTGAAGGTAAATGCTAGGGCTGGTACAAAGCCTTACCCTCAAAATTAAGCTGCCCTGAACTTGGGTGGCTCACATTTAAACAAGACCAAGGTGAACAGTCTTGATTCAGCTTGGATTGCCAACTACCATTATTTTTTAAATGCCCTTGCCAATGTCCATTACATGGTGAAAAGGTAACAAACAACAATTAAGGGCAGCCGATTAGATGGGGGAAGTGTGAAACACAGATGGATGTGTGCTAGGAAGTCTGAGCTGTGATGCTGCTTGGGGTGGGGTTTGTGTAACTGCATCCAATTATAGCGGAGGCTCTTAAGCAAACCCCTCCCCTGGTGGCATCGCTGACTCCACGACTTAATATGCAACCACCTGAGCTTGTCTCCTCTCACCAAGCCATCCTCATGGACATTTTTCTTGCTGCTTGCCCCCATAAAGGGTGTCATGCTGCTTCCTCCCACCATAACACTCATGGACAGGATTTGGTGAATGAGGGGCACACACTGCTGTACCTTAAAGATTCCTAATGCCTTTGTGAACTTGCAAAGGATGCAGAGAAGAGGTGGGGGCACATGAAGACCCTGAAGATGTCAAATGATAGGGGAGGCATCAGCAAATGA
Source organism: Neoceratodus forsteri (assembly GCA_016271365.2). Taxonomy (NCBI): domain Eukaryota; kingdom Metazoa; phylum Chordata; order Ceratodontiformes; family Ceratodontidae; genus Neoceratodus; species Neoceratodus forsteri. The sequence continues at coordinate 555,501,330 of CM057452.1, read as the reverse complement.
AGGGGTTGTCGTGGTGGTGGGTGGTTGTATCAAAGGGAAGGAGAGAGGGTGTTTGACATTCTTCACCCAGGGCCACACAGCCTGAAAACTATTTGGGGTGGTGTCCTGTTTTTACGATTTTACAGCTAGGTGAGAGTTGGAGACTGAAGTACTAAGAGGTTAATGGATTTGCCACACTCAAAGGATAAGTAGCCCTGGCTGGTGAGATTTGAACGGAATCCTCTAGGTTCTAAGTCTGTGCATAGCACTGGACCAAACTGCCTTTTTTAAATACAGTTGTTTGGCCCTAGAGCGAACAACTGCTTTAACATCCAGCCTCCAGTGAACCCCACCATCTCTGCCAGTGGGTACTAACATAAGGAAGTGCTTGACAATGTCATCATTCAAATGACCCAGTGCTCGTTACTTATTTTCCTATTTTCTCCTTGCTCCTCCCACCTCCTGTGGCATGGGCAGTAGTAACAACTGGTTTTAGTGCACACACAGTCTCCTGTATTGGGTGCAAGCTACCTGGACCTCTTACAGGTGTCACCATAGTAACAAAGCCTGCTGCGAGCCATCCCTTACCAGGATACACTGCCACACTGAGTGTGCTGATATGGAAGTATGCTGAGCCATCAGAGCAGTTTTACATGAGTTTAATGAACTCTGGAGGTGGGTGAGGGATTGTCCTCTAATTGTCCCCAGGAGAACAAGGAGGCATATATGGTGGTAAAGCCATCAGTCAGAGCAGAAATACTGCTCTCCACTACTCAGCCCTTCTTGGAACTGAAAAGCAGACCCCCCACCACCAATTGTCATGGTGTTGTTTGGACAAAATCATGTGAAGTGGAAGCTTCTCTGACAACATCTTGCATTGTTTGTTCTAGGCCTATATATGGGTTCAGAAATTGGAACTGCAGTCATAGAGGTGCATGTGACAGCAGTTGGCTTCCAGATAAAGTTCTGGGGTAGAGCCCTCACATTTCCATTGTTGCTTGGCTTTATTAAAATTTCTGTATAATGCAGCAGCATCCACCATTGTTTTTCATGAGTGGTTAATGGTTATATAATGCATGGTAAGTGCCTATTAACCACCATAACCAGCAGTCACACAGCTTTGTTATGCACTGTTTAGAATTTTAAAGCTGTTAACCACACTTTGGAACTTCCAAACAGTGGTATAACAAAAAGAATGCACCAGAGTTCCATAATTCTCACACGTAGAATGCAAACAGTGTTTTTGACCATACACTATAAAAGATGATGGCTGGGGATCGGGTGACAACACGCACGAAATCACCTCTTGTGGTTGCTGGGCTGCAGTAAACCTTTCAAGGTTTACCATGTTGCCTAAGCACAACCTCAAGTGATTACAGCGTGGCTATCATCCGATCGCCATATCCTCTATATAACACGCTTTGAGCCTGTTTTTCTGGTGTTTTCAAAACCTTGTTCCTCATGTTTCAGAAAGAAGCACCTGCTGTTCTTAATATTTTGGAACACTAAGAACAAGGTTGCTCTCTACATCAATTATAGCAGTGATTCCCAGTAGTGCTGTGGAAGCGTGAGATGAGCTGTCACAGCAGCAGACCACATCAGTGCCGATTCAAAACTGGCAGTTTGAACCTTTCTAGCACATTCCCTTCACAAGTTACTGACCATGTGCAGTTCATTTTTCCAAAACAACTGTACTGATGTTGAAAAATGGTCTTAAACTGTATTATAAAAATAGCATAACCACTTCCATTGATAACCGCCAGATTCTCAATGACTTATTAGTTCATTGACATCAGGAAGGCTCTTGAGCTTTGCTCTCATGCCCCTGATGTCACACAGCTAACTCAGCATTGAGAATCTGCTCGTTCTCAAGGAAGGGGTTCATTATTGTATGTGTTTGTATTGTGGAGCAGCAAAGTGGTAGCTTCTGTGGTAGCACTGAACTGTTCAGGAATGTACCATTCCTTCATTTACTGTATTGTATCTCAGTGGTGGGATCACCCTGAAAAATGCACTTTAACAAAATATACTTTTTAGTGTGTGTGTGTGTGTGTGTGTGTGTGTGTGTGTGTGTGTGTGTGTGTGTGTGTGTGTGTGTGAGACAGCTGCCATTCTTCCTCAATAATCTAAGTATTCATTGGTCAGCTACTATAGTTAGTGCCTCCCTTTGTTCTTATAGTAACGGATATGTTTAATACACAGGACTGTCTTGTAACATGGATATTTATTCCCAAATGACAGGAAACCTATATAAAAATACAGTTGTTATCCATCTATCTATCTTGCTTTCTTTGCCTCTGTGTAAAATAAAATAATTTTAAACTCACGCCCTTCATAGGAAATATTTATAATGGTAATACTCTATGATTTCTGATGTTTTGAGCAAAAATGCCACAGTGTGTGTAGGAGGATGAGATGCATTTTTAATTTAAGGAAAAAGGTAGCACTGCAGATTCTTTTTACAGGTTTATAATTATAATGCCCAGTGCTTTGAGAGACATCTTCAGCAAGGTAAGAAAAATTATTTTATGTAAATATTTTACCTGTGAATGGGAATCATGGTATTGGGGATGTTACCATGCAGTGGAGTGGAGACAGTGCCAGAGGTATCAATGTCTGAGGGTCAGTACTGAGGAAAGGGACACAGAACCTGAATGTGTACAAGTGTTTTGACTCATTTATTTATTTATTGTTTCTTTGTCCTTAAAAAATATATATATCTGACGATCAGTTACAGATTTTTAGTACTGTAAATAAATAAAAGAGAACTAAGAGTAGCAGAGAAGTAGTGGAATTGCAGTATAATGTGGGGAGTGGTGCAATGCAGTGGCTGTGGGGCAGCCATATTCAGGCAGACCTTCTGGACACTGAGGTGCTGCCCTATCTGAATGCATCTCTCTGGACTGCGGGATGAGGTAGCCAGACTCAGAGCGGAAGTAAACTGGGTCAGGAGTACCATCACCCCTATCCAGGGACCACCCAGTCCAATGCAGCTGCCTCAAAGGATGCCGAGAACGAGGAGCACTTGGATGACAGTGGGCTCAGGGAGGTTAGAGCAGTCAGGTAGAGGCACATCCCAGATCCTATTCCTCTCAAGAACTCATATGCCACACTGGCAAATGAGGACAACCAAATAGAGGTACCCAGGGAAGTGGAAGGAAAGGATGTGGAGGTTAGGCAAGGAGGTGACCTCAGTGGGAAAGCAGTGGACCCCAGAGGAGGAGGAAGTGAATCCTGGTGGGGACTCCATCGTAGAGGGATCCAGCTAGGAACACAGGTGGGGAGGACAGGGAGGTGAGGTGCCACCAGGTGCCACGGCATGGAGGGATGGAAGGAAGATACTGGGGATCACTGGGAAGGCAAGACGGGAGGGTGAGCTGGATGTCATTATCCACCTAGGTACTAATGACTTGGCAAATGGGGAGCCAAAGGAGTTCAGGAAGAGTTTAGGAAACTGGGAGGGGTCTCAAGCAAGTAGCTACTTCTGTCACTTTCTCCAGAAGTACTACCTGTGAGAGGTAAGGGAGAGCATAGGAGTGCATGCACCAGGAACTCTAACTCATGGTTGAAGAACTGGTGCTGTGAGGAAGGGTTTGGATTCATTGGTGACTGGGGACCCACCTGGAGGGATGGAGGTTTGTTCAAGCCTGACGGCCTGCATCCATCCTGGAGGAATCCAAGCACTCAATGATAAGTTTAAATGCTACATTGACAAGCATTTAAACTAGCAAAGGGTGTGGAGCCAGCAAAGATGGTACCTACTTGCTCACCCCCACAGCTAGTAGTGGAACCAGTGAACCAGAGGAGTGGCTATCTCTGCAAAGCAGTGTGCAAAGATGGAGATTAGTGTCCAAAGGTGGATAAGCAGAAAAGGGCAAAATTCAGCAGAAGGGCAAACAGCAAGGAGAACCAGGGATAAATGACAACCAAGGAAGGGGCTGGAGTAGAACAGTGAAGCAGTCTAGGGAGGTCAAATCATGGAAAGCCATGTGTGCAAATGCCAGGAACCTTAGCAACAAGATGGAAGATCTGGAGGCTGTCATGGTACAGTCAGACCTGGACATTGTGGCCATCACTGAAACCTGGTTAATGATAACCATGACTGGGAGATGGCCATACCTGGCTACAACATATTCAGAAGAGACAGAGCAGGCAGGAAGGGAGGAGGAGTGGCACTGTATGTGAAAAATGACATAAGGGCCACACAGATCCAGGAGGAACAAAATGGGGAGAGATACTGTGGGTTAAGCTGGAAAGGAAAATGGGGCCAGCCATCCGCACAGGTGTAGTCTATAGACCACCAGCCCAGGAGGAAGAAACAGATAGGGAGCTGATGCTAGCCATCCAAAGGATGGCAGACAAGGTGAGGCAGTACTGGTTGGAGACTTCAATATATCAGATGTGGACTGGAGCATTCCAGCAGCAGCATCAACTAGGAGCAGATTTATCCTGGACTCCTTCAGGGTGCCTTCCTCAAGCAACTGGTCATGGAACCAACTCGGCAGAAGGCAATACTGGACCTTGTGCTCACAAACAGGGACAGTGTGATGGGGAGCAACAGTGGGGAGCACCTGGGTAACAGTGACCACCAGTCATTGTGGTTTGAAATCACAGAAAGAGCAGAACCAAACCACACAAAAACACGTGTCCTGGATTTTAGGGGGCAGACTTTGGGAAAATGGGGAGATACTTGAAAGAGGCATTAAGGGAATGGGACAGGAATCAGGGGTTGAGGAACAGTGGGCAGTATTTAAAATGGGGATTATAAGAACAACAGAATTATGCATTAAGCAGGTTAGCAAGAGGAAAAGGAAGAGAGATCATTATGGTTTTCCAAAGAGGTAGCAAAGAAAGTGAAAGCCAAAAGATTGCATTCAGGCAATACAAAAAGACACAGGCAGAAGGGATAGGGAGAAGTACCAGGAGAAACAAAGGGAGGCAGGGAAGTCAGTAAGGGAACCAAAGCTCAGACAGAAGAACACATTGCAAAATCAGTGGGTAAAGGGACAAAACCTTTACAGGTACATAAGTGAAAAAAGAAAGACAAAGGGAGGGATAGTGAGACTGAAGGGGAGGATGGGAGCATGGAGGATGACAACAATAAAGCTGACATATTGAACAGGTATTTCTGCTCAGCCTTTACTAAGGAAGAGGGGGTAATGGGTCTGAAGGGAGTACAAGGGGTGAGAATGGTGCAGAAATGGACACAAGTCCCTTTACACGAGAAAGGGTCCTGAAGGAACTGGAAGTAATAAGGCTGATAAAGCAATGGGGCCAGATGGGGTGCACCCCAGGGTCCTTAAAGAACTAAGAGAGGTGGTGGCTGAACCTCTGGCTATCCTGTTCAGCCAATCACTGGAAACAGGAGGTACCCAAGACTGGAGGACAGCAGATGTAGTCCCTTATACAAAAGTGGGAACAAAGAGGAAGCAGGAACTACAGACCAGTCAGCCTCACCTCGGTAGTGGGAAAGATCATGGAAGCACTACTGAAGGAGAGATTGGTGGAACATCTGGTTGTCAATGGACTACAGGACCCAAGGCAGCATAGCTTCACCAGAGGGAGGTCATGTCAGACCAACCTCATTGAATTTTTGACTGGGTGACTAGGGAGGTGGATCAGGGGAGGGCAGTGGACATGGCCTATCTGGACTTCAGGAAGGCCTTTGACACTGTGCCACATAGAGACTATTACACAAACTGGGGAATATGGGTGTGGGCAGGACAGTAGTGTGGTGGGTAGGTAACTGGCTGGGTGGCAGGACACAGAGGGTGGTGGTAAATGGCTGTCACTCCACAGAGGAAGAGTAACCAGTGGGGTACCACAGGGATCAGTACTGGGACGGTCCTATTCAACATCTTCATCAATGACATTGCACAAGATCTAGAAGGCAGAATTTCACTGTTCGCTGATGACACAAAGCTCTGTAACAGAGTAGACACCAGAGGGTGTAGACAGAATGAGAAGGGACCTGCAGAAACTTGAAGAATGGTCAAGGGTTTGGCAGTTGAAATTCAATGCAAGAAGTGCAAGATAATGCATATGGGGCACAAAAACCCTGCACAATATATCAGTTGGGGTGAGGATATAGCATGCACCAAGCAGGAAAGGGATCTTGGGGTTGTCATCTCTGATGACCTCAAGGTAGGGAAACAGTGTGACAAGGCATCAGGTAAAGCAAATAGGATGCTGGGATGTATAGGCAGGGCATCACCAGCAGGAAAAGGGAGGTCATAATTCTGCTATACAAGACACTAGTGAGGCCCCACCTGGAGTACAGTGTACAGTTCTGGAGACCATACCTACGTAAGGACATAGACAGGGTAGAGAAGGTTCAGGCAGAGGCAACAAAGATGGTGCATGGGTTGCATCACAAGTCCTATGAAGACAGGTTGAAGGAACTGAACATGTACTCCCTGGAGGAGAGGAGGAGAGAGGATATGATAGAGACATACAAGTATCTTACAGGGAGGAACAGGGTGCAGGAAAACACTATTTTAAGCGAAAAAGATGTTTCAGGACTAGAGGGCATGGGATGAAGTTGGAGGAGGACGATTCAGAGGAAACATGAGAAAGAATTTCTTCACAGAACAGGTGGTGGACAAGTGAAACACCTGCCAGAGGAAGTGGTGGGGCTGAAACAATCATGGGATTTAAGAATGCATGGGATAGACATAAAGGAATTCTAGAGGGCAGGGGTGAGGAAACAGACTTCTAGGAAAACAAACTGAACTTACAAGCTCAAATGGGCAGACTAGGTGGGCTATAGGCCTTATCTGCCGACACTGTCCTATGTATCTATGTATCTATGTGTAGGTGTGTGGAGGGACACTAATAGCAGTAATAGTAACAATGGTATTAGCGAGAAGAGAAGTATTTGTATTACATATTGTATAGTACTGTAGTAGTAGTAATAGTTCACTGTTCAACTATTTTAGTCATTACAATTCAATAAACATCACAAACATTCACATGAACAGTTAAAATAATTCAGCTTCATAACGAAGAGTCAACACATATAAAATACAATTCATATTATCACTCGAAATGTCAATATAATATTAGACACCAGTAGATATCTCTTTATCAATACATTATTTATTTGTTTGTTTTGATAACTGGGTAAATGCAGAACATTAACATTTTCAATCACAACCTGGTAGAGTACAAGACAAAACATTCATAACACAATGGTAAAGGGAAATATAAAATTTTAAATTAACAATTGCAAAAACTGTCAAGTGTATAAGGCAAAATATTTATAGCACAGTGGTACAGGGACAAGTAGTAAGATACAAATGTGGACTGAGAGTAAAAACTAGCATATCCCTAGCAAAATGACACTATAACATTAGACACCAATAGATATTAATATACCAATATATTAATCTCCCCAACCTACAGTACATATAGAAATTTGGTGATGATAAAATATATAGAAAGGCATAAACTATTTCAAGTACATATTTGTATTGCAAAACTTTTAAACAGTACCCATAAGTAAAGTAGGCAATGATGTATAAACACTAATATGTCAATACTGGAGTTCTGCAGGGGCTCATATTAGGGATCAACAGACTATTCCACTGTAAATTAGCCCCGATGCAACACTTACCAACGGACTTGGATCAATACAGACTTTACCTAAAAGTCTGGTTGCTGGTCTCAGGTAAGCAAATCTGCCCAACTTCACAGCCATCCCCATGCCTCGGCACACCACACTCAGAACAGGCAGCTGGCAGCATCCAGTTAGCAAGAGAGTTTGTCCTGGTGTCATGTGACACCAGGAAGTTAACTATAAAAAGCCATAAGTGCACCACACTGTACAGAGGAGATAGAGCTGAGCAGAGTACACTGCCTCTGATGAGGACAGCAGGCACTTAATGGCGCAGGCAGGTAGACAAGCTCAAACACACAAAAAAAAAAAAACAGTGGAGCACTGACCACAGTGACAGTCAAAGTGTCAGGAATAAAAAGGGATACAGAGATCCAAGCCAGGGGAAGATAAACTAGGCAAGTAGGCAAGCCCATAAAGAAAAATCAAACACGTGAAGGGAAATTTGTGACAAAAGAGATTAATTTGTGTGGCATGTGCCAAAACAAAGTGGTTGAGTGCAGTCTAGTGTTGCTGTCTGAAATACTGCTGTGCACTGCAGGCCAGGATAGCAGGGAGGTAAGCAATTGCTGCAAAAGGAAGGAAAAAAATATTGTTGAAGAAAAAGAATAAAACTACAAGTTGCCAAATTTATTAAATATTACTGTTGCAGGAGTGGTCTCAGTCATAGTGACAGGAGTGGTCTCAGTCACAATGGCACAAGTGACAGGTGTTAATGTATCTGTCTGTGCACAAGTTGAAGATTTAATGTTTCCTTTACCCCACTATATTAATTACCATAGTTACAGCTTCTTATTCTGCATTTTGCTGTTTAAGTCATATTGGGCCCTATTCACAATGGGTGGAGTGGCTACGTGCCATGTATCTGAGACGCGTAGCCACTCCACCTGCTACCCTGGCAGGCTGCACCAACAGGCGGAATGCAGCCCCAATGCACCCAAGCCCCGGTCCATGGACTGCACCACACTGGGGGTGAGTGGGGGCATGCCAGCACTACGCACAAAGGTACATAGTGCTGGCTGTGGGGATGCAGAGGGAGACACACAGTACACTAGGGAGAACCCTGCTGTAAGCCCCCTATATGCCCCATGCACATCTGGTCTCCGACCGGACAGGGCAGATAGCACATACCCACAGGGACCACTACAGCCTTACCAACCCCATGGCACACAGTGCCACCCACCACAGCACACATCAGTGCACGGCCCTACCAGGCACCTCCCAACACACACACACCCCACACAGGGGCACTGGTCCAAGCTTGCCCCTGAACAGCACCACTGGCTCCACCCCACCACCTGCCTCCAGGCATATAGTGGGTACAGACCTGGCCACCACCCTGACCCTGCACCCACTCTGGTGGCTCATCATGGAGGGCTGGCAACTTTGCCTCTCCTCTCACCTCCACAGCTGCCAGCTGTTGGACGTCCATGGGGTGCACTGCAAACACATGACCCGTGATGTAGGGGATCCTCTGAGTGACCCAGACTGGATATCCAACTGGATGCCTGGCCAGGTCCATGACTCTGCCCCAGCCACCCTGCAGAGTCTTGCTTGCTGAGGGCAGGGCCTCAGATAGGTGGTGGGCAGTAGTGAATACTGGCTGGTACACATCTGTCTACAGGTGTGGAGCTGCATGGGTGGGTTACACCCTTTTGGCAGATAACCTATGCCCAATAGTGCATAGGGCCATTGTTCTAAAAATTTTGAACTAATCAGAACCCCCTTATTCCAGTTCCAGTTCTTATTTAATAAGGGTCAGCACTCCACCAAGTTCTCCCAGCCCTATTCCATATTATGACCACTGCTTTTACTCACTTTCTTGACAGAATGCCTGCTGTTGGTAAGGACTGCTCACAATGCAGTCCTGCCAACCAATTACTAAGACTGTTGCTGCTCCTACTGGACCACTTCAGAGGACTTTGTAAGGGTTCAGGATCGGTTTATCAAAAGTAAACTAGTAATAAATGTTAAAAGACCAAATCAATGGTGTTTTATAGTTCCAAAAGATTGGAAAATGTGACTAATTGGAAATTAACACAATCATAGGTGAAGAATTACAGAAGTGTGGCAAAGTGGTCTCTCCACACTCATTCTACAACTGTTGCCAGTGTTCTTAAACCATTCAGAGGCCTGCAAAGGTCCTCAGTAGTTGCCACTGCTCACCACAGACACTCTCTTGTGGTATCTCTAGGTCTGAATCCTCCAGAGCCACTGCTCACACAGTACAATGCTTCTTGCTCAAGGGCAAATGACCCACACTTTTCTGTCACAGCAGAGAATACATGATTTTAGAAACAAAAGATGGTAACTATAGCCTTCTCTTCAGAGGCAGAAATACAGTTTTGTCAGTTATAAACTGCTATCTGTATTACAAATGACTCACTCACAGATGTATGAAGTATGTACAAAACAATATTTTAATACTTAAAGATACTTACAGGTACAATACAGGATACTACACAATAACTATGGGAACAGTAATTCTACAGACTGTGAAGAGAATGTTTTAAACATCAGGTAGTACACAGGAAAAAAACTGCCTCATCCAGCAGATTTGCAGTGAGAAGGAGCTGTGGTCCTGGTTGGCATGTGATTGGAAACAACAAGTAGGAGACTGTGTCCTCTGGCTAGAGATCATGGGATTGGCCCAGTTGGTCCTGGTAACAACTACTGGCTGAGCAGGATAGGTGCTGTGTGGTTGGGTGGCCCACGGACTCATGAACTAGTGTATACTGACTCAGGAATTTGGCTGGAGTTTGGTTGTGGTTGCTGACTGGCAGCTGGGAGCTGCTGTTCAGACATTTGGTTGACTGGGACTTCTTTCTGTGGTGGCTGCAGTGTACCTGATCTCCATACATTGGAGGAGACATCCCCATCGAAGAAGTGCCTGGTGTGGTGAAATTGGGACACTGGAGCCACAGTAGGAGGCAGTGGGCAGTGAGAGAACTCATGAGTTCATTTTTATCATTTTCTATTCTCCTTTGGACTATTGATTTTAGTTGTTTAGGTTGCTGTAACAAAGCTTCAAATCTCCTTCATTCTAGCTGTTAAAATTTGACTTTCTTCTGGTGAGAGCAGAGAAAATTCTTCCAGATTAAAGGTTTGGACTATTAAAGCCTAACAACTGTGATTATATCTGTATTGCTGGCCCCTCAAACTGGAGCGTTTTCTTATATTTTATAAATTGGGTCCTTTTGTGTGGTTTGTTAAAATTGTTTGTTAAATTGTGGGGTTTACGGTAGCTTGCATGAACTCCACTAGTCTTCTGCATAGATTCTCAGCCACTGCAGGAGACTAGGGATTCTTCGAGGGCAGGGCAATGCCTGCAGTGTACATCCTGGGTCTGATGACTGGGGGAGATTGGGGTGATAAGATTCAGGAGAGACCTGGGGAGGACATGGATTCAGGAGTAGGGCTCACCCAGTCTGGTTCCCTCCCCAAGCCCTGCCAAATGTCATCGAGTAGGAAGTAGTCTGTCCAGACAACTCAACTCCTCCCTTTGGGCTATTCTTTGTAACACAGGTCACCGAGGAATAAAATAATGGTGATGGAGGTTTCATCATGGGTTCCTCAGCTGACCTTGTATTCATCACACAGACTTAGTTGGGTGATGAAGGATTCTGGACCTGTTCTGGAGGCATCAGTCCACCAGGTTATGCTGAGGTACATTGCCCAAGGAAGGTCTCAGAGGGGGCGGATGGCCATTTGTTTTATTTTTATACTCAAGCTTTATTGAAATCTCTGAAAATCCAACAATTAATTGATACAGTAATACAGCATAATACTAAGTATAGTTGTAAATTGATTTAGGAAATATTAGATTTTTTACAGAAATATTTAGGGAGGCAGTATAGTGCAGTGGTTTAGGGCTCTGAGCTGCAAATCTGGTGACATCCAGCAGACCAGACCTGGGTTTGAATCCCATAGCTTCCACTTGCATACTGGTGAACCTGAGCAAGTCACTTAACTTCCCTGTGCTCCTAGGTTGCACCTGTAAAAAGCTTTCAGCTTAGTGTGTTACTCCTGGTTAAACAACTAAATAAAAATTAAAAATAGATTGTGAATAGTAGGTAACTACAGTAAAATTATCATTATGTTAATATTAAAAGATAAAGGAGCACAGTTCATAACAACATAGCAAAAGGAAATCCAAAACACTTCTGATTATAGGAGACTCCATGATTTGGGGAGTTAACACCTATCTCCAGCCAGGGATAATGGTCAGATGTCTCCTAGGTACATCAGTGTGGAGACACTGACCACATTGCTAAAATTGTACAGGAAGCAGGAGAAAACATCAATGTCCTGGTACACAAAGGTCTAACGATCTCACCAGCTGATCAGTTATGGAGACCAGGGAACACCTGACCAGGCTGTGTGACAAACTATCATCCATTTCATCTGGCATCTCCTTCTCTGAGATCCTGCCAGTCTGGGAGAGGAGACAGATGGATGGAAGGTCAGAGAAAGGGAGACAGGGGAGCTAAACATGTGGTTCAAGAGCTGGTGCCAGGAAAAGGACACACATTTGTAGGTAACTGACAACAGTTTGGGGAGTGAAAGTTCTTTAAGTTTGATGGACTGCATCTGACTAAAGAGGAGTCAATGCATTAGGGCAGAACTTTGATGTCTTTGCAGAATATTTAAACTAGCAAATGGGAGAGGATGCAGCACCCAATACATCAAATGGGAAGAACACCCTCCACCCTCAGCTAGTGATCAAACAGGAGTTCAGCATGTTTGTAGTTCATTTGCATCACCAGGTAAGGAAAAGGTCTGGCTCCCCATAAAATGCACAGGGAAATGCTAGAACTTGCCCAACAACCAACACACCAAAATCTGGCCAGTGGAAAATCATGTACACAAATGCTTGCAGTCCGGAAACAATATCTCAGACCTGCAGGCAATAATGACAGAGGCTAAACTGGACATAGTAGCCATTAGTGAGACATGGTTCACCAGTAACCACACTTGGGAGACTTCAGTACCTGGCTATGTACTGTTCAGAAGAGACCGAGGTGCAAAAAGGGGGTGGGGTGGCCTTAATGTCAATGAAAACATCAAAGCTACAGAAATTCAGAGTACATATTGGAGCTTAAGCAGCAGGCAGGTAGGAAAGAGGGCTGGAGTTATATTCTGTTTTAACTGAAATATTTGAATAGTTTGTAAGTGAAATTAGTTTTATGTGTTAAAAATTATTACCTTGAATTAGAACTGTTACATTGTAACTTTGGTGGCTGGGGATAGTTGTTTGGCAGGGATACTTACAGGGAAATTTAAATGTGTTGTTTGCCTGGTGGTTGGGGAGGGACATTAGCTGCAATTACCTTGTCTTTTAAATAGGAATTACCTTGGCTTTCATTGTTCACTTGGGAGCTTAAGCAGCAGGCAGGTAGGAAAGAGGGCTGGAGTTATATTCTGTTTTAACTGAAATATTTGAATAGTTTGTAAGTGAAATTAGTTTATGTGTTAAAATTATTACCTTGAATTAGAACTGTTACATTGTAACTTTGGTGGCTTAGGGATAGTTGTTTGTGCAGGGATACTGAGAGGAAATTTAAATGTGTTGTTTGCCTGGTGTTTGGTAAGAGCCCTCCCACCCACCCTGTTTTGTATGCCTTCTTAAATACTGAAAAGCCACTGGGGGTTGGGATTGAAGGGCTGAGTATTTCTGTTTGGGACTGAAATTCAAGCAACAGGAGCTAGTGGGCCTGTGACATCATATGGTACCTGATGTCTGCTACACACACTGTTAGTGGGACCGAACACACACTGGACTGTATGTGTTTGTGAGACTTGGGAACGTTATTGGTGGAGTTGAAGTGGGTTTGTAAATAACTACAGTCAGTATAGAGAGAAACTGTACTCAGGAAAGGGACTGAGAAAGGTGTGCTATTATAAACAGAGGGGATAATCAGGGTGGCCATATTCCACCATGGCAGGCATCTTCGGAAGGGTTGTAGGCTGCACAGGCTGTGGGATGGCAATAATTCTAAATTGGGCCTGGAGAGGGAGGCTGCCCACTCTGTAGACAGCTATCTTGTATCAGGAGTGAGGTATATTGGTTAGGGAGTAAGCTGTGGGAGCTGGGGGTGTCCAAGGATAAGGGTGTGGATATGGGCAGCAGAAGGGTGGGGCTGAGGGAGGCTGGGGCAATGCTCTGAAATTACAGGACGTTATGTTACAGCAAGCAGGAGGGGATATTCGGGACAGAGGACTCTTAGATAGGAAGTTGATGCTAAGGGAAGCGTCCGGGTGAACATTCTGAATACAAAGAGACTGGAGGGAAGAGTCAGGAGGGGCTGTTGTGCAGAAGCCTAAAACAGCAGACTGTGGGAAGGAGCTCCTAAGGTGAACAGTGCAAGAGAGAGGAAGAAGAGGGCCAGTTTAGAGATGCAGTCAGGAAACTCGGGTTACATGATGGAGGCTGACATAGAGTGTCACAATAAATTTGAGCTACTAAGCAACCTAGAGGAGGAGGAAGGGTTGGTGGAAATGAGGAAACTTATACAGAGGCCGGGGAGGGTCGGATACCCATAGGGCATCACAGACCAGCTATGGAAAGGACAGACATAGTCCCAGAGGAGAAGGAAACATATATGTTAAGCAAATGGGGAGATGCAACATATTCCAGACATGAGGGAGGAGAGCATGATTGGAAAGAAACTGGGAGACAAGGAGGTGGGAGAGGGCCCCCTTCAGCAGGAGGTCAGTACCAAAGATGGGGCCCTAGCTAAGGGACCCACAGAGAGCCTCTGGAGGCAGGGGTACTATTACAAGGGGAGGACGGTGGTGTGGGGAAGAGGAAACCATCAGGGCCAGGATAAATGGTTCAGATAAGAGAAGGTTAAAGGGACACCTATTCAGAGGGTTTGAGTTAAGTGGGCAAAATAGCAAGGGAGGCAGAAAGGGGAGGGTGACAAGGAGGTCTCTAATAAGGCAGGAAGACTCCCATGAAATTGAGATCATGAATAAAGGGGAAGGGGGGGCTGAGGGGCATAGTGGAGGTAACCATAAGGATGATGGCGGTGTTAAGTTCTGTTACTGGGAGACTTGATGATTAGGGGTATCCATTGGGAGGGCAGGGGGTGGATGCCATAGCCAGGTGAAGGTAGTGAGTATCTCTGGGCTGACAGTGCACAGAGCAAAGTTCATGGTGTATGAAATGGTTAGGGATTGTGGAGAGAAACCGGATTCCTGGTGCATTTGGGAACTAATGATCTAGAGGAAATAGCATTTTGAAATCCAAGCAAGGTTCCAAGAACTTGCCAGAGTCTGTCGGGATAATGGATGCAACATTTCCTTTTCGGAGATATTGCCAGTACCAAAGGCCTCAGTGGAGAAAAAGAAGCTACAGAGGTTAATGACTGGCTCAGGAAGTGGGGTGAAGAGAATGGATTGGGGTGTTAGGAACTGGAATGGAGTTTGGGAGGATAGGGACTATATGCCAAGGACAGGTTTCATCTTGCCCCATTAGGGAAGGAAGTCCTTAAACAGGGGATGGCTGACTACATACAAGAAAGTTGGGGTTTAAACTTGTAGGGGGAAGGATGAGGAGGGCTGACCAGAAGCCCTCTCCTCCAGATGAGGGAGTAGCTGTCAAGCCCAAGAGGGGAGGGGAAACAGACTGGAGGTGGAGGTTTCAGGAGGAGCAGGGGAGGATGGAAGTATAAGGAGTCTGGGTGGGGTTCGACAAAGAGGATCAGGGATAAGGGGTGGGGTTTGGTGTTAGTAAATGCCAGGAGCTTGGGAAACAAGTTGCGGAGTTCCAGGCCATGCTGTTCGAGGGGGTGGATGTGGCGGTGGTCACGGAGGCGTGGGCCAACAAAAACCATGACTGGGACCTAAATGTACAGGGGTACACTATGCTTAGGAAGGATAGAAAAGAGGTCAGAGGGGTGGAGTGGCTATGTTCATTAGAGATGATATAGAAATTGCTATGGTAGAAGAGGCAGAGGAAATGTGGAGGCCTTATGGGTCACCTTACGATCCCAACAGGAGATAAGGTCAAGCTGGGAGTAGCATATAGGCCCCAGGATGAGTGATGTTCTAGAGGATGGTTTGCTGGACAACATCATTGCCCAGTGTGGTCCAAAAGGGAAGGAGTGGGTGTTGATGGGGGACCTTAATATGCCAGGTACAAACTGGGGAACCATGTCCTCCTTAAGGTGGCCAAGGAGCAGAGGCTGCTGGATGGCTTCCAGGATGTGTTCTTAACACAGCATGTGATGGAGCCCACAAGGGAGGGGCATGTCCTGGATGTGGTTCTGGCAGATGGGGATCTGTAAGGGACCTAGTTGTACAGGACCCCTGACTGGGAGTGACCACAATACTGTCTGGTTTCAAATAAGCATGGGGGAGTGGGGGTGAGATCTAGGACACTGGCAGTGGACTTCGGGGAGCAGACTTTATGGGCATGGGAAATATTCTCAAGGATCATTGAGCAGGATTACCTCAACGACAAGTGTGAAAAGGAGATGGGAGGTCATAAAACAGGGACTTCATGAGGGCAGTCAGGATCTCGTAAGTTGAAGCGTAAGGGAGCAAGGTCACGTAAACCATGCTGGTGGTCCAGTAGAGGTACAGGTAGCAGTCAGAGAAAAGAAGCGCCTACAAAATATAAAACAACAAGAGGGATAGGGATAGGAAATGTACCAGCTTGCATCTAGAAAAGTCACCCGTATGGTGAGGGAGCAAAGTCCAGTAAAGAGCAGCGGCTGGCACAGGAATACATGGAGGGAAAAGGGTTCTTCCGTACATTGGGGAGTGGAGAAAAACTAAGGGCCATCTCAGCAGATTGAGATCAGAAGGAGGGTGGGTGGAAGAGGCGAGGGACCAGGCAGAGGTATTTACACGAGTACTTTGCCTCTGTGTTCACTAGGGAGGGGATGGGATATCTACAAAGCAAGGCATGAAGGGGATAGAAGCGGAAGGGAGTGGGATCAGGAGCAACAGAAATGGAGCAAGAGGAGGGAAAGGTACCCCAGGGTGTCACATCTGGATAAGGATAAAAGACCAGTAAGAGGGAGGGACGGATGATGCTATCTCCACCAAAGGAGTGTGGTTAGCCCTCAAGGCCCTAAAGAAAAACAAATCTCCTGGGCCGGATGGCATTCATCCAGAGTACTATGGGAATTGGCGGACATACTGGCTGCACCCCTGGCGGAGCTTTTCAGCAGGTCACTTGAGACAGGGAGGTACCTGGGATTGGCGAGAGGCACATGTGGTACCAATCACAAAGGGGGTGAGGGAAGTACCAGGTAACTATAGACCCATCAGTTTGACCTCGTGGTGGGAAAATTAAAGGAGAGTATACTAAAGGAACGGTTGGGGGTGTACTTGGAGGTGGGAGGTCTGGACAGTCGGCAACATGGGTTTGTGCCAGGTAGATCATGTCAAACCAACCTTGTGGAGTTCTATGAATGGGTAACATCAGAACTGGACAGGGGTAAGCCTGTGGATGTATTATTCTTGGACTTCAGCAAAGGCGTTTGACTCTGTCCCCACAATGGTCTGGTGGAGAAACTGATGGGGTTAGGAGTAGGCCCTTTGATGGTCAGATGGACTGAAAACTGGCTAGCTGGATGCAGTCAGAGAGTAGTGGTCTGTGGGGAGCTCTCAAACCCTAGAGGTTGGTAGTGGGGTTTAATGCATACATATCGGACATCAGGGAGGGTATAGGGTGTGAAATGAGTCTCTTAGCGGATGACTCCAAGATGGGAGCAGTAGTTGAGGGAGAAGAGGAGGGTGGCCCTGCAAGGACCTGGACACCCTGGAAGCTGGGCTCACACATGGAAATTAAATTTCAATATCACCAAGTGCAAGGTGTTGCATCTTGGTGAGGAAACTAAACACAGGTACACCCTGGGAGGGGCGCTGGAGGCCTCAATAGGGAAAAAGACCTACGGGTCATGGTGGATACATGTATGAATAACTCTGAGCAGTGCATGGAGAGCAGCTAGCAAGGCAAACAGGATGTTGGGATGCATCGTAGGGGGATCACCTCTAGGAGCAAGAAGTGATTCTGCCGCTGTACAATGGACTGGTTAGACCACACCTTGAGTTCTGTGTACAGTATGGAGACCACACTTGAAGAGGGACATACAGCTCCTGGAGAGGGTACAGAGGAGGGCAACAAAGATGATACGAGGGCTAGGGGATTTGACTTATGAGGACAGACTTGAGGAGCTCTGCCTGTTTTCATTGGAGGAGAGGAGAGACAGGGGACATGATTGAGGTCTTCAAGTACCTCAAGGGAATAAATAGGGTAAACATGGAGGGATCTTTAGACTAAAGCAGGAAGGTATCACCAGAGGGCATGGTTTGAAGTTGGAAGGTGGAAGGGTGAGGGGAAAAGAGGAGGTTTTTCACCGAGAGGGTGGTGGACCCTTGGAATGCACTGCCTGGTGAGCTGGTTCAGAGATCCACAGTGGAGGGCTTCAAGAGAGGTGGGACAGACACAGAAAGTGGATGTATCAGATGATAGCCTGTCCTGGGGGTGGGGATGGATGATAGGGGTTTCTGGAGATCAAGGGATGGGAGGGTCTCGGCATCCAACTAAGGATCTAGGTTCGAGCAGACTCGATAGACTGTAAGGCCTAATCTGCTGGCAAATAGTATGTTAGTATATAAGAAGCCAGAAGAACTGTGGGTCACCCTGGTAACAGGAAATGGGACAGCTATATGAACTGGGGTCGTCTATAGGCCTCCAGACCAGGGAGAGGACATAGACACATTACTGTTAGAAGATATACAAAACATGACAGCTAAGGAGGGGTTGGGATACTTCAACATGCCAGCTACTGATTGGTCAATACCAGCAGGAACATCTGCCAGAACTAGACACATAGTGGATTCCCTGCAGGGGAGGGCCTCAAGCAACTGGTACAACAATCCACAAGAGACAGGGCTATCCTAGATCTAGTACTGACTAACAGGGAAAGAATCACAGATCTCCAGGTAGAAGGTCACCTGAGGGCCAGTGACCATCACATGGTATGGTTCAATTTGGCCACTAGAACTAAATCATCCCATTCCAATGCAAAAATATGAGACTTCAGAGGAGCTGATTTTGATAAGATGGCCAACAGAGTTAAGCTAACCCTGGCAAGAAGAAATACAGGTGAGGTGTATAGGCAAAGTGGGCAAGTATTAAGGATGCAATACTTGAAGCAACATCCAATTCTGTTAGAGAGAAAAGGAAGTGCAAAGAAGAAGGAAACCACTTTGGTTCTCAAAAACAGTAGCAGAAAGGTCAAAGCCAAAAGGCTGGCCTTCAGGAAATATAAAGGAACACAGTGGGCTGAAGATAGGAGGCATACCAAACTTCCCTAAGGGAAGCAGGGAAGGCAGCAAGGCAGGCAAAGGCCCAAACCAAGGAAACACTAGCACAAACAGTAAAGAAGGTGACAAGACTTTCTATAGATACATTAGTGAAAGAAGAAAGTCCAGAGGGGTACTGCTAAGATGAAAGGAGATAATGGGGTATGTGAAGAGGAGGACCATGTAAAAGTATCTATCCTAAATAGATACTTCTGCTCAGTATTTACTGAGAAGAAGGTAGGAGCAAGGCTCACATCTCAGCACCATGGACACAGGGGAGGGAGGATGCACTAGTCCCTTCACAAAAAAGGGTCCTACAAGAGCTCAATAAGCTCAGGGTGGACAAGGCAATGGGACCTGATGGCATACATCCCAGGATACTAAGGGAGCTAAGGATGGAACTAGAAAGCCATTATCAGAACTGTTTAGTGAGTTTCTGAGCACAGGAGAGATCCCAGAAGACTGGAGAAGGGCTCATGTGATCTCACTCCACAAGAGTGGCAGCAAGGAGGTAGGAACTACAGACCAGTCAGTCTTACCTCAGTAGTGGGCAAGATTAGGGAGGCACTCCATCAGAAAAGGATAGTGCAAGACCTGGAATCCATAGAGCACAGGATCCAAAACAGCATGGGTTTACAACAGGAAGGTCCTGTCAAACTAATCTCATCGATTTCTTTGACTGGGTAACCAGAGTGGTGGACCAAGGGGAGCAGTTGATGTCCCCTACCTTGACTTCAGCAAAGCTTTCAATACTTTTCCACACCAAGATTGATTAATAAGCTGGGTAGGCTTGGGGTGGGTCAGAAGTTGGTCAACTGGGTGGCAAACTGGTTGACAGACAGAAAACAGAGAGTGGTGGTAAATAGTACACCGTCAGAAGAGATGCAAGTCAAAAGTTGAGTACCTCAGGGATTAGTCCTGGGGTCAGTCCTCTACAATATCTTCATCAGTGGCATTACAGATGGACTGGAGAGTAAGGTTTGGCCATTTGCAGATGACACCAAGATCTGCAACAGAGTAGATGATCCAGATGGGGTGGGCAGAATGAGAAGAGATCTAGATAAGCTGGCAAAATGGTGGAAGAATGGAAACTGGGGTTTAACACAAAGAAGTGCAAGATCATGCACATAGGAAAGAGAACCCTGAAGCCACCTATAGGTTGGGAGGGGTGTTGCTGGCAGTCACAAGGAAGAAAGAGATTTGGGCATCATCATCACAGATTACCTGAAATCATCCAAGCAGACCACTAAAGCAGTAGGTAAGGCTAGGGAGATGATGAGGTGTATTAGTAGGGGTATCACAAGTCATAAGAGGAGGTAATAATCTCTCTTTACAAGACACTGGTTAGCCCCCATCTGGAGTACTGCATGCAGTACTGGAGGCCACACCTTCACAAGGACATTAACCAAATGCGGCAGTCCAGAGAAGGGCAACAAAAACGTTGCTGGGAGTGCATCAGAAAACATATGAGGACAGATAAACAAAACCCTGTAGCAAAGGAGGAAGAGGTGATATGATTGAAACATTCAAACACCTTAAGGACATTAATAAGGTGAAAGAGTCTAACATGTTTCAATATAAGAAAAATAGCAGGACAAGAGGACACAGCATGAGATTAGAGGAGGCCGATTAAGGGGTTATGTGAGGAAGTTCTTTTTCACAGAAAGGGTGGTAGATGCATGAAATGGCCTACCTCATGAAGTGGTGGATATGAATACAGTGCAGGGCTTCAAACAGGCATGGGATAGGCATAAGGGAGCAATACAGATAAGTATGACTAGATAGGCCATTGACAGAGCAAATGCTGATGGTAGAAAAAGTAATGGGCAGACTAGATGGACCTTGCAGTCCTCAACTGCCATCAACTTCTATGTTTCTATGTTTCTATATGAAATATAACATTTACTAATAATTTCAAAAGGAAAAGAAAGAAGAATGGGTCTTCATAATTCCTTCCATAATTTAATCGACTAGCAAAATTAATCTGGGGTTGAATAACAATAAAGTTGAATAATTGAGTAACTAAGGCTGATACACCATGCAGGTCTGGACATATAATGTTACCTTCTCTACTAATACCATGTGTGCTACTAAATTTACTGAGGTAAAACAGTTATCAAATAAACCCTGAAAGGGCCTAACCAAGGCCTAACCTTCTAATCTAATCCCTCACATAGCTCCCACCTGGTCCATCTATTTTGAAGTTGTGGCAGTCTCTGCTGTAAGAAATACGTGATTCTTTCATATTTATGTATCAGGTTCACTGTTTCCCTCCATTCTGTTATCTTAGGAGAGTCAGGAGGGGCCATTTTCTAGTAATTGTTTTAAGAGAGGCTGCAATCAATATGGCCCATAAATATTTTGCTTTTTATCTTCCAGCTCTTGGGCGGGAGGCTGAAAAGAATGTATTCTGGACCCAACAGAGATGAAAGCCCCAATATTCCCATCAAGTGACCTTGAATCTCTCTCCAGTGTGGCTGAAGAGCAGCACATGACCAAAATATATGGGTCTGCAATGCCATCTCCTCCCACAGCCTTTCCAACAAGTAAAGGGCACTGCTGGATTCAATCTAGAAACTATGGCTGAGACCTGAAAGTATCTTCCATTAAAATTCCCACTAGACTGGGAGGAAGAGGTTTGCCAGGTCTTAAGCCATTGAGCATTGTCTAAGTCTATTCTCAAGCCTTGTTCCCATTTTTGTTTAATCTTAACTGTGGTCTGAGTAAAGTCCCTAATAAAATTTACAGATAATGGAGAAATGGCTTTCTCTTCTATTTTGAACCCCATATAACTTCAAAGGGGGCCAGGTAGTGATCCTCCACTGTTTGAGTAGATGATTGTAAATGAGTAGTTATAAAATCCCTTATTTGATAATATTTTAAACAATCAGCTGGGTGCCATCCATATCTAGTCTGTGCTACCTCAAATGGAATAACTGCACCCCCCTGTAAAGTTGCCATGGGGGCACAGAAACAATTACCTGCCTACCTATAAAACCAGGCTTCTGAATGGGCGGTAAAAATTCAGGGTCAACTGACCAACAATGATATTTCCATAAATGTTGTTGTGTTATACCACAATCTTGCCCACACTGGAAGCCTTCCACTACTGTGTTGTACCCATTAAAGGAGGTTTCTCCCAACTCATGAGTCAGAAGGGTAGAAGAGCAAGGCTGGGGGTTGAAATTACCCTGGCGAGATCTATGGTTTTCCAATGTTATTTGTAACCTGAATGTCCTAGCATTAAAGCTACCTGCATCTGGGCTGCTGCCCAATAACAAGGGGAGGTATGGGACAGCCAATCCACCAGATCGCTTTGGGAGATAAAGTATCTTTCTGTGAATTCTGGGCCATTTATAATTCCAAACATATTTCATGAATAACTGTTGCCAAGGCTCCAAGTCCTTTTAGAAAGTACAGGGGACACACTGAAACAAGAAAAGGAGTCAAGGCAGAGCATTCATTTTCAAGGCCTGAATTTGTGAGTGGAGAGAAAGGGGCAGCAGAGACCAGCATTGTATATCTTGCCACAGTTGAAATATCAGGGTAAACAGTTCAACTGAAATAACTGAGAAACTTGAGGGGATAAATGGATCCCCAAGTACTTCAGAGAAGGTAGCTCCCAACTCATCGGAAAGGCCATTTGAAAGGCCGGGAGGCATCATAATTAAAATTTAAAACCCTATTTTGATGGTGTTAAGAGTGTAACCAGATAGTTTAGAAAAAGAAATTTGTTCAAACACGGCTGGAAGGGACACCTCAGGGTTAGCCAAATGAAACAAGATATCATCTGTGCCAATGCAAGT
Source organism: Neoceratodus forsteri (assembly GCA_016271365.2). Classification (NCBI taxonomy): domain Eukaryota; kingdom Metazoa; phylum Chordata; order Ceratodontiformes; family Ceratodontidae; genus Neoceratodus; species Neoceratodus forsteri. The sequence goes on along the minus strand of CM057452.1, from coordinate 555,478,605 downwards.
TTGTGATCTAAACTACCCAGAGGGACCCCTTGGATTGCTGGATTTTCCTTATACCTTAGGCTAAAGGCTCAATGTATAGGGTGAACAGAAGTGGAGACAGGGACAACCCTGACAGGTGCCTCCCCAAATAAAACTGAAAACTGAGAAGAAATACTGTATGTCCATTCGTCCTAATGTAACTGACAGGGTTACTATATAATTTAAACAAAAATGAATAAAGGTCTCCAGAATCCAAACTTGGAAAGGACAGCCCATAGAAAGGCCCACGAGACCTTATCAAAGTCATTTTCCACATCTAAACTGAGTAAAGAGCAGGCTGCTTAGTAGATTGGAAAATCAATTATATGAAACGGTTTCCATGTCATAACGACGATCGGGAATAGCAATCGCCTTTACGGCAAGTGCACATCGATGAAAATGAATCTCAGCAATGCACACCGCAGTGTGGACAAACCAACACCGAGACCTACGGGTCTTATTTTTAATGAGGGGGCTGTGCCTCCTGCACCCACCTACTTAAGGATTCTCAACTCCAGGGAGTGCATGTCAGGGGTGTGAAAACTTAAATAAATGTAAAGCTGCCTGGTGGCAAAACGCTCTGTGCCAGACCCGAACCCTCGCATCCCAGCCGACCACCCTCCCACCACACTAGCGGACCAGCTCGGCAGCTGCCCACCACACCCCCTCCCACACTGGTCCCTCCTGCCTCTCCCCATGCATGTGTGCATGCGTATATCCGCTACTTCCTGTTGTGGTATTTTGCCCACCCCAGTATCTGATCGCCCCACTAGGTAGCCATGAACACAGGTGCCGTAATTGAGTCACCATTTTGTAGGGGGCCAATTTCAGTCACCTTGTTCACTGGATACTATATGAACTGTATGTCTAAGATTGGCCTGTGCCTGACAGCCTGGAACAAACCCAGTTTGATCCAAATGTATTAATTCTGGGATCAGCTGTTGCATCCTTCAAGTGATTAAGTAAGTAAGCAGCTTGTAGTCATTATTAAGGATGGAGATAGGCCTATAGGATGAACAAATGGAGGAGTCCTTTCCAGGTTTCGATATCACCGAGATAACTGTTTGAGACCAAGACTAAGGCAGTGTACCCTTCCGAGACAAGGCCTCCCGGTAAACCATGGCATAAGTAATTTCTTATAATGTTTATAAAATTCTCTGGGATGGTCATCTGTGCCAGGGCATTTCCCAGATTTGAGATTGGTAATCTCAGCTGACAGCTCAGCCAGAGTAACAGGAAGCATCAGGGATTCACCCTCTGTTGTGAGAGGGTGGGATGGAAAAGTAAATGTAGGTATTGAGCAAAAGAGGCCTGCTCTTGACTAGGACCTGGGCTATAAAGGTCTGTACAACATGTTTTAAATGCTTCCACTATCTCAGGAACTAAACAAAGTGTTTGCTGGGGGTGTGGGTGTTTTAAAGCCATTATGGTGGCTTAGCTCTCTGTATCCAAAGTCTGCCAGCTAAACGTCGGAGAGACCTGGGACATCCTCGTAGTACTTTTGTTTTAAGAAAAGGAGTTTCTGTTCCACTTGGTAGTCCAATGTATTGCCCAGTTCCTTTTTATATGATAGTAAGGTTTTGCACAGGTTTCGTCAAAGTGGACCTTCTGCTGGATTCTAGTTGAGCTATCTGGTTGGTAAGGTGTTTCCTTGGCCTCTTGCTGTTTTCTTATAAAAAGAGGAATATACTAAAATCCAGGAAAAGCTGATTTATGGACAACTCCGGGACTACTTGGAGGCCCATAACATCCTGGCACCCTCCCAACATGGCTTCAGAACCGGGCATGGGACAGACACAGCTCTGACTAAATTTGCTACAGCTGTACTCTGAGACCTGGACAAGGGTACCCCGACTGGCATGGTCTTCATAGACCTTTCCAAAGCCTTTGACCTGGTCCACCACAATCTCCTTCTCACTAAACTGAATAACATAGGCCTTGACTGCCATGCTCTTAAGTGGTTTGAGAGCTATCTGACTGGCCACGAAGAGGTCAAGTGGAAGGATGCCATATCAGGCCACTTCCACTAACAGAGGGGTACCTCAAGAGTTGATACTCAGCTCCTCCTCTCTCCCTGTTCACTAATGAACTATCGGACCACTGTGGCGGAAGCTCTGTCACCCAGTACGTGGATGATGCAGTCATCTACCAGACCACTGCATCATGGCAGGCTGTAGTCCATCACTACAAGATGACCTCCAGACACTGGAGCACTGGCTCTCCAACAACAGAATGGTCCTCAACACGTCCAAAACTAAGGCAATGCTGTTTGGCCCTAGATCCCTTGGTCAGGACAGATCACAGCACTTACAACTCACAACTGTGTCTGGCAACAGCCTAGAAGCTGTGCCCTCCTGAAATACCTCAGCCTAAACCTGGACCAGGGCTTCACCCTGAAGAACCACGGACTCAGTCACCAAAACCCATTGAGAAACTAGGCATCCTATACCAGCCAAAAGACCAGCTCATACCCAAACCAGAACCTCAATCGCCACCAGTGTCCTCCTCCCGACACTCCCATCGTTGCCCCAGTCATGCAGTGGTTGGGAAGCTGAGAGGAATAGACTCCAGGTGCTCTACAATAAGGTGGCTCACTTTGCCTCCAGGGATTACCACTGTGACTCCCTATCCTTCTTAAACTGGCCCTCACAAGATGCACACCTCTAGTACCCCTGCTCTGCCTAGCGACAAGCTAACCAGCCTGACTCCCCCAGCCTCTCTGGCCTCATTGCTCTAAAGGCCAATCACCAACACCTCTGCACAACTGGCAGAACTCTCCTAGACGTCCCCAGGGTCAAAACCAAGGAAGGGCAGTGTGTTATTTGCACTCACGCTCCCACACTGTGGAACCAGCTCCTTCCCAGGAGCAGGAAGTCCTACTTTCAAAATCTTCTGTACTAGGCTTAAGGCTCAGCTAGCAGTCACCAGCTCCTGCTGTTGTACTAGCACCTGATAGGTACCCCGAGCTAAATTAATAACCAGGTTTTACCCTTCACCACTGCTTAAACTCCATAGCTAAATTAACAACCAGGTTTTATCCTCCACCACTGCTTAACTCCAAGTCAAACTGCTAATTTTTGCACAATGTTTAACACTGTTGATCAACCTATCTATTCCATTTTATACTTCTATGCTCCTGCTCTGCCATCATAACTGTGTTACTGAGACTCTTATAACCGAACTAAAGCTGTATTTTATCCTTGTATTATGTATTCCTGGGTCGCCCCTGAAAAAGGGACCTCAGGGCTCAGTGGGCGAATCCGTGACCAAAATTTAATAAATAAAAAAAATAATAATAAATGTCCCTCTCAGGATAGTTTTAGTGGTATCCCAAAGTAGAGTGGGAGACATGTGAGAGGAATCATTATCTAAAAGGGCCTAATTATATGCCTCTTGAATAGAGGTCTTTACCTCAGGATCTTGCAATAATAAGAGGTTCAGGCGCCAAAATAATTTTTCCTAAAGCCTCCTAATTTCATCTGGAGAAAGAGAGGGCATGATCAGATAAGACTATGTCTCCAATCCAGCAGTCCTGAACTAAGCCTAGGATTTCCTTCAGTAGAAAAAATAATCAGTTCTTGAATACTTCTTATGAGGGGAGAATAATAGGTGTAATTTCATTGTTTACCATGGAGATGAAGTCAGGTGTCAAGTACCCAATCTCCCCTAACAACTTGATAGATAGATTGATATTTTTATTTATAAAGCACCCAATTCCTAGAACTCTGGGTACTATACAGTAAAATCACAATACAAAAAATCACCAAACATACATAATAAAATCAATATAAGTACAGAATTTCAGATTACAGATTTACTGAACTTGGCAAATTGTTTAGCAGTTCTATGCTCCCACCTGGGTATATAGTACCTGAGGTAGAGAGTCAAGTTGTGGTTTAGACAAGGGTGAGGTTGAAGTCTCCATGCAAATTATATTTCCTTCAGCCCACTCTTGCAATATTAATAGGATGTGTCTATAAATCTGAAAATCTGACCCTGGGATGATATAAACAGAGGCAAGTATAATCAACTTCTTTTGAAATCTGCCCTTTATGAGGACAAATCTCCCTCTTTATTTGCTAAACATCAAGCTGCTCAAAAGCCACTCAGGAAGGCACTAATATAGCAAACCCTCATGTCGACCTTTTTATAAGAGGCACAGGCAGAAGAAAACCTGAACCTGCTGAATTTAACATGTTCCTGAGGAGAAGATGGGTCTCCTGAAGTAATAAAAATCAGCATGAGTTTTCCTCAGGAAGTTCAAAATGCTGGTGCATTTGAAATAGTTTATCAAACCATTCACATTATAGGAACTAGTTAAGGTAGATTTATCCATTTTAAAATATAAACATCTTGGTTGTTATACCCAATCCCCACCAGTCACATGGTAATCAGACCCAGATAAATGAAAAAAGTAAATCCCTGTTTGTGCTGTATAAACCATAGTAGAAGACCAAAAATGTTGAACAGTCATGTGCCAATATGACAATATACAAGAATAACCAAACTAGCAGTACTCCCAAGGTAGGAAGTCTTAAATTGAAGACTTCTGTTCCTTCCCCAACAGAGAAAGGTGGTATAGAGGTGATGGGAGAAGAGGAGAGGTGAGCCCACCTCAGAAATGTTAGCCCCTCCTGAGTCACCTCTTAACAGAGGGTACCCAAAATAAAGGACCAAGTCCTTACAAAAACATCAGTGAAAAGACCTGAGGGACTTATATAACTCCAACAAGATCTAGGTCTCTCCAGAATGTAAGCGATAACAAGAACTGAATAGAAAAGAGGCAGCCTACAGTAAAACTACTAAAAGGTATTAATATTAACAATATTGACAAGAGGCTGCAATTAGAAAAGAGGTCCCCATGTTCCACAGAACAAACAGTCAAACCTAAAGCTCTAATGGAATAATTATTATTTTTATGATCTAAAAGTATTACTAGAGCCTAAAATGTGAATCAGTCTAATCCAATCTATTTATAAAAGCACTATTCAAATTATCATAAGCGTTTGTACAATGCTAAATTAAACAAGTTAAAACAGTCAGAAAAGGTAAAATACAAAACATTCCTCAATTTATTCAATGAAACTCTAGAAAAGCCAGATGGAAAATGTGCATTTTCAGTGCAGATTTAAAGCTCTCGGTAGTCTGGCACTCCTTTACCCGACAAGGTAGAGAGTTCACAGGGTCGGGGCTACAAATACAAATGCCTGGGCCCCAGAGGTCTTCAAGGACACCTGGGAACCTCTAGCAATCCCTCGTTGGCAGAATGGAGTAGGCAGAAGGGGCAGTAGGGTCACAGAAGCTTTTGCAGATAACACGGCCTCTGTCCACGTGGGGCTTCATAGCTCAGGCTGAAAAAATAAAAACTGTGTCAGACAGCTCTCCTCTACATATTTAACAAATACTTTAGAGTCCCAGCACTTGTTTATGTCAACAGTTGCCTGTATCTGAAATTAAAATAGATTTGCTGTATCACTTACTCCAAAATAGCTTAAATTCAGCTACAGTATGTCATTAGACTCTAAGGCATATTAAAGTTCAAAGTCTGTGGAGAAGCCAAACTGCTTGGTGCAGGGCACTGCAGCTGTAAACAAATAGGTAGACATAACAATAAAAATATTTCTAATGAAGATGAAGTGCTGGAGTTGTTAATATTAGTGCTCAACTAAAATGAATAAACCAAGAAGCAACTGTACTTGAGGAACAATGCCTGAGGCAGGCGGTGTCCTTGATGAAGGCTATGCATGGAGGGTAAAGTAGGGACTCTGGAGCAAACAAGTAGGAGACAGTGTCAGATGCAGTATATCAATGAACAAAAATGTACCTTCCTTTAGATGTGAGGAGCTAATCAGCATGTCATGAAGGGCTAGCTAAGCAGCTCAAGTAAGATCCAGGATTGTTGACTACAGTCACAGCCAAAGATATAGCCAGGTATTTCCTGATATTTTTGTGATATTTCTAGAGAAATCTCCTCCTTCTCTATCTACACAGTAGGGGCAGCAGAGAGAACTCTTTAAAATGTTGCAAATATCTGGAAATATCTGGCCATGTCTGTGGCTACTACTGTATCTGAGAAGTCATCACTGTGTGGTTAGATTCGTGCTGTAAATCCTTTGAACACTGAGTCATCAGATCCAGTTGCTGTAAAGCCTCCCGCAAGCTATAAGGAGGAAGCTCAATTTGATCTTTGTGCCACCAGAATCCAGTCCTGGTAGAAGGAGTATTTTAGAAATACCTTCCATTTTGATAGAAGGTAATAAGAAGCCTTTGTGTTGAAGCACCTCCAAAGCTTTTCTGCTGTTTGTGTAGCTGTGGCCCTCTTCCCAGAGGATCTTTAATTTAGCAGGAAAGGGGTTGAAAGCAAATGCCTTTTCCTTGAACAACTGGAGAATGGGAACATATTGCTGACAAGCTTGGTGAACCTTCGGGGTAATCATGATCCACGCTGAGCTTTGAATTGAGGTAAAAGCTCCTTTAGCCCACCCCTCCTCAAAATGTCCTCTTTGTTTTAAAGCTGCTAAATTTCAGGACTATACAGAGGGGCGTGAGCAGTTCAGATGGTTTTGGGATCAAAGATCAGTGTGCTCTCTCTATGGAGAGAATGTAATCAGGAGGCAGATCTAAGATGTCTCTGAGAAGGTTCTCCATGAAAGCAGTCATTGAGTGGTCTCAGCTCTTTCTGCTAGCCTACAGAGTCATAGGTTCTCACGATGGGACTGCCCTTCAAGGTCTAGATATTTATTTTGCAGGAGAGAGAATGCTGGAACAAAGCTTCACAGCTCGACTGAGTTGAGTAGTGGTATCTTCAGTTGTCACAATTCTCTAATTAGCTTGATCCAGTTTTTGATCTATTTTAGTAAGTTTTGGGCTAGACATCTGAACTCTTTCTAATTTTCAGCACTGGAGTCTCTGATTTCTCTGAGTAGAACTTCAGATTGAGAGTGCAAGAGGTGTTCAGCTTCACCTTGGGTATCATAATCTGTGCCCCGTGCTACTTGAGACGGGGTTCTGCTCTGCCTTGGGAATCCAAATGTAATCTGTCTGTATCTGATAGCTGGCATGTATTTTTAGACTTGTGTTGGCTGCCTCTATCCATTTCATGTCCTCCTCCGACATTATGCAAAATTAAAATTTAGAAAACAGTGAATTGAGGGCGTTATTTAACCTGGAGACCAGAGCTGCAGTCTTAAGCTCCCCACGGCTCTGTGACACAACCAGAAGTCCAGCAATTTGTTTTAAATCCACTTGGGACTCACTGCACTCCCCATGAGAACTTGCAGGTCCTTTGAATATGTGGCAGTTAGATGCTCTCTGTGTGTTATTGGCAGGATCATTCTCCTATACTATCCTCTGGGCTATGGGAGTGATTTCCTGCATGAATTGTCAGACTTCATGGCCGAACAGGTGTTGAAGGTATACTGTTAGAACAGTGACTGAACTTTGTCTCTGCAATTGGCCGCCAACAAGAGCGAGCGCTGACAGGTGCGATCTTAATTTTTAATTGTCCCTCAGTCATGCCACCCTTCATGCCCACACACTTTCTGCTCTGCAGGGCATTCCTGCCCAGAGGAGGTTATATTTAGTTGTGGGGGTTGCAACCACTATAAAAGTGGTTTTCTGGGAGGGTGCTTTAGCACCATAACTCACAGGGGACATAATGCCTGGCACTGTAATGCCAGGCAGCATGTACCTGCACAGTAATTGGTGTCAGCAACACGTTTTCACACTGACATGGGTGAACCAGTGTTGAATGCCCCAGACTGTTAGTTCTGGGGACTTCAACACCTGGTTGATAGTGAATCCTTGCACTTTGGGCAACACTTCGCTGATGTCCTCATTGGACTAGCGCAGGCAGTTGCCTCTGAAATGCATCGGCATGACCACAGCTTAGACGTGATCTCCTCATTGGGACTTGACATTAGTGCAGTCAAGATTGATCTGGTCAGCTGGTTGGATCATCATGCAGTGATGTTCCTTTGTGGGACCTCCTGTTTTAAAACCTCTTCTGTGGAGATGGTCCAGTACTGTCCAAAGCATAATTTGGAGCCTTGCAAACTCTATGAGGTACTAGACATCTTGGGTATGGGGCTAGCTTGTGCTCAGGTGAATGGGAAGGCCATGGAGCACTATAATACAGTTCTTGCAGCTGCTTTAGGCTCCTGGCAACTTACCATGTTCATTCCTTGACATCCCGTCACAGTGCACAATGGTACTGTGATGAGCCGCATCGGTTGAAGACCAAGGGATGGAAGTTGGAGCATTCTTGGAGAAGGTCACAGTCTGAGGAGGACAGGTTGATACTGAAAACCCACTATGGTATCAACAGGCAATCGACATGAAAAGACAGAGTTCTTGCCAAAGTTGATTGCTGCAGCACCATAGACAGATTGTTAAATTGTCTCTATATGTGATCCATTAGAGCCTTTCCAACATATAAGTGAGACAACATATAAGTGAGACATATAAGTTTGACAAATTCTTCTCTGACCAGGTGTTCTCCATTAGATCAGGTATCTTTTCAAATGGCCTGTCATGGGCCAGCTGTGGCCAACCTGCTCATGTAGATCTGCCTACCTGGAGTGAGTTTTGGTCAGTTTTGGAGGATGAGATGTTCCAGGTGATCTCTAATTTGCATCCCAACTGCTGTATACTGAACCTGGGGCTAACTTGGCTGCTTTTGGGCTGCAGCAAATACCTGGCTCCAGTGATTGATGAGATCGTCAGTGGATTCCTGAGGGAGGTTGTTTTCCATCTGTCCTGAAAAGGTGATGGTCAAACCCTCCTAAAAGGCTTTCCTTGAAACCCGACATTCTGGCAAATTACAGACCCGTTTCAAACCTCCTTTTTGGGGAAGGTTATTGAGAATGTGGTGGTTGACTAACCTGTGGATTGCCTGGACAGGGTTTTATGTGATAACGGAACTGCCAAAGGGCGATTGCTATTATGGCTAAGTCAGGGCACCAAAAATCTATTTTGGTGCTCTGACTCCCAAGCGCATAACAAAACGGGCACTGGGGACTTGCATTTTTATGTTTATGCAGGGGCTGTGCCCTCGTATCCCACTACATAAGGATTCTCAATTCCAGAGGGGTGTATGTCGGGGTGGGGCAAACATTAAAAAAAATTCAGGCCAAGTGCAACAAAACAAACCTGTGCCCAGACCTGAACCCAGCACCCTAGCCACCAAAGTTGAGAACTGACCCACTACACTATGGGGCCAGCTGAGCAGCCTACCACAGTGCCACACCTCAAATTCCCTCCACCCCCTCGCCGGCGTGCTCACTCCCACCCGATGCGCGTGCCTGTGGTGTGCTTGTTCCCACCTCCCCATCTGTGTGTGTACCTGTAGCGATTTCCTGTCACTACGGTCACCAACCCACCCCATCCAGTCACTGTAGCTGCCCGGTAACTACTGTGCTATGCACCACGATTGAGTCACCTTTCGGGGTCACTCAATCGGTCACGCACATCACGGTATACCCTGGACAGTTAGCACCATCACAGCACTAAGACCGTGTGACTTATGATATCCACCTAGTGAGGGATCGAGGACTTTGTTCCATATTGGTCCTTCTCGATCTCTTGTTGGCATTTGACACAGTTAACCACGGGTGCTGTTGGATCATCTGAGAACCGTGTGAGTATCACCTGCACTTTTTGCAGTAGTTTGAATCCTACATAACTGGCATAATGCAGCAGGTTGCCCTAGGACATTTTATCTCTGGGGTTCTGGGCTCTCCAGTGGGTTCCCTCAAGGCTTGATCCATGCTCCTGTGCTGTTTTCTGTGTACATGTTGCCTTTGAGGAGATCATTAGATGGTATGGGGTTGAGTTTCACAGCTATGCAGATGATACTCAGCTGTACAGGAACCTGTCTTGTTCTCCTGGAAAGAACCATGCGGCCGCAGTGTGGGGCAATGCCCTGCCAATATAAATTACTGGATGGCCTCAGACTGGTTATATCTCAACCCAGGGAAGACAGAGATCATTGGGATTGAGCTTAGTTGATGGGGTGCCTCAGCAATGGGAGATCTGGCTGCCCTTCCTATGTTGGGCAGCTAACCTCTTATTGCTGTTGGTACAGTTAAGAATCCCGGGGTCATTTTGGATCAAGGCTGATACTGGACCAGCAGGTGTTGGTGGTCCAACCTGGCTAATACTATCTTTATAATATCATCGGGATCAAACAGTAACTGGCTCCTGCTGACCTGGCAACGATCATTCATGGTTCCATTACCTCCAGGCTGGATTACTGCATTGCAGTGTATTTAGGGCTATCTGGAGGTTTAATGCAACTACTGCAACTGGTTTAGAATGCTGCAGCTCAGCTGGTGATGGGAACATCTCAGAGGGACCACATCATGCCAGCATTGTGTGCACTGCACTGGCTGCCTTTGTGATGGCACACAACTTCCCAGATATGGTTATTAACATACAAGGCCCTGCATGGTTTGGGACCTGACCACTTGAAAGATCTTCTGGTTTCTTACTCCCAACCCGACTGCTCTGCTCCATCGATGATGGCTTACTTGCTGTTCCATCATCCCATTTGAAACAATCAGAGGATAGAGCTTTTGGGGTTATGGCTCTGTTGCTTTGGAACTTCCTTCCAGGAGTATCCACTCTGCTGGCATGGTGGAGGCCTTTAAAAGATTACTTAAAATCTATTTATTTACTAGTCTCCAAAAGAGAAACAGCAGATGCGACATTTGGTTCACTTAGGGGTTAGACAGATTTGGGTTTAAAAACACTATTTTGAAAAGTTGCAACACTTCCACTGGTCTAACCCCGTCTGCACTCCATTTCAGTATTTTCATTTGCCAAAATATTAGTGCCATGTCCAACTTTAAATCAGCTTTATCAGTACTTGAGTCCAGAATGGAAGGGACATGTGTAATGATCCATTCTTTCATTTTCCAAACCAAGAACGCTGTCCATATCTTTCCTTTATTAAAGATTATGCAATTCCATTAGAATGTTAACTCTTGTCCCTGTAGTGTATTCATAAATCTATGTTTCTGTATAATTCAAACAACTGTGTAGCAATGTTAAAGTAATCAGGTTTTGGTGTTGGGATGAATTTTAACCCTTCGAGATACCTCCATCTGGACTGGAAGTCAAATCAACATCAGACAAATTTATTACTTCTTTTGGTGAACCATTCTCATTGATTTCCTCACAGATTTCTGATTCTGTTTTGCCTTCCCTCCCCCATCTTGTTTTCTTTTCTATGTTTTCCCCTAGGGTGGGAGCTGGGGTCGGTAGGTCACATTCACTACCCCTTCCGCCAACCCTTAAAAAAGTTGCTAACCCTCTGGGCTCAGATCAACTGTGTCACTATCAGATGCAGCATTCCCTCTACTGGTATATTTTTCTTTTGATTATTTTGTTATTTTACCAAAATCTCCTACGGTTTCTTGAGTACCCTCTACTGTGACTTCCAAATCTCTCCCAACTGTAGACTTGCTCATTTTTGAACTCTTTAAGTCTCTGATGAACTTATTTCTTTCTTAGATATTTCTCTCGAGTTTCTCCATCATTTAGTTTGATTTCTAATCCTGCAAAATCTGTGTTGTTTCTACATTCGTTTAACTCTTTTTCAGTTCCAAACTTTATTTCTGTACTTCCACCAGAGTCATGTTATCCTCCTTAATTAGGATCAATCAATCAATCATTATTTATTTATAAAATAGCACTGTTCCATAACCATAGTGCTAGTACAAACCATAAAATCCATAAAACAATTACCTTTATGAAAACAGCTGCAGCAGATCAAATAAAATCAGAGAATGCTAAACTAAATAAATGCATTTTTTACTCAGATTTAAAGCTCTCTACCGTCAAGTACTGTCGAATCCAGTGAGGTGAGAGAATTCCACAGGGATGGGGCTGAAAATTCAAATGCACAGGCCCCAGATGACTTTAAACGAACCCTGGAATCTCTAGCAATCCCTCATTGGTGGAGCAAAGTGTCCAGAAGGGGTAATAAGGATGAAGAAGATCTTGTAGATGACTTGGACCCTGTCTATGTAGGGTCTTATAGGTCAGTAAACCGACCTTAAAGGTGATCCGCCACTGAATAGGCAGCCAGTGCAGATCGTGCAGCACTGGCGTGACATGACAGCTATGAGGCAGCCCAGTCAACAGCCTAGCTGCTGCATTCTGCACCAGCTGCAAGCAGCGGATATCAACTCCTGGTAGCCCTAGGTACAGGGCATTACAGTAATCAAGACACGAGGTTACAAAGGCATGAGCCAGAACTGGTAGGTCATCGGGTGGAACTAGGTACCCATAAACACAAATCTACAGTAATTCAGGGCATTTCCCACATCTCCTTGTGTCTGAATTTTGTTGGTTCTAAAGAAAACTTAATATTATTGGTCCCCTGGACATCCTTTTTAACCTCTGTGTTTTTTTAAGGTGGACCTGTTGTAAATCAATCTGGTTTCAGTATTTTATTTGTCCTCTAATTTAAAAACAAGCTTTTCAAATCCATTACTTCTGCTTCAGTTAAAGTAACATCCTCTGTATAATAAAATATCTGCTTAGCTCTAAGCCTCTTCTTAAGCTCCTCATCCAAGGGTAGCATATTAGAGTGCCCCAGAGGTTCAAATCTTGCAGCCGTTACTTCATATACTGCCTCCATATTATTATCAAATCCCAGGCCATTTCCTGAACATGGACACAAGACAGATCCATTTTAAAATGACAAACTCTAGGATACGGCAGTTATACCATGCAAAAAGATGTACACAGCCAGCTCATGTGTAACCCACTATTGCAGTAAGGAACACCTTTCATAAGAACATACATTCTGCACTCTGAGATGCTGCACCTGCTAAGGAGCCCAGATGCAGACTGTGACCTAGGGCAAAACAGTTTACAACAATCATGTGTCAATCCCAAATGTTTGCCACTTGCATTGCTGTTGTACCAGATTTTACTTGTACAGGTACACATTTTTATTATATATTTACCAGGATAGACCAGGTGAGATGCAGTATCTCATTTCAGGAGATGTCCTGCTTTTACACATGTCAAGATTCTGTTTACCCAGGAAAGGCCAGCTGAGAGGCAATATCTAACTTTCAGTGGGCTCCCATTTGACCCCAAGTTTCCAACAGTCTTTTATGACCTGATGTTATGATCAAGACAGGAATATTTTAAATCCAATCCAAGGTGATTTTGCAGTGCAACTGTGAAAACAAGTTTTGGAGAAGATTTAAACATGACACCTGTCATGTTCAGAAGGTGGGGTAACACAAGGGTTATGCTGAACATTAGTGGCCAAATCTGCAAAAATAAAGTTATGAGTAAGCGGTGGAACAATTCAACATTTCTTCACAACTTAGTTGTTCTTTTACATTTGACCCAAATTTTCACCATAGTCTTTTATTACAACCCCTTCTGAATATGATAGGTGTCATTTATAGAGAGTGGCCAAAACATTATTTCATTCCACAAGTGTGAAAATCACATTTTAGCCAGGATCTAAAAAATGACAGCTGTCATGTTCATGAGGTGGTGTGAAAATGGCTATGTTGAAAATCTGGGGTAAAAATATTGAACATTATTAAAAGTATGAGTGTGCATTGAAAAATTTAAATGTCGTTCATAACTTTGTTATGATAACTTGCTCTGCCTTTTCCCATAGGAAACCATGGAGTAATTTGCCGTTATAAAGAGCATTTATAACAGCAAACACGTGCCCTTTCCCGATTCCGCATGCCCTGCTGCACCTTGTCCCTTCAATCACCGACAGCATGTTTTCCACGGAAGACTGAACCGCCATTTGGACTCGACGGTAAGTGGCAATTTAAAAGAATATCTGCAAGGAAATGTTAAGTAGTCCTACTACAAGTGAATTTTTTTCTTCAAAAACAAAAACGAGCAGTGAGACAGGCAAAGCACACTGAAATGTAACCATGCTAGAGCCTTTGGGAACCTTCATTTTATATAATTGCTGTGGTGAAAAAGGCAAACCAGCAATTATATAAAATAAAAATGAATTGGGGTGTATAAACTCGAAGTTTGCACACACACCCTCGGGGCTAGATGCTTTTGATAAACCCTCAAGCTTCACTCTTGGGGTTTATAGCATCTAACCCCTCGGGTGTGTAAACTTCTTATCACCCTGACCCATACTATTCTATATGTTTTTATTATTTGTACCCACATTTTCACCATAGTCTTCTTATGACCTCACCTCACGAACAAGGGTTGAGAAAATCTTTAAATCCGCCTGAAAGGTGATTTTGTGCAGTTACTGTGAAATTACCTTTCAGGAAGGATTGCATAATTTGACCACATTTGTTCATGAGGTGGGGTCTAAAAACCATGTTGAAAATCTAAAGAAAATATTTAAAAAATGACCAAGTTATGAGGACAAGTTCAAAACCCATTGAAAGACATTAAACTGTATACCTGATTTCCCAGTTCCCAGTCCAACACTGAAGAGTGAAGATGCTTTCCAGTCCAGAAAGGATTACAGCATTGGACCCCTAGTAAGTAAAGGGTGGGTGTGTGCGGGGTGGTGGGTAGCACCGGACCAATAGTGACACACCTCTCAAAACCCATTATCATTCCAATATGTTGCCCTTGTGCAAGCAGAAAAGAACATAAAAAGCTACAGTTACGTAAGAACTTACCATAACAGTAGATCTTCGAGAGAGGCTCTTGCAGTAGGTAATCACCTTGAGGACCATGCACCACCATGCATCAGTACCACATGGAAACTTTAGCCAACAGTATTTGACCGAGGACTGCCCACCAGACATCAAGTTGCTGTCGTTAGTGTGACCCTATATAGTGGGTGGTCCCGCCAACTTCAGTTCTCCTGCGACCTCTGAGGATGTGCAACAGGAGAAAGGACAAGAGCTCCTGGAGCTCAGAATGAGCCCATAAAGAAGAGAGCAGAATACAGTGTGGAGATGGAGGGAGGGAAAAAGGTTACCTACTGCAAGAGCCTCTCTCAAGATTTACTGTTACAGTAAGTTCTTATGTAACTGACCATCATATGTACACATATATATGTAAGGTGCCACAGTTCAGCTATATGCAGATGATACCATCATCTGTCGCTCCTCTCAGTTATAGACCAAATCAATGGGACCTTGCCTCAAATTTTCTTCCCTTGAAGCTTATTTCCAATGTAATCATCTGTTCTCAACTCAAAGAAAACAAAATGCATGGTTTCACTTATCACCCTGTACAAAAGCCTAATCTCCCTACCCATAGCATCTCACTCTAAAGGGTTAATCCTTAGAGGTAGTCCATACCTTTAAGTACATGGGTTTACCTTGGACTCTGCATTCTCGTTCAACTCCATGTCTCTACCACTGTCAAAATCTCAACCAGAAACTCAGACTCCTCTATCATATTTGTCCTCACTTCACACTTGCCTTTTGCCAAAATATAGCTTCTGCATCCCTCCTTCCCCTACTATCCTATGCTGTTCCCTCCTTCTTTTGCTAATTCCTCCTCCTGACCCTCCCTCTCAGGCATATCATAGGGTCGGCCGTTTTGCCATGGCGTGTGCCACGCTCTCATCATTGTGATATTCTCGCCTCTCTGGGTGGTTTTCCTATGAAACAAAACTGAGATATTCCTCCTTGTGTCTCATGTTCAAGCTTGTCCACAAATTCACCCCTCCTTGCCTCAGAGAACTTATATGCCTCTGACAAGCACCATGCACACTTGTCTGCCTCTCTCCCCTTCTCATCGTTCCCAACCTATGTCTTGCTGTCTCCAGACACTCCTTTTCATATGCTCTCACTGACTGAAACTCCCTCCCTCCCTCCATTCTGTCCTGCTCCTTCCTCTCACAATTTCAGCCTTATCTGTCTGCCTTTCTGTCTACCTCTGCTGCCTGCTCTTGCTTTTGTGAAGGTGCCTACCTAGAAACTCCTCTACCCTACCTTTTGCTGCCTCCTCCTATCTCATTCTTTCTCCCTCAACCATCGCTCCACCTAGCATAATATAGGATTACTTTATGTGTAAAATCTCTTATCCTAACCATTCCATGTATGTTACTTATATGTATACTATGTTCATTTGTCCCAGAACTGCCCTGTATATAGCTTTCTGCTCTATTTTAGGCTTGCATCAGGCATTAGACTTCGTATATCATTCTCCAAGATAATTTTTTTAGTCAATTGTTTGTATACTTGTAATGTTTTATGACATTTACTCTGCCTATTACCTACTTTGTAACATGAGAACTGCACTGTTGTTGTACTCTACCTACATGGATGATTCTGACCCCAGGTCACCCCTGAAAAAGGGACTGTAATTGTCTCAGTGGACTTACCGGTTAGCAAAACTCAAATAAAATAAATAAAATCTTATTTCAAGAGGGCTCTTGCAGTAGGTAATCACCTTGGGTCCGAGTCCGAAGCAGTGTAAATCAGAAGAAAAACTGAAACATGGGAGGCAGTAATGAAAAACCTGCTAAAGGCACAGGAAATTATGACAGGAGACCCTGAAGCACAGCTAGGCCAAAACCTGCCCTGCACCTAGAAGCAATGTCCAGACTGTAATGCTTTGTGAAAGTGTGGACTGAACTCCAGGTAGCTGTGGTACAGATGTCAGGGGCAGATACATTCCTGAAATAAGCAGTAGCGGCAGCTATACCCCTAGTGGAATGCCCTTAACTTCCCCTGGGAGGTTTTACCATACTTCTGGTAACAAAAAGTAATGCAGTTTGCCAGTCATTTGAATAAACATTGTTTAGTAACTGCTGCACCTTCCCTCTTGGGTGCAAAAGAAATTAAAAGCTGATCTGATTTTTGGACAGACTTTGCCTTGCTAGTGTATATCGAAGATTCTATGAACATCTAAAGTGTGAAAAGCACTTCTCCCCACTGGAATGCTCAGGGTAGTACACTGGTAGTTGAATCGACTGATTCAATGTAAACTCAGAAACTACTTTAGGTAAAAACTTAGGGTTGGTACACAAATCCACCTGGTCTCTGTGAAAAATTAAAAAAGCTCCTTACAAATCCGGGTCTGAAGCTTTGAAATCCTTTGAGATTAAGTGACTGCCACTAAGAAAAGCACTTTCCAGGATAAATAGCATGTTACAAGAACCAGCCAGTTCAAAGGAGGCAGGGTCAACTTTTCCACAATAAAATTAAGATCCCACGGTGGCATGGGGCTGCGCACTGGGGCTTGAGGTGCAAAATCCCTTTAGGAAAGTCTTTGAGACTTCCAACTGTGCTTGTGTCCTGCCATCCACCAAAGTATGGTAGGCAAAGACAGCCAACAAATGGACCTTCAGCGATGAATAGCCTAGCCCAACTCATAGAGGTGTAGGAGATATTCCATGACCGACAGAGCAGGGCACAAGAAGAGTCTCAACCTGCAGGGGCACAAATGGAAAAACACTTCCATTTCATGGCATAAGTGGTCCTCATAGATGGCTTTCTAGCTTCCATGAGTACCTGAGCCACTCTGAAAGAGACTCCAAAGCATGAAGCAAGTATATCCTGAGGTGCCACGCATGAAGGTGAAGGGACTTCAGTCCCAGATGGACTAGTGCCCCCTCCTCCTAGGTCAGGAGGTCTTTGCAGAAAGGCAGAGGAACCGGAGGCTGTACTGCTAGCTGCTGAAGGAGGAACCAAACCTGATGAGGCCAAAGGGGACAAACAGAACCATGTGGGCCCCCCCACCTGTAGCAGGCAGTGCCCTCTGCAGAACCGGAAAGGGAGGAAGGCGTGCAAGTACCTCCTGGCCAGCAAAGAGATAGCGTGACTCACCAGAAAACACCATGCACTGGAGAGAGCAACAAATTTGGATAGTTTTGTACTGTATGGGGAGGCAAATAGATTAGTTCCAGCGACCCACAGGTCAAAGATGGAGTCAACCATCTCTTGCTTGAGCTCCCGCTCATGGGATCTTACTGTAGTGCAGCTGAGACTATACACTAGGACATTTTGCACGCCTGGAACGTGGATGGCTGTGAGGTGAATCTGATGCAGAACAGCCTAATTCCACATCCACATCACTTCCCTGCCTAGGGGAGTGCGAGCAGGGTGCCTCCTGCTTGTTGAGATACCAGACCATACACATGTTGTCCAATTGGACTAGCAGAGTTCCCGGAGAAGCAGGTGTTGGGAAGCTTGAAGAGCGTGCAACGCTGCCCTCATCTCCAACACATGATGTGCAGAGAGACTCCACTAGGGACCGTGTGCCTTGAGTCCTGTGGTCTCCCAAATGAGCACCCCATCCCATCCCTGATACACCTGTTGTCAGGGTCTGGGTGGGAGGAAGGACTGAAAAGGGGCCCCTTGGTGAGATTGGAAAGATCCTGCCACCACAAGAGATCCCTCTGCATAGAATCAGAGACCATGACCAACTGGTCCAAGTCATCCAACCTCTGATCCCACTGAGCCCTGAGCCTCCACTGCGATATGTGCATGTGAAGCTTGGCTAAAGGCAGTGTGGGATGACTGCTGTCATTAGGCCAAGTAGCCAAGAGATTGACCTAGCCAAGACCTTCCTGCTGGAGGCCACCATATGGGACTGCTTCTGCAGGGTTTCCACCCTGTCTGAAGGAGAAAAACCATACCCTGAACTGTGTCCAACACTGCCCCAATGAATTGCAGGTGTTGGGAAGGAACAAGCTGGGACTTTTGAAAGTTTACAGTAATCCTAACCTGATGAAACAGGTCCAGGGTTGCAGATAGGGAGAATTCCAATTGTTCCCTCAATGGGGCTGACAGAAGTCAGTCATTGAGGTAAGGAACACACAGTGATCCTGATGCCTCAGGGCCACCACCACCACTGCCAGACCCGTGAAAAACCGAGTGCCGAGGAAAAGCAAGGGCAGAGCCCTGAATTGGTAATGTTCCCCTGGAAGGAGAACTGTAGGAAGTGATGATGGACCCTGAATATAGGGATGTGCAGGTAAGCATCCTGCATGTCCAGAGCATAGAGCCACTGACCCTTGCTCAGGAGGGGCAGCAGACCTGGGAGGGTCAACATCCAGAACCTTTATACTGTAGTTACAGGTTCAGAGTGCTGAGGTCCAGAATGGGACACATATCTCCCATCTTTTGGGGACCAGGAAGAAGTGGGAGTAGAAACCCTTTCCTACCACATGTAGACTTTACAAGCAGCATCGGTAAGCCTTAAATTCCAGTGTAAATAAAGGGACATCAGTAATAACATACAGTTTCACTTAGGATCTGCAGTCACAATATTCATAACAGTAGTTCTAATTGTTTCACTTATCCCAGCAGCAATACTTGAACATAAAACAGATTAACTGAAGTTGTACCTGGTCAATAATAATTATTGTTGTGAGATTACAACTTAAATACTGACAATGGCTGATACATTAATGACTTCAGAAGGAGACTGGAGTTAAATGCACTTCCTGTGAAATGTACAAGATTTAAAAAAAAATTCCATTTTAAATGTGATAAATGTATGCAAATTGAATCACTAACCAATTAAATTAGTCTTTTCAATTCAAGAATGGCTGATCTGGAATCCAGCCAAGGGCTATGACAGCCAGATTCCAGGTTGATTTTAGCAGCTCTGGTTATATGAAAGAAAAGGCAACAACCGATACAAAATGTAACCAATTGGATGAGGGTCAGTCTGTAAAAATGACAAACATAGTTCCCATTGAGCATATGACCCTACTTATAAATAACCACGGTCCAGATGCAAATAAAAAGGGCAAGAGAAATAGAAATATCCGACAGTTCTGATGAATAATGGTACATGGTCCAGAATGCAAAAGCAGCCAAAGGGCATAAGGCCAATACCTCTACCATCCCATTATATAATCATTTTGATCTACTTATACCACTAACAACAGGAGTTGAACCCATTACCTCAGTATCAAGTGAATCTAACCCATTATAGTCCATAGGAAATCCTGCCCATACTGTTGAGAAATCCATAGATTCACTTCAACTGACATTAGTATCAGATAATAGCATAGGCAATAATTCCACACAGGGTTCACTACTAGTCTTACAAGATATGAGCTCTGCAAATACCTCAATTAATGTTAATACACCCATGGAGGTTGTCAGATGTGTGACCACCAAATCACCAACTATATGTGTACTCAGGATTCAACTGTACAACACCTTGATAGAGCTGTGTGTAATCCAGACAAAACTCATTGTACATTATCTAGTTTTACAGGTGCATGAGTGGCAGACATCACATTTATGACTAATATCATTGATAAAATGATATGCCCTTGTAATTGTACATGCTGGAGCAAATTATGTATTTCATGATTCAGTTAGAAGAATTAAACAGGATTTAGTATCTCTCACAAACAAACTCATTGATCTGGGCTGTGAAATTGCCTATCAGAGATTCTTCCTATACAAAGCATCAGAGTACATTAATTGTAAGATTAAAGTATAAATGAATGGATGCATAAATGGTGCATGAAGCAAGGATAAAGTCTATTACACATTGGGAAGAGTTTTATGATCATACAGAATTTTACTGTGGAGATGGTTTGCATTTAAGTAGAAAGGATGTACCCTTCTAGGAAAAAAATTACTTCATTTATTATTAGTACTTTAGACTAAATATTCAGGAGCAAAGCAAAGCAAGCAAAGCAAATTTTATTTATAAAGGTGCTTTTCCAGCGTTCAAAACACCTGTACGATATAACACTATAACATATTTAAAACAGTTTTTAAATAATTTAAGACATATAATTATAAAACCGCTTATGTCCCCATAAAAGCTGTCACAAAGGATGTTTTAAGTAATTTTTAAATCCCTCCACAATCAAGCTTTCATGTATCTGACGAGGTAGAGAGTTCCACAGGGTTGGTGCCATATGAACATACAAAATTTGCCAGCAGATAAAGGCCTAGAGGTCTATCAAGTCTGCTCGAATGTGCAGCT
This sequence comes from Neoceratodus forsteri, assembly GCA_016271365.2. Taxonomy (NCBI): domain Eukaryota; kingdom Metazoa; phylum Chordata; order Ceratodontiformes; family Ceratodontidae; genus Neoceratodus; species Neoceratodus forsteri. The sequence continues at coordinate 555,457,698 of CM057452.1, read as the reverse complement.
AGCACCCTTATTCTGCAGCTGCCCTCCCTTCCACCCTTCCCTTCATTAACCCTCCCCTTGTCCTGTCCCATCCTCGTTTGAAGCAGTCCACTGTTCTACTGCATACCACTTCAGCAGGTAACGATTCCACCCAGCCACCACCCTCTCTGTAAAAAGTGTCTCCTCATCTCCTCCTGAACCTTCCTCGCTCCAGTCTCATATCATGGCCCCTGGTGGCCCTCCCTCCCTACTTTGAACAGCCCTCTGTACCCGTCTTGTTTATTCCTTTCATGTATTTAAAGGTTTCAATCATGTTACCCTGTCTCTCCTCTCCTCCAGTGAGTACATGTTCAACTCCTTCAACCTCCTCTCATATGATAAGTCCCCCAGCCTCTTGATCATCTTTGTCACTCCGCTGCATCCCTCCAGTAACTAATGTCCCTCTTCAGATACGGACGCCAGTACTGCACTCAGTACTCCAGATGTGGTCTAACTAATGACCTATACAGTGGCAGAATCACCTCCTCCTCCTCGAGGATATACCCTTGCAATACAACCCAGCATTTTGTTGGCCTTTGCAGCTGCCTTCCTACATTGTGCCGAGTTGTTCATTGACCCTGTAATGAGACACCCAGATCCTTCTCCTCCTCTGTCTGGGCTAGCTGCCTCCCCTAGCTGGTAACTCCTCTTTGAGTTCTTCATCCTAAAATGCAGCACCTTGCACTTTTGGCATTAAAGCCAGTTGCCAGGTGTCTGACCAGGTTTCAAGCTTTGCCAGATCATGCTGCAACCCTGCCATCTCCTAGGTCATCCACCACTCGCCTACCTAGGTATCATCAGCAAACAGACTGATCTTGCTCTTGATGTCCCATGATATGTCTGCAATGAATATCCCAAACAACACTGGTCCCAACACTGAGTCCTGCAGAACACCGCTCGTCACTGCCCTTGCGTGTGAGAGCTCCCCACCCACCACCCTCTGTTGCCTTCCCTGCAGCCAGTTTCCTACCCATCTCACCAGCTTTGCACCCGCCCCTGTGCCTACTAACTTCCTTCCAAGCCTTCCATGTGGCACTGAGTTGAATGCCTTACTGAAGTCCAGATATAGGACATCCACTGCATGGCCCTGTCCAGTTGCCTAATTACCCAGTCATAGAACTTGACCAGGTTGGTTTGGCAGGATCTGCCATTGAAGCCATGCTTTCTGCTGTCCTGTAGTCCTTTGGCCTCTAGAAGGGCCACCAGTCTCTCCTCAGGATAGTCTCCATTAGCTTACCCACGATGGATGTAGAGGCTCACTGGTCTGTAGTTTCCCGGTTCATCCTTGGGGCCACTCTTGTGCCATAAAGGCAAAGGATCTTCCTCCAAATATCTTCAAATCAAATTCTCCTAGGAACCTCCAGCAATCCCTCTCCAGAGGATCGGAGTGAGAGGAAGGGACACTAGGGAGAAAGGAGGTCTTTCAGGTACTGGGGTCCTGGCTCATGTAGGGCTTTATCGTCAGCAAAGTGACCTTGAAAGGAATACGCCATTGTATGGGCAGCCAGTGAAGTTCGTGACAGCACAGGTGTTATATGACTGGATCTAGGGGTTCCAGTTAACAACCTGGCCACTGCATTCTGCACTAGCTGCAAACGGCAAATATCCACTCCTGGTATCCCCAGGTAAAGAGTATTACAGTAGTCCAACCAAGTGGTGACAAAGGCGTGGATCAATGTTTGCAGATCCTCGGACGAACCAGATGCTTCACCCTAGCAATGTTTCTGAGGTGATAAAAGGCAGACTTGGCTATGGTTGACACCTGAGCTTTCAGAGTCAGACCTTCGTCAAACACCACCCCTAAATTACGCACCTGGTTTGAGGCCCTGAGCAGGTTACCACCAAGTTGTAAGCCAGATGGCATCCCTGCCATGACCCAACCATCCTCAGATCTGGGTCCACAACCAACACCTCAGTTTCTCTGGGTTTAACCTCAGCCAGCTAGCACTCATCAATTCTGTATCTCCTGCAGGCAGTTATTAAACACCAAGACAGTATCATGCTCCTGGGCAGGTACAAAGGACATGTACAGCTGAGTATCATCTGCATAGCAGTGAAAACTCAGCTTATGCCACTAATAATGTCCCCAGTGGTAGCATACACACTGTGAACAACATGGGGAAAGTACAGAACCCCGCAGTATCCCACAGGAAGACTATGAGGGATGAGGAATAAATTCCGATATTATCCTCTGCAATCTTACCCCTAGGAAAGTTCAAGAAAAATTGAGGACTGCCCCTCAAGTCCACAAAAGAACATGAGCATTCCAGCAACACCCCATGGTCCACATGTCAAATGCTGCTGAGAGACTGAGGAGACCCAAGATGGAACAGGCTGCCCGATCTCTTGCTACCAGGACATCATTAAGTACTCACACCAGGGCAGTCTCAGTGCTCTGGCTTTTCCGGAAACCAGACCGGAGAGGGTCATAGATATTATGGCTGACTAGATGGTGGTCCAGCCACAGGCGACCACCTTCTCAATCACCTTTCCACAAAAGGTAGGTTGGAGATTGGTCTGTAATTGGCAGGGCAGTCTGGGTCCAGGAGGGCTTTTTCAGCAGCATTCTAACCACTGCTATCTTTAAGGGATCAGGAAAGATCCCTCTCTCCAAGAAACCCAGACTATCTGAGCTAGAACAGGGCCAATAATCTCAACACAACCCACCAAAAGGTGAGTTGGGCCGGGTCCAAATTACAGCAGGTTGGTGCAAAGCCTGGACGATCCTCACTATACCATAACTACTGGCAGGCTAAAGGTAGACCAGACAAACGAGAGTGTTAGTACCACTCAGAGGCCACTATCATGCCATATGGGAAGGCATTGTCTGATCTCTGTCCTGATATAGGACACCTCATCAGCAAAGAACTTGGCAAACTCTTCACACTTTTCCTGTGACAACGCTTCTCCAGTTGTAGACAGACTGGATAGCACAGTCTATCCACGGTCTGGAAGAGCTGAGCTGGTCTGTTCTTTGCTGCCACAATTTCCTGGACAGGAACTCTGCCTTCTTATCAGAAATTGCTGACTGATAGACCTCATAATGGTCCATCAAGCTAAGTCTGTCCAACTCCAGGTGAGTTTTCCTCAGTGTCTCTCAACCTTCGCCCTTACCTCCTTAACTCCCGTAGTGCCCCATCAAACCATGGGACACCAGGGTGAGAGGTCAAAGAAGCGAACCTAGAACGAGATAATAACATCCAGGGCCCTCACTACTGCCCTATTATAAGCCAGCACCAAGGGCCCTGGGTCACTACTATCTATTAGAATTTCCAAAAGGTCCAGTACCGACATAAGGCCTTCAGGGCATTACCTGTCTTAGGTCAGTACTGTATCATTTCCTTGGGGTAGGCCCTTTTGGGGATCGAAAATAAACCTCAGGGCGTGATGGTCTGACCATCCAACCGGATCCACCTCCATGTCGCAGACTCCATCCCCAGGTGGACCACCAGGTCCAACGTGTGCCCTTTCTGTGTTGGAGGTAAAACCCATGTCAGGCCCAATGAATCCAACAGTTGGAGGAGATGCTGTCCAAAATGTGAGAGTTCATCATTGACCCAGGCATTGAAGTCCCCAGAATTAACCATCTAGGGGACCCAATACCATGTCAGTGATGAAGTCTGCAACCTCCTTCAGGAAAACCTTCCATCTCCAGGTGGACGGTAGATGAGAAGGATCTTGAGTCCTCCACCCATAACAGCCATGCACTTGAAGGGGTTGATGCTCCCACTGGCACTTACCTGAGGTTCAGTTCCTGTCTAAAACAGACTCGACTCCCACGCCCTCTGGTCCACTCTCAGGCAGTGTATCACTGAGAACCCAGCCAGAATTGCAGCAGCCAAAACAGGTCCTGCTTTTCATCTAGCCAGGTCTCGGTGATGCCTACTAAAGCTATTAAATCTGCAACTACTGCAGTCTTATTTTTGATTGATCTGGCATTGCTTAACACCGCCCGAAAGAGAGGGAGTTCCGTAGATGACCACAATACCTGTCTGAACTCTTCAGAACCCTTGGGTATGGGCACCAGACAAAGAGGTCCTCGATTCTGGTCCCATTTTGTCCCAGGGCACCTCCTAATCCTATTCATTCACCCTTCCCATCCCCCAAGGCCTCCAGGACCTGAGTATCTTGCCTTCTGAATATCCCTAAAGCCTACATCTATAGTAGACTTGTGGTGGAAGGGACACTTGAAAGAATGCAGGTCCTCAGCCTCGAGGGGAGTACTGCTTGACCATGGTAATATCCCCTGACACATTTCTCAGGAACGTAGTCTTATCTATATGACACACACACACACACACACACAATAACTCACTGTTCACTAAATAAGATTTTCTAATTAAAACACTTCCAAACTACCTTCCCACTCGACGCTCTTTCCTCAAACACCATCTTCCATCCCCACAGTACCCCTTAACCAAAATACAACTCACAAAATGAATTCTGTCATTAAATCATAAACCTTCTACTTTGTTCCCAAAACAAAAAGAAAACAAGACATCAAGGGGTCCTTTATCAAAATGTTCCAGTGGGTAAGTGAGAATATTCTGCTCTCTGTGCTCTCACCACAGAAAAACACAGTCTCGACCCCACAATCCCCTCTCACAGGATGCAGGGCACACAACATGAGGTAGTAGTAGCAGTTGATAATCTTAATAGTCTCACATTAGAGTCTTTTCTTTAAAGTGCAAGCAGTTAAATGTATAATAAAATATTTGAGATACAAGTCAGCAGTTCAGCAATAGCAGATGCTTACATTTTTAGTTATAGAATTTAAAACGACATCACCTTTGACAAAAATTACAGTGACCAGATCCAGGTAAAGGAAAAGAGCCTCCAGAGTCCTGGGGTTGAAATCTTACTCTGATCCAACTGAGTTCCTCTGCTGTTGGTGCCTCTTCTTGGGTCTTCTCTGATTCATTAGAAGGTCTCTGGGACCATCTCTTTGGGAACAGAATGGGGCCTCTCTTCAAAAGACCCTGAGGCTACCCTGAGGTGCTTAGGACCACCGCACCCTCCGTTGGGTTTGGCAACAGTTCACCCCATCAGGTCTCAGAGAATCTCTTGCCCTCCTTCCCAGAGAACCCCTAGTGGCGCACTTATCCAGATCTTCCAGAATCACCAGGACCAGAACACAAGATAGTCAAAATTGATGGAAAAGTCAACCTCACAGCATGTTCCAGGATCCGGTGGTGCAAAGGCACAGTAGTCCCTGTTCACAGTCCACCTGGACTCTCACCCCAAGGAAACCGCACTCAGGGAACTCTGCAACAGTTCCATTCTGCTCCACTCCTTCATCACATCAGACTCCTTCCTCCTTGGAACTTGAAACACCTTTCCGATGTTGTCAGGTCAGTTTATTACAGTTCCTCAGGTATAGTTGGATTATTATATGCCTCCGTGTACTGTCTCTTCTTTTTAGGGAGGAAAATATATTATGTATAGGCTCCCTAGTGCCTGATTTGCTCGTGTTTTCGGGGCCAAGCCACACACCTAGTGTACACTCAGGTCATGAGCATTTTCACCCAACTATGCTCAGAGTTATCTAACTTGCTTTCCTCCCTATCTTAATACTGCTCACTACAAACAAAAAAAATCAAATCAAAAATAAAACAAAGATAAAACAATCTATTTAACCTAAACACTGCTAAAATTCTCTTAAAAAGCTGCTCCACTATTAGCTCAGCGCTCATTCCAGCAGGCATCTTGAATCAGTAGAAGAAGCAGGAGAAGCAAGTAATTATAGCATCTCTTAACAAAACTTTGTAAATCCAGAAACCCTTTGCTAAACCATATATACATCATGGGATAAATGCTCTATTATAACACAAGAAGTTTGACCAATAAAATTGACAAACTTAAACACATTTTAATAAATCAAGATATAGCAATCTGTGGAATCACAGAAACTTGGTTTAAGGAAGGTGATTGGGGCATGGATATCCCAGGTTATATAAGACACTCAAAGGTCGGAATCATAAAAAAGGTTGAGCGGCATAGTCTTATATATGTCTAAAAAGTACACATCACATTTTCTGGACTCTAAACAAGCATTGTTTCTGAAGTAGAAATTTTATGGGTTCAAATAACTCTGCCACATTAAAATCTTACGAGTGGTCTAGAATACCGAGCACCAAATCTGGATAGCGATCAGAATGAGAAATTCTTGACTATTTTAAAAAGTATGGAAGTATCAACAGACTATATCCTCATGGGTGACTTCAATTTCCCAAACATTAATTGTGCCACCTTACAGGCCTCATAGCCAGTGGAAAATACATTTCTTGAAATAGCCCTAAACCAAAATTTAGAACAATTAGTTTTGGAGAACACTCAGGAAATAACTTACTAGACCTGGTTTTAACTAATAATGAAGAGGATGTCACTAATCCACTCGTTATAGAACCATTGGGTGACAGTGACCATAACATGGTAAAATTTATCATTACTATATCAATCGAACTAGTCAAGGCGTCATTATAATAAGAAATTTTAGTAAAGCCAACTACAGAAAAATAAGGTACTTCTTTGCTACCTGAGATTGGGAAAGGATTTGAGTAATAAAACCTGACTACAACCTGGGACAAGATTTTAGAAAAATTATTATATTGTATCAACAAATGGATACCTACTAAAATGAAATATAAAAATGTTCATATGGTACCTGTCTGGTGCAGCAAGAAGTTAAAATGACATAAAAAAAAAAAGAAAAGTTATAAAAAATATAAAGGCAACCAACAGACTCAAATTGGAATTTGTATTTGAAAATCTGGTGACAAAAGTCCATAAAATGACTATTTTGTGAGTGTGCATTCATGATTTCCATACACTCGTAGCGTCAAGGATTTGTAATATTTTCACTAAGAGTTTCAACATTGTCAGTTTTGCACACCTCCTTATGAACAGTACAGCTGTCATTGTTCCGTCCTGCCCAAAATGTTTTCACACAATCACGTGGTCGCTGTAGGAAATCAACATTCAGGGCAGAATAAGAAAATCATAGTGACAGTGTTCATGAGTAGAGGTCGTAAAATGCCTATGCTGAAATTCTGGTGAAATTATTCTACTAAGTAACTGTTACGAGTGTCGTTGTGCATTTTCCACATATGCTCATACGTTCGAGCATTTTTAATATTTCCATTCCAGATGTTCAACACTGCCTTCTCTCACACCTCCCTATGAATGGTACAGCTGTAATTTTCACATCCTGCCTGAACTATGTTTTTGTACATGTGGCACAGAATGGCTTGGTTGCTGTGAGAAATAAACTTCAGGACAGATTAACAAAATCACAGTGTCACTATTCATGAGCAGAGCCTCAAGTGCTATCATGAGGTGGGGGTCACAAAAGACCATGTTGAAAATTTGTAGTGCAAATACTAACAAACACCAAGGCATTAGGGTTTCAAATCACAACGCCTACCAACCCAACCCATGGTGGGGCTCCAGTGCCTCATCTTTTCTGAACCACAGGCACATCTTCACTCTTCAAAGCCAGATTGTGAATTGAGGAAACAGGTATGCACTTCACTGTATTGCACCGGGAATGTGAACTTGGTGGCATAACTTGTTCTTGCTGCTGGGAACTGTAGTCCTACCAATCTGTGCATACCAGCATCAATTCCAAACGACAAACTTTGGCATTGACAAATGATTGTTTGAATTAGTAAGTGCAGCCCTGGATAATGGACTAACTAACAGTAGATGTAATATATCTAGACTACTCAAAAGCATTTCACACAGTGTCTCACAAAATTTTAATTGAGCAATTATTAATTAAATTCAAATTCCAAAGCAACATCATAAAATGGATTGTCTAATGGTTAACAAACTGTAAACAAAGAGACTTTTCAATATCTTGATATCCTCAGTGCAAACCACCGGTAAAACATGGACAGTTAAATATGCTGATGACTGTAAGCTAGGCTGCATAGTCAATAACATACAACCAACTGTAGATCTGTAAGATAACCTAAATCAACTAGAGCAGTTGGCACAGAATAACAAATGAGCTTTAATATAAACAAATGTAACGTCATGCACCTGGGTCATAGTAATATCAAGAATACCTACAAAATCAACAATATTCCCCATACAAAGAAACAAACAATGAGAAAGATATGGGGTGGTAATACACAACAGTTCTATTGATACCCATAATAGGACAACTGTTAAAAAATACCAGAGCATTTTTTTTATTATTTAGTTGTTTAACCAGGTATAGCACACTAAGCTGAAAGCTTTTTACAGGAGCAACCTGGGAGCACAAGGAAGTTAAGTGACTTGCTCAGGGTCACACAGTATTCAAGTGGAAGCTGTGGGATTCAAACCCAGGTCTGGTCTGCTGGATGTCACCAAATTTGCAGCTCAGAGCCTGAGACCACTACGCTATACTGCCTCCTGTTATTATTATTATTATTATTATTAGAATTATCAGCTGCATCCTGAAAAATATTAAAGTAGGGACCCTAAGGTAATAATCCTCTTTACTCCAGTTTGGTCCATCCTCATCTTGACTACTGTTCCCCACTGTGTTACCAACAACAATTGGAAGTAAAAACTTGTGGAGGGGGTTCAAAAGGATCACAAAAAGATCAAAACTGTGCAAAACTTAAATTATGAATAGAGACTTGAGTATTTAGGACTATACTCATTACAATATAGGCAAACTAGTGGAGATTTGTTTGACCTACAAAGCCATAAATGATGAATATTTAATGGAAACCCTAGGGCTAGTGAGATATACCAGTACTTTCCTGACTAGTACCCATAATGTAAAACTAAAGGGTAATGTTAATAGGACTAACAGGCGCAACAACTAGTACAGTCAAAGAGTTATCCCAGCCTGGAATGCGTTACCTTCAGAGGTAGTTAACAGTGAAAATATGTTAGTGTTTAAAAACAAGCTTGATTGTTTTATGGGACATAAAAAGTACAATATACAGTATTAAATAAACTTCATACTCCTTCCACCTATATATAGGTGGCAAATTTCTTATAGGCCTATGGTCTCCTGAACTCGTAACATCCTATGAACCTACCTGTGCGGGAATAGGTTCTATTGCTCTCTTCTGTAATAGAGCCTGAATTTACTCTCTGAGAAGAGGGATGTGCACCTTCAGGTAATGAGAATGGGCCAGAGGCCTGTATTGAGGTTCTGTGAGGAATTCCAGAGTATGGCCTTGCTCTATGAGCTGAAGAACCCATGAGTCAGTTGTCACCGCCCGCCACACTGGCAGATGACAAGCAAATCTTCCACCCACCAGCTCCCCTGCATGATTCAAAGGGGAGGCAGGCGGTAAGTCATGCAGGGAAGGGGATTGGGAGAGCTGCACCTGAAGCCCTCTGGGACTTGATCTGGGAAGCGGCTGAGGCTGACTATGTCCTGCGTTTGTTTTGGCGATGAACAGCCTGCAATTGTTTTAGCTGCCATTTTTCTTGGTGCGAAAAGGTTTCTTTGCCTAAAATTGGGTCAGTACATGGTTTGTACCAACTGAAGGGAGTGCCTTTATCCTGCAGAGTGGTAATGATATCCTGTGCATCACTCCCAGACAGGACAGATCCCTGAATGGGGTGTTCTGGATGGCAGTCTGTACATCCTGGGCCAAACCCAACACCCTCAGCCAGCAGAAACATTGGAGCCGAACTGCTGTGATGGCTGCCCTTGCAGGTGAGTCTACTGCATTGCAAGTAGCTGAAAAGGATGCCCACTCTGGCAGAATGGATTGAATCTGCCCAAAGGATTTCGATTCCGAGTTCAAGAGTACTTCAATGGCCAGCTCTAGTTGGGAAAACAAAGATTTTAGTATACCAACATGTTGCCAATGTAGCTGAGGGCCCTCATGTCCAGAGTAGAGGAAGAATAACATTTCCTGCCAAACAGATCCAATTGCCAAGAGTCCATATTTGGTTGCAAGGTGCTCATGTGCTGAGGCTTTGAAGACCAGTCATGAGTGGCCGCTATAATGACCGAATTGACCTAGGGTTGCATGCTGAAGTGTTCCTTCCCTCTGGCACACGGTAAGTGCAGTCCATCTTCTTGGGCACCACTGGAATGGAGGAAGGCATCATCCAGATTATTGATGCCAGGTCCTCCTGTGGTTCAAGCTCAGGGTGGAGTAAGAACCAGAGTCACCCCATGTATGTCCAGGTGTTCTGCAAGGTGCTGCCTTTTCAGATCCTGGGCACATACCTTCAAGTCATAACATCCACTATCTTTCTGAGGAGGTCTGCAAGGAAGGGTCCTCCGGAGGCAACTTGGGGATTCCTTGGTTAGTGTTCCCTATAGGTGGCTTTCAAACCCAACCCTACCAACTCCAAAGAATCAGAGTCAGAATCCTGAACCAAGTTGGAAGAATCCCAAGGTTCTGGCATTGGTTTGTCTAAAGGCCAGGACAGCATCAGGGCCTTTGAAGGGGCTGGCATTGACTGAGGTGAAGGGGCCAGAACCTGCCTCAGTAACTGCATGTCAGGGCTCCTAGAGATTCTCTGGGGACTGACGACTGTCCAACTCTGATACCAGTTGAGCCTTGGTCTCTGACCACCAAGACTGTAAAATGGACCTAATGTCCACTGGAGGTTGAGGAGGAGGAGACTGATAAGCTGGGAGACAGCCCATAGGAAAGCCCAGCTACGGAAACCTGTTGCGTGAAAATACGGTGATGGGTAACCCAGTGGAGGTGAGGCTGGACACTACCCTGGAATCTGAAACCCTGATGGGGGTAATCCGGTGGGTTCTACACTGGTGCCTGAGGTGTCGGGTATTCTGATGGTGGGAACCCTGCAGGAGGGCCTGATGGAGGGTACCCTGAAGGAAGGTCAGACAGTAGAAACCCTGACAGAGGGCCCATCAGATGACCTGATGGTGGGGTTGAAGGCCCTGATGGAGGCCCTGCAGGACACTAAACCCTGAAAGTCCTGGGATGGTTAGGTCTTGCAGAGGATGTGCCAGTGGCACTAAAGTCCCTAATGGCAGGAGAGGTGGCTGCGAACTGCCGGGACAGTGCCAGCTCCTGATGCCAGATCTGGAGGTGAGCCTGGAAGGAGGCCACCTGACAGAAGTCCCTCATTTCCCATCCCTCGATTGACAGGGTGAGAGAGGGACAATGTCCAGTGGAGAGGGTGAGGCCTGGTGGAGAGAACCCTCCTGGGAAAACTGAGGTAAATCAGGCAGCTGGGAATCATCAGAGCCATTGCCGGGCCCCGATGCCAGGTCGGTTGGACGGTAGAGCTGGCATCCAACTTATCGGCTGAGACAACTGAGCAGATGTTGGGCTGGCCGATGTCCAACTTGTCAGTCGAGGTGGGGTGGGCTTTGGAACCTGCAGAGCCTGACACCACAGCATGAGTTGGGTGCTCGTTGGAGGCCCAAGCAACTTAGCGACTCTCCTCGGTGTGGTGAACCCCCATGGAGATGGGCCTCAGCTAAGACTGAGGTTCTCTTGGCCACCAGGACCAGTGGCGCGGGGCACCTGAGGACTGCTCATTAGATGGGGCAGGCTTGGCTGTGGTGGCAGACATCCTGGAGGAAGAAGGCTGCTGCTCATCCAAAGGGCCGCAGGCATCTTTGGGCGTATGGGAGACTGATATTGGTCCCGATGCTTCTAGCGTTTCTTCTTCTCATGCGTGGACGTGGTGGGTGAGATGGAAGCACTGTGCAATTTTGGCACTCTTTCTCCATGGTGACCATTCGTTGTTTAAACAAGCCTCAAGGACCAGCTGGCAGCACTTCTATGTGGCGGGTTAAAGCTGGAACAGGCCTCACAGTCCTTGACCTTGTGCTCCAGGCCTAAGCAGAAGTGGCAGAGAGTGCGAATCCTTGTGCTGTAGTTGCACACCGCACGAAGCACACTTACTGTTGTGCTCGATGTTTGAAGATGACGACAAGCACAAATTAGATGAAAATGCTGAATTTGAAAGAAATAAAATGGATACTCATCCAAAGAAACAATCAAACCACAACGTCGATCTCCATGAGGTCTGGCTGTTCAAGGTCAACGGCAGGAAAGAACTGGAAGGTGGCCAGTGGGGACCACCAACTATATAGGGTCATGATGACATCAGCCACGTGATGTCCAGTGGGCAGTCCCCATCAGATACTGCTGGCTAAAGTTTCTGTGTGTTCCTGCACCAGGGGCACTCAGTTCTTAAGGTGATTACCTTTGCAAGAGCCCTCTCAAAGTACGATCACCAAATCTGGTAAACAATGAGGGAGAACAACTTGGAACCATAAGTGTCATGTGCTCCATAGCACAGGTACCCATCATGAAGAATCAGACAAATCCAGTATATGGATACCAAAGGGAAGAGTACAGTACTTTGTTTTGGTTTAGTTTATGTTGAAGTTGTAAAGTTATCTTGCCAAGGAAGTTTTTTCAGTTTAGTTAACTAGTGCTAAGTTTTACTAGTTTTATTTTTTGATTTTTGTTCAGGTTGTCAGCAGTATCAGCCCAATTACAACTCATCTCATTATCTTCATTTGAATTTGCTGCAATTTTCAGCTGTCTGCTTAGATCCCGAATGCCATCTGTTTAAAAGGCGATTTAATCAACCATCATCAGCAGGTCAGTCAGTTTCAAACTAGAACTATAAAATACAATTTTTGACTGCATTGATTTCATACCTGTAACCCTGTTGCAGCCTAATATGACCTTACAGAAATGCCAGTGGACCTGTTTGTATTGCTTACCAGACACTGGATTGCTTTCTTGTAAGTACAATATATAACATTCCTGTATTTGCCAGTCAATGCAACTTGCAGCGGTAAATTCCTCTTGCACCAGTTTCTATTACGTATTGTTCTGTGGTGACTGTCTGCTTGTTGCGATTCTGTTTTAGGCCCTGTCCAGACTAGAGTACTTAAATTGGTTTAGGTCCATCTATGTCCCTGATTGGACTAGGACAAAGCTCAAACTGCCAATGCAGTTCGAACCACAACCAGAGTCCCACCTGCCTTCCCCAAAGCGCCAGCCACCACAGGAATCTGTCCAGGCTCCCAGATGCCCTGATTAGGCTGGAACAAAGCTCAAACTTCCACCGCGGTTCAATCACAACCAGAAACCCACCCACCTTCCTCCAGAGCAGCGAGACACCCCAGCAATTTGCCCAAGCTCCCAGATGCTCTTATCAGGCTGTAACAAAGCTTGAACTTCCACCTCGGATCGAACCACAACTGGAGACACTTACGCCTTCCCTGGAGCTACCAAGCACCCCAGCAATTTGCCCAGGCTCCTAGATGCCCTGATCAGGCTGGAACAAAGGAGCTGGAATCACCATCACAGTTCGAACCACAATTGGAGATCCACCTGCCCTGCCCTGGAGCCACCATCCACCCCAGCAATTTTCCCAGGCTCCCAGATCCCTGATCGGCTAGAACAAAGCTTGAACTGCCACTGTGGTTTGAACCACAACCGAACCCACCACCTTCCCCAGAGCCACCAGCTGCCACAGCAATTTGCCAGCTCCCAGATGCCCTGATTGGGCTGGAACAAATCTCAACACACCACTGCAGTTTGAACCACAACTGGAAAACTGCCCCTTCTCCCGGAGCTACCAGCCACCCAAGCAATTTGCCCAGGTATGGTTTTGGAAGAACAAAAGCACTTGGAGCTCAGCACTTGGCTTCCTCTGACGTACTTTGAATTTTCTTGTGCCTTTTTCCTACCCTCCCATTGGCTTTGGTGATAGCTGGCCCATTTCTGATTGGCCACTCACCAAAAGAGCTACTTCCAAAAGCTGAAGTCCTGCATAATTTTTTCCTGTTGTTTGAGTTTTTTCTCACTTTCTGTTTACCCTGTAATTTACTGCAATACTTTACTTAGAGCCTAAGATTTGATATTGTGTCTAAGAATTGCTTCAGTGTTACTTACACTAACAGTGTTATTTCTTTTTGTTTGTTTTGTTTTAACTGGGTAAGTGCACTAGACATGACCCGGGAGAGTTACATAACATGGGAAATAAATGTACAAACAGGATTTAGCAATTTGCATATTACATAAAGTAAAGAAGACATGTTACATATGGATATATGATGGAGAGCTGTCAGATAAATGATTTATCTACATAAAGTGCTGTTTGACCTCAGGTAACCTCAGGATGGTGTATGCCACCAGTGAGGTGTCTGAGGTCAAACAGCACAAGTGTAGATAAATCATTTATCTGACAGCTCACCACTGTATATTTCATTTATAGGATGCTTTCTAAGTCCATGCCTATTGCATAAATAAGGTTACGATAACTGAATAGTGAATACAAAATCAGATGACAGAAAAAAACAATAGAGCAATAACAGGTTAATAGTGCAATTAAGTGCTGGGCATACAAGCTGCTAGCAGGACATCCCAAAATACATTGGGGAGATCAGCAGATACAGTGATAAGGGCCAGTGGAAATAAGGGCTGTGGAGAACTCTGGGGACAGTAATGTGGGGAAATAAATAGACACGTTAATAGAGTATGGATGTGGAGACAAAATACAGCAGTCAGAAAGCATAAGAGCAGAAAGAGGGAAGTGCTGCAGGGGCCAGTAAGGCTGCTAGAGAGAGACTTCAGAGTGTCGGGGCAAGAGCAGATGTCCGTGCCAGCTATATTAAACAGCCAATGGCAAAAAGTCAATGTGAGGATGGAAGAGCTGGTCAAGTCAAGAACAGAGCTGACAATGGTGGGTCAGTCTTGGTGCTGAGACAGCAAATTGACAAATGTTGTTGTAGCAAGTGTTCCATTTTGTAAGCCACTGAGCTAGCATTTAGATAGGCCAGAAATCCATTTGTCAGACAGAGATAGAGGTAATTTGTTGCTCACCATCTTACAAGTGGTAGCTATATGCAGGTTGAAGTTGAGAGATGGGTGGGGTTGCGAGATACTTGAGAGAGTGACCATCTCCATTGGGAGCCATCAGAACTGTGAATTGAAAGGAGAGAGGTTCAAGATTTGAGTCTAGGGAGGAGCCAAGAGAAGGGCCACAGTTTTTAGTGTTGAGTAACAGCTTGTTTTGTAGCAAACAGGAGTGTAGTTCATCAAAGTCAGTTTGCAGATTTGCATTTATGCAGAGCAGGTCTTTGGCACTGGAGTAGAGCACCATGTCATTTGCGTATAGGATCATGGAAGAGGAGCAGGGCAGAGGCGGCAGGTTGTTAATAAAGACTGAGAAAAGTAGGGGCTCAGTATTGATCCCTGGGGACAGTGTTAAAGTGATTTTGTCATGTTTGCCATGGCAAATGAGAGTAGTAACCTGTATGAGTTGTGAATCAATTCTACCATTCAAACTGCCAAAAGTGCTGTTTTCCATGAATAAATGCTTTTATTTATGTGCTCTGCTTCATTTGTATAACCCTGCCACTTTTTCTCTCAATGCTGCAAGCCCCAATCATGACATCATGCAAGGGAAAAAGTTTTAAGCTCTGTGTTGAACCAGAGTCCTCTGTTGGTCAGTATTGGTATTGGAAACATCCTTTTCTTTCACAATTTTGGACTCATAGCAGAAGCTAGGCACCAAAAGAAAAGAAAAGTGGTCTGACCCATAATATACACTCCTGAACTACTTATAGTTATTCAGGCCCCATAACATAAACATAGAAAAGTATCATCAAGCTTCCACATCCTGACAGGAGCTGCCACTTCAGACCTGTCACTTCACCAACAGGAAGTAAAAGTCAAACAACATCTACATGGTGTGGCAGATTATCTTTTGTCCTAACTGCATCACAAAATTGTTTTCCAGAAACTTTTCTACAGACTGTACTGCTGTAAACACTACCGACAAGGAGGCTGCCCTTTCATAAGGGAGGCAGACAAATCAGCTATGTACTGTACCCACAATGTCTTGCTACATATATATATATATATACATATACATAGATGCTGACAGCAGATAAAGCTTATAGCCCACCTAGTCTGCCATGTGCACATACCTAGCTTCTTCAAGCTTCTCTAGAACTAGGTTATATGTCTACCTATTAGGTGCTATTCTGCAGCCCCCACTACCAAAATAAGGGACTGTACCTCAGAATAATGAACATTTAAGTCACCTTTCTAATTTACCCAGAATCAGAGGTGCCATTTGGGAGGAGGCCAGGTGTTTTCCTCTATACTGTGGGTCATTGTTGTTTTCAACACCTGGATCCACCACATAGCCTCTCTGACCTGTCGTTATCCTTCTCTCTCTCTTCCCCGTCGGGGATTCTGTGTTGCTGTGTGTAAGACATTGACAGTTTCCTTGCATGACATCATTATCAGGGTGTGACACACAGAAAACTGGAGGGTGAACAGAAACAAAAACATACAAAATGACTATGAGAGATTTTTTTTTACAAAACAAATTGCAGTTTCAACACCTGAAGCATGGGTGGTAATTATATACTATGTGATACAGGCATTTTGCGAATGTGACTGAATCACTTTAAGTGCTGCATTTTGTTTGAACTGCCTTATAGTTAAGTGCTGCATTTTATTTGAACTGCCTTATAGATGGTTTCTTTTCTCTCCTTTTAAACATGCCCTTCCACTCTTTAACATC
The DNA here is from genome assembly GCA_016271365.2 of Neoceratodus forsteri. NCBI lineage: Eukaryota > Metazoa > Chordata > Ceratodontiformes > Ceratodontidae > Neoceratodus > Neoceratodus forsteri. Next base: position 555,441,168 of record CM057452.1, on the reverse strand, counting down.
TACAGACTTCTTAAACCTCTTGTAATTGCATACTACCCCCTCTCTCCCTCAACCTGCCTATTGTCTCTCCAACCTCCCCTGATTAAGCCTTTACTTAATTCTCACCCTTATGTTCCCTCTAGGCTTCCAGATGCCTGATCAGGCTGGAACAAAGCTCGAACCACCACTGCTGTTCGAGACCACAACTGGAGACCCACCAGCCTTACCCCTGGAGCCACCAGCCACCCAAGCAATTTCCCCAGGTATGGTTTCAGAAGAACAAGGCGCCAGAGCTTGGAGCTCAGCTTACCTGGACTTACTTGATTTTCTCCTCCTCCCTCCCCTTGCCCTTGGCATTCACTAAATGTGCTCTAGCTCCACCCATCTGCATCTCTCCTCCTATTGCCTGCACTTTCCCAACTTTAGAACTTTGTAATTCTACTAAGTATTAGCCTCTACAGGAGTGAATCTTACATTCTCCCTTTGTGTCTCCCTCATTCTGAAGTCAATTCTCAGCATCTCCTCCAAACTGGGCTTTCAAGGGCTTTATTTTCCCCTATATTGTACTGGCTGCTGGGCCTCCTTTACTCCCACTCTCCTTTTCTGTAGCAATACCCCAGATTCCTGTAAATGCAAATACCACCAGCTTCTAAACTTATGCCAATGGCCAGCTGTGTGACAAACAGTCGCCCTTACTGGATCCTTGTGCTAGCAGTCCTGCTTCTACAATTGTTCCCTACCTTAAAAGGTGGCAATCCTTTTCACAATTAAGCATAACCCCACCATGCCTCAGAACAACCCTTGCACAGATGCCTGGGAGTGCTGACCATGACCAAAGCTGACTCCAACACCGTACACTCCGCAACACATGTATCCCAGTCGTGATAGCTCTATATGCCTCCTCTATTCACTACCCCAACTACTCCCGTGCTGTACTCTCTACCCACACCCTGTAAGAAAGGGCAGTGTCTCATCCTTAAATTCATTTTCACCTTCACTACCTTACCAATATCAGCAGCTGTGACTGTACCCACTAGGCAATCCATTACTTCCTCCCTCCTCCCCAATACTTCTTGCTCTACCTCCCCACCCTGCTCCCTGCCTCTCATATTCTTCCTTCCTTCCCTTCCATCCATCTCCTCCCCCACCTGCTGGCCCTCCACCCTCTCCTACACTGCCCTTTATGCCTTCCCTCACTAAGCCCCATTCCCTGCCTCTTCTCAATACCCTTACTTTGCTACTTTTTCCATGCACATATCCTTACTTACCACCCTCCCATCTCCCCTCCTTTCTCCCCTGATCCCTGTACACCCTGCCTTACCCTGCACTTCCTGTGTACCTCATGAATTTTACAGGCCATGTTACCTCCAGTGATTGCCTCTTCTGCCTCATCTTCTCATTCTCTTGTAACTATGTTCTTCCTCCAAGAACTGTTTCTCCTGTCATGTGCTCACTGTATCTCAAAATTGCATTATTCATTCCTCCACAATTTTGACTGCTTACTTATGCTTTGCATGTAATTCCTATGTGTCTTATTAGGTTGTCTGCTCACAGATTGTATTTGATCACGGAACCTTGTAAATGGACCTTTGGTTCAAAGGTGCTTGTTTGTAATCCTGTTCTGCCCCATCATGACATAGCCTTTGTCTGGCTGAATTGTTATTCTTTATTCTTCTTAAGTTTTGCGCTTTATTTTGGTCTATCATGCAGCACGTGGACTGTTCACTTTACCTGTGTTTTGTAACTTAATATGTAACTGTGATTGTCTTTACTTGACTCAGAGCCTTTGTAAAAGGGCCTCTGGCTCAAAGGTATTGTAATCAAGAAATAAATAAATACATACATTTTAGTGGGCTCAAAAGCTTCTTCTCCTACTACTGCTTTGTTCAGAAATGTTGAATTAAACTCCCGCCCCTCACTGATTGATGTGCCCTCTGACCTCCACAACAAAAGAGCTAATCTTTCTACATATCAATGCATGCAGCATCCAGGGAAAAACTTGACCTAATTCAGGCCTGGGGCTGCCACACACAACCCGACATCCTAGTTATCTGGCATCATGACTTAAAAGCTCCATGCCTGATCATGCGATTAACTCTCCTCCTGTAATGTCTCTAGATCTGATAGAGGCAGCAGGGGTGGGGGAGTCGCTATCTATATTCTGGACAAATTCTCAGTCTCCATCACTGTCTCCTCCACAGTGCCTAAAAGGCTTCAAAAGCCTGAACCTAAAACTGTCCCTGCCCTTGGGCCGAGTCTATTCTTTTTTTTTTCAGATTTAAACTTTTATTGTTTTCCACTAAGCGTCACTACACAACTACTAACAAGACAATACAAACAATATCCATCAAGACAATATACAATATGACATTTATCTGAATCCCCCACTTGTCCACAGCATCGATCTGATATCCATTCTCCATGTTCAGCCTTTCTTTGGGAGATCATGTACAGCAGGAATAAGAGTGTGCAATTTACTAACGTTAATCAAATTTAGCTATACAGTTATTTATTCTAGCTATAGTTCTTTCCACAGACAGATTAAATAGAAGTTCTTGGATCCATTCAGTATAAGATACTTCTTCCCCATCTAACCAGTGTCTAAGCACTAATTTTTGACTGACATTACAATCATGCTTATATGGAATTTCCTTCCGTAAACCTTGTGTCCGAGTAATCTCCTATGAGGCAGGATATAGGGTCTATATGCTCAGCTATACCTAATGAGGGTCTGCCCATTGCTTTATTAAGGACCATAGCTGTGCTATCTTGGGGCATTCCAAAAGATGTGAATAAATGTTCCTACCTGACTGCATCGATTACAAGTTGAGTCAACCCCTGTACCCACTTTGGCTAGTTTCTCTGGTGTATAACATAAATTGTGAATAATCTGATATTGTATTAACGCAACCTGTCTTGAGACATTTATCTATGCAAGTCAACATAAATTACAACCCACTTAAAAACATGATCTGGAAATTTCCTCTCCCAGTATTTAGAGGAAGTATCGATGTTTGAGAAAACCTTCTCCACTATACTGGAATACATACCAGAGACAGCATGTTGCTTGGTGGCTAGCCCGTCATACCTCTGAGAAAATCTCCTTGTATACCGATTTCCTTTCTAAAGGGGCTCTGGTTATCAGATGTCTGAGTTGGGAGACCTTATAACTATGTTTGGGCTCTAACTCATACCTTGTCATAATCTCTTCCTTAGAGAAAACCTTCCTGTCTTTCCATAGATCTGCCACTGTGGCACCCGTTAGTTGATTAAGCCACACAGTTGAAATCAGCCGGTTCCCAATTCTCAGATTCTGATTCCGACCACTGACTGGTTTGGGTCCGAGTGTGGTTGTAGAATAGGGTTTGCACATTTAGTGTGTACTCTCACCGACATGCCTATTGGGTACCCAGATCACCTGAGGATTAGCTTGGGTATGACATGCAAGAGGGCCAATGGCGATATACCTTGGGCCTTAGTAACTCTATCTCCAAAGATAGCCACGTGGGTCTGTATTGCCAGAATCAGCTACACTACCCTGGTATCCCATTTCAAGTATATGTGCTGTCTAGCCGGTAATAGAATTTAAAATTGGTAATTTCAATCCCCTTTAGATTTAGGTGCTGTTACTTTGTTATAGGACCTACGGACCTCTTGTGCTTCCATATAAATGCCATGAGTAGAGAATGTAATTTAGTAAACCATATTTGAGGAAGCCACATGTTCAACATGTTGATAGAATAGAATAGCTGGGGCAAAATATTCATCTAACCAGATTTACTCTTCCCCAAAGAGATAATGGAAGCTTATTCCATCTGTCTAGATCCTGTTTTATGTGCTGTACCAGAGCATCCAGATTGCCTTTCCTGGAAGTTGCAATGTTCCTTGTCAGGAAAATTCCCAGATAAGGTAGTTGTTTTTGTTCCCATTGTAACTAAACCCTCTATCTCTCCTCTGTTGGTTACTATATTCAATGGGAAAACTTTTGGTTTTCTCCAAGTTAAGTTTGCACTGATAGCTGTCCAAACTCTTGAATTACCTGTATGACCTGTTTAATAACTCCCTTGGCTTTGGAGATGCAAAAGTATATCATCGGCATATGCCGATAGTTTACGTTCCCAAGTCCCTATATTAATCCGCCGAATACCGGAATCTGTCCCAATCTTTGTTAAGAAAGGCTCCAAGTATAGGTTGAACAACAGGGAGACACTGGACAGCCTTGTCTGGTGCCCAAGAATAGGAGAGAATCTTTGTGAGAAGATTCTGTTGCAGTATATACAGGCCGTTGGAGTGGTATAAAGGAGCTAATCCATTGCACAAAGAGAGGAGGGAATCCGAACCTATGCAAGACTCTGAATAAGAAGTTCCAGTCTACCCTATCGAAGCTTTCTCTGCATCTAATGACATCAGCACTGCTGGCATAGTACTGTCCTTGGATGATGAGTAATGTGCCCAATTTACGAAGGTGGTCGAGGAAGATCTACCCTCATAAATACTATCTGATCTGTGTAGATCAGTCAAGGCATGATCTGACACATTCTCTCGGCTAATATTTTTGCCATTATCTTGATGTCATAGTTTAACAGAGAGATTGGTCTATAATTGGATACAAGTTCTGGATCCCCCCTTCTTGTGCAATACTACTATTAGGGCCTTGAAAAGGTGAGGGTCTGTACTGTCCTTGTTCAAAATTGTTTGATATAATGAGAGCAACCATGGAGACAGTTCTTCCACAAAAGCTTTGTAGAAGTTGGGAGAAAGCCGTCAGGCCGGGTGCCTTGTCTAACTTCAAAGAATTAATGGCTAGCTGAATCTCCTGCTCTGTAATGGACAAAATTAACCTTGCTTTCTGTGCATCAGAAAGAGCGGGCAGGGCAAATCTCTCAGGTACTTGTCTATATGATTATCCCTGGGCTTGTATAACTCGGTATAAAATTCTTGAAACTCTACTGTAATATCATGGGGACTTGTTTTGATGGTGTCATCCTTCCGTGATTTAATGGCATTTATCACCTTCGACATTTCCTGTTGCTTGAGTCATAGGGCCAGCAAATTCCCACTTTTTCCCCACGGTCTATGTAAGATGATTTCATGCGTATAATGGTGTATTCAGCCTTCTCACCTAACAAGTCATTGTGTATCGGTCTCTCAGACGGTCCAGTTCTTGCCTATGTGCTTCGCTTGCTGAGGGGTTTAAAGTCTTCTCAGCTCCCTAATGTTATTTAACAATTTAATTTGGTCCTGCTCCTGATTCTCTTCCTCTTAAAGGCCAGCTTGATGAGTTCACCCTTCAAAAACATTTTAAACCCCCATTCCATGTCTGCATGGCCTGTTGAGCCACGGTTACATCTGGTATAAGACGGAATACTCTCCTTTAAACTAGCTAATACAATTTTGTCTGTCAGGAGTCTGTTGTTAATTTTGCATGTTGTGTCAACCTTTACAGTAGGGAATATAGCCAGAGTGGAGACTACTGGTGAGTGATCAGATACTACTTCTGGAGAGATGTAACATTCTACCAAATTTGGGAGTAAGCTTTTGCTGATAAGAAAATCATCTATACAACAGAAGGTACCATGGACTGGTGAACAAAATGTTTATTCCCTTCCCTCAATGTATCACTCTCCAGGGGTCACATAGTCCCATCTTGTCAACCAGATCCCTGATGGAGCTGCACGCGAGGATAATCCCTTTTGACCTTACCTGATCCGTCCACATCCGGGAGAAGGGTAAGTTCCAGTCCCCCAAATGACTGTTGTTTCCAGAAAAGGCAGTAGTGTATTTAACACCTCCATGGAAAAAGTGGAGTGTCAGCATTGGGGCCATATATTGAGCCTAATAAGATGTCAGATCTCTCCAGAGTTCCCTAACAAATACAAATCTACCCAGTGGATCACGGATACATTGCCTACATTGAAAACCCAAAGATCTATTCAGGAGTATAGCCACTTCTGCACTCTGAGTGGATAACCTTACTGTGAAAACCTGGCCAATCTGCATTCTCCTTAGTAGATTAGCTTCTACATCTTTTAGGTGTGTTTCTTGTAAAATATAATCTGACCCCAAGTACCTGCAGATGCTTAAGAACTCTATATTGTTTATTCTTGTTCTGCATTCCTTCACATTCCATGTAATAATTCTATATTTCTTATCCACATTCTACCGTTGTAGTTGGTACAATCTGGCTGAAAATTATTCTCCGAGAATCTTTGCTGTTGATGCTATGGTACCATACCCTTCCCCTGTCCAAAACCCTAACTACACTACATTCCACTCTCCTCCCATCCCCCGCCTCTCTGCCTCCTGCCTTTCATCCTCTTTTGAAAATGTATAACATAGTTACTGAACCTGTGAATATCTAAGACTGCCCGTTATTATCTGGATTGCTCTTCCTCCAAAACTACTGCTGGCAGGTGACTTACAGGAGCACTCCTCGATATAGTGCATGATTCTGCCAGAATCTGTTGTCCCTTCCCCGCTTCTCCAGAAGCCTATTATAGGATCAGCCTTCTCCCTTAACCTGACCCCAGTAGGCGGTACATAATAATTGACCAGGAAGAAAAACATAAAGATCCCGATGCTGGGTTCACTATTACTCTGATGTTAGTTACATGTCTTTGAAGTACAGTATCTGCCTATATGCTAAAATACCCTCCTACTGGAATCTACCTACTAATTAACCTTATGCTATCCCAACCGATTAATAAAACTGTATATTCAACTCCACTTTTAAACCCATCTTACGATGCCCAAGAATTAGTTTCATTCCTCTTTCAAATTCAGAGCTCCTTACTCCTGCTTCTTCAAAATGACAGGAACTACTCCCAACCCCACAGTTTCCTAGAGGGCATCATTTTATCATGCCCCTGTGAATCATAGTTAACTGAATTGTTAAAATAATACCACTATTCATGTTAAGAGCATTTAACTAAAATAGTATAGGAAACTCTGTGGAGAAAAAAAATAGGTGAAACAACCCCCAAAAAAAAAAGTTTGAACAGTTCGAGGAACTCAACACAGTGAATACAGCCCTTTCTTAGGACATTTAACTAACTGCTGAAGTCCAGCACTTCCGCACCATCACGGATGTGCGCATCATTGCGCTATTTCCCAGGCGACCCCTAGGAGGAGAACAGTAGATACAGGAGACCCCCGTAGAACCTGGACAGTTCGAGGGACTCTACAAAATCAATTCAGTTCTCCCATAGTACCGTTGACTTGTTTACTGAGATCTGGCTCCTCTGCAGCAGCAGAGCAGTGCGCACTATCGCGGCACCTATAGAAATGACCCAACAGCAGCTGCAGCATCCGAACATGCGCATCTCCATCAGTGTATTTATCCACAGACATTCTATCTGCAGTTGAGCCCATCTTCTTGAAAACTTGCTCCTACGTAAGATCATTTTCTTCAACTAATGCCAGGACCTTAAAATTAACCAGACCAGGAGTTAGAGCAAAATTAAAATAAAATAAAATATTCCTGTTGCTGTCCGTTTTTATGACTTCTTCTTGGAGTTCCAAGCAGTAAAGAAAATGCAACCATAGTGTGTTACTGTCCTCACACCCAGTTAATGCACCTGATTTCTTGGCATGGACTAGTATATCTCTTCCCAGATAACAAACCAATTGGTCTCCTTTCATTTACTCATTACCTTCCACTTAAATTCCTCCTGCTAACGCAAATGCTGTACCTTCCTATTTCTTTAGATCATCATTTTTTGAAGAGCTTTGGTAGAAGGTGTTGCAGGCCAATTACAGCTTGGTCGTTTGAGTCACTGGCAGGCCACTTATCCTGAACCTTCACCTGCAGCTGAGCGGAAATAGCATTCTAAAGCATATGCCTGCCGGGATAACCGGAGATGGTGGTATGAAATTACCCTTTTTGTCTGACAGAAGCAGGAAAGTCTTGCACAATGCATATTTTACTGACCTCCCACATTACCACTTGTACTTCCTTCATTTTAAGCATAATGTGCTGTTTGTCTAAGAAGTTCAAGAGACATAATATGAAGGGTCAGGGGCACACTCAGTTCAAGTTTGGGCAGCAATGCTCGGTGGGCCAGCTCCACTACATATGAAGGGCCGTTGGGATGCCCCATGATTTTCTCCAGCAGCTTCTGGGTGAAAATAATGGGAGGCGTACCTTCTTTCCCTTCCGGTAGCCCAATGACTACTAAATTGTTTGACAACTACGCCTTCCAAGTCCTCCAATTTGCCTCCATCCTTAAGAGTTGCCTTTTAAATGAGACTAATTCTGGTTCAGTAGATGCCTTCAATTATTCCAGTGACACCGCCCTCGCCTCCATGTCTTTCATTTGTCTTGCAACTTTGGATAAGCTCTTCTTGACATCCGATACCTCTGTGGTGGTAGTGCGATGCCGTCCTGCAGTGGCTTCATCTCCATGAAAGCATTCCTCAGACAGGAGAGTAGCTACTTGTTTGCCCACTTGTGCTTGCACCAGTTTCCCAGGCTGCTGTTTAGCTTTCTTGACCTGTTTTCTGGAGATGAAGGGGGGCCTAGGTAGTTCTTGCCGATTATAACTTCCATGCTGTGAATATAATCACTTTCCCTCACTCTGAGTAGTTATTCACTTCCTTGTTGGAATTTTTGCTAATTTTGAAAAATGCAACTTAATTTTGCACTGGAAGTGGGAGAATGTGCACACGTCTGCCCTCTAGCCAGCCATCACATGACTCACGGACGAGTCTATTCTTATCACAGGCTGCTATAGACCTCCATTAAGGGGTCTTAACATTCTATCCTACTTGAGTAAATTGCCTGAGGCATCTAACTCTGAAATGGTCATTCTGGGTGATCTCAACCTTGATTGATTGGCTCCATGTTCAAAACCACTCAGGGACCTCTGATACCTACGGCCTCTCACAACTTATCCAGGAGCCCACTAGACCCATTACAAAAAACACAGCTACTAGCTCTCTCCTAGACCAACTCCTATTCAATAAACTGCACAAATTTGCAGACAGTGGGGTCTTTCATAATGACATAAGTGACCAAAGGGAAGTGGTGTGTGTAAGGACCACTCCTAAATCTACCCTTCACCTGAATTTACTCTAAACAGGAGTTTCTGCAAATTCAATCCTGCAGCCTTTTAATCAGATTTAGCCATGATTAGTTGGCAGGACTTCTACCTTGCCAAGTCTATATCCGAGGCCTGCATTATATTTCAGAACCTTGTCCTGATGGTTATTGACAAACACACACCCCACTCGAGTCAAATGCATAACTAGTAAAGATCTTGCCCATGGTTTACCCCTTCTCTCAAGTCAGTGATCTATACTAGAAATGCCCTATGGAGGAAGGCTTGCAAAACTAAACTGCCAGCCAACTGGGTGTCCTTTAGAGCATCTAGAAATGACTGCACCAAACTTATAAGATCTGCCAAAGCCAATTATTTTCAGTCAGCCTTAGAATCATCTAAAATAATGCTGCCAAGTTCTAGCAAATCATGAAAGATGTCGAGTCACAGCCGCACCTCATCACTACCTACCAAAGTCATTCATGACAACATCATCCTAACTAACAAACAGGATATCCTAGCCCAACTAAACAACCACTTTGCTACTGCTGGGCTAGCCTTCAACAACCCTCATGTGTAAACTACTCACACAACTGGATGGCTCAACCCTCACTTCCCCATCTACTGCCCCTAGGTGTCCGAAAAATTTTTCTTTTATCCAAGTCTCATTCAGGCAGGTTGAAGACTTTCTATTGGCCCTGGACACAAGAAAAAGTGCCAGTGCAGACCAAATTGAACCCTTCTTTTAAAGCTGGGTTATTGTCTACTGACCACCCCATCATCCACCTCTTTAACCTCTCCCTCTCCCTAGGTGCTTTTCCATAGCAGTGGAAGATAGCGCACATTATTCCACTTTTCAAATCTGGCGACCTGAGTGATCTCAATAATTACTGGCCCATACCTCTGCTACCGATCATAGCTAAACTCCTTGAGAAAGTCATAAATATCCAGCTAGGAGAATTTCTGGAATCAAACAATATCCTCAACCCACTCCAATCCAGTTTTAGGCTGAATCACTGTACCACATCTGCACTGGCAAAGTAACAAATAACTGGCAAGTCGCACTGGACACCAAAAACATATCTGTGCCTTATTCTTGGACCTGAGTAAGACATTTGACATGATGGACAATGATGGACTCCTATCCATGCTTCCCAACATTGGGCTGGACAACACATCTATAAATGGTTGAACAGCTAACTTGTTGCAGGCATCAACAAGTTTAATCCCAGGGTGTCCTCCCACCCCAAAAAAAAGTCTGCTAAGAGGTGTTCTACAAGGTTTGATACTGGGGCCACTACTCTTTGCCATGTACATTAAAGATATTAACTCCAGACTTAACACAACCAGTGTCCACCGTTTTGCGGATGATACCATGATCTATGTTGCCAATCATTCACTTGAACTTGAGTGTACAGACTTACAACGTAACTTTAATATTCTTCAGCATAATGTCCTTCACCTGAAATTGCTGCTCAATGCAAAAGACAAAAGCCATGTTTCTTTCCTCCACTCCCACATGGTGACTACCCCCACCCCGTGGCACACAACCTCAGATCAGGAACCTGTTGGGGACCCATTTGAAATAGTGAACAAGTTTAAATACCTGGGTTTCTGGCTTGACTGCAAGCTTTCATTCACTGTCCACCAAGAAGAACTGTCAAAATACTAAATCAAAGGCTGGGCGTCTTTTTACCAGATCAAGCACCTCCTAAATCACAATGTGAAATTCTGACCTCATGCAGACTACTTTTCTCCCACTGATAGACTACATGGACTTCATTTATGGTCATTGCCCTTTGGCCTTCCTAGCCAAGTTAGACACCCTATGTCACAGGTCCATCCAGTTCGTCACCAACTCCACCTACAATTCACACCACTGTGCACTCTGTACTCAAATTGGGTAGCAGTCACTGAAAACAAGGAGATTAAAAATGATGCACTTCAGACCTTTAGAGCTCTTACCAACAAGCTCCCAAAACTGTCTCAGACCTCTTTGCCTTTGCAGGGTCCTTATCCACTCTGAAGACACTCCTACCTCCTGCTCCACATTCCCAGCATCAGAACACAAAATGGTGAAGCCTCCATAAGCCATCCCTCCCTACCCTTTGGAACAACTTACAAAGTGCACTGAACTCCTGAAGCTAACAGAGCTGCACACCTTTAAGAATCTGCTGAGCCACTCTCTTAAAGAAACTTGTTCCTGCTTCTCCTAACTTGCCCTCCTGTACCTTGCTCCATACATGCTTTTACAGTTCTTGCATCCCTTGCTGAGCAATCACAGGCTAACAACCCACGTCAGAAAATGCCCACCCTCGTCTCTCTTCTCCCTGGGCCTTCCTTTTTCAAACAACATGAAGTCTTGCTGTATTCTGACAATATGCAGTTAGCCCCAGCACTTGAACTTCCCAGAGAGGAAAGGTTAACTCTATGCAGAAGCATAGAACATTGAGCTCTAGCTCGGTCTTCAAACCTCAGTCTCTGGTACTTACTAGTGTAACCGTCAGATTCTTTACTCCGCCTAACAGTGAAGTCGTTCGGAGATTTCTCCTCTGCTTGGTTAGGTAGAATTTAAATCAGTGTTCAGTTTTTCTGTTTTATTATTTTTGGATTCCCAGCCTCTGTCTATGGTACAGGTAGTGTAGTAGATAGGTAGTGACTTGTGTTTTATTTAAATTCTGGAAATTTTGTCTCGGTTTCAAAAGAACCGGACTTTTTCTAGCTCTTTTACAGAACCGTAACAGGGTTTGTAACCAATTGGTTGGTTATTACCTGGCTTAAAAGCTTTAAGGGTAATTGTTCAGGTTGGCCAAGTCTCAGAAACCCAAGGAAAAAGCAGTCCCCGTGGGTTTTAACACTGTACTGAGTCTGAGGAGGCCTTTGCCAAGGTTGATCCCCACCTCATCTGTGTTTGTTGTCTGGGGTTTGACTACCTCAAAACAGACTGCCAGATTTGTAAAACTTCCTAAAGCCACTCTGGAAAAAGGTTGAGTAGGCTGAAGGAAAGGGAGGCCGAGAAGTCCATAGATCCAGATGGCCAGCCCGGTTCAGCTGTGGCCAAACCTCGGAGGTGCCTACTGCCCTGGCGATACCTCCTCAGACAAAGGAGGTCCAACTATGAGGGTCAGTTCTGTCGAAAGGAAACATAAGTCAGCTGGTTCAGATCGAGCACCGCATACTCCAACCACTGACAAGATAGCCAAAGCAATTAGTAGCAGATAAGCCGCCCGGTTTAGTCAAACCGGTACCTTGAATAGGAGGTCAGTTTGGTGGGATCCGACTCCATCGGATTATGATCCAGATGCTTTTATGAGGAGTGGGATGGAGACAAAGAATACCCCAATGATGAAGACAAAGATAATGACTTTGAAGATCTGGATGTGCCCATTGAACCGGACATCTCCTCAGACAGACCCTCAATGTCTCCCCTCCCAGGCTTTCTGAGTCCCCTTCACACTTCTTGTTTAACAAGAAGGTGGCTGGCAACTCCAGCTCCCTATGGTTGAAGCTGCTGAGGAAGAGGAGGAGGAGGAGGAGAAAGCCTGATTTTGCAGAGATGATGGACATCCCTGAGTCCAAGGGACCGTCTTTCCCTCTTCACAAGTCCTTGGGAAACAGACTGAAAAGATTTTACAGACACCTAACACCTTACCTCTTGTGAATAAGAGAATGGACAGGAGGTATATGTTATCAGGCTCAGATGCGGAGTTTTTATACAGTCGTTGCAGCTATGTTGGGCTAGTGCAGGCTGCAGCCTGTGACAGGGACAACATTCCTTTGACTTCACACCCAGCAAAGACTCCAGGAAGGTTGATGTCATGGCCAAAAACAATATTTGGCATCTTCTTTAAGGCTCAGGCAGGCCAACTATATGGCCTATTCAGCCAGGTACCAGAAGTCCAGGTGAGATAGGGTTCTGGAACTGGCTAAACAGGCTCCCCAGCTAGCCAAAGAACTGAAGGAGGTGGCTGCTGATGGAACTGAGGCATCCAAAGTGCAATTTCATGCTGTTGTGGACTCCAGTGATGTGGCATCAAGAGTCAAGGCTACATCTGTGTCTCTCAGGAGACATGCTTGGCTCAAATGTACTAGCCTTTCACAGGATACCCAGGCCAAGGCTATGGATTTCCCTGTAGTGGGTAACTCTCTGTTTGGGGAGCAGACAGAGGCTTACATGAAGAAAATGGATGAGCACAGGACCACGTACAGGAGTGCACAGACCAATGAGAGGCAAGCCACTCCTCAGAAGCAGCAATCTAGGGGCAGGGCAGGCCTTTCTACCAAGCTCAGGCTTCCTCTTCCTTCCCACTGAGGAGGGTTCTTTCGAGGGAGGGCAGGGGGATGAGCAGGCTGAATCTATTCCCAGTCCAAGGCTCCTGCCAAGCAGACACCCTGATGTGTCAGCCTGAGTCAACTCCCCATTCCAGTAAGAGGCAGACTGACTTACTACTTCCAGGCCTGGAAGTCTGTTACCTCACATAAGTGGGTCCTGGAGGTAGTAAGCCAGGACTGGCCCTCAGCTTCAAAGGTTTCCAAAACTGAGGCCAGACCTTTCCGACCTGCATCCATCTCAGAGACCCTTGCCCTAGAGGCAGAGGTTTCATCTCTTCTGACTGTCAGAGCCATAGAGAAGTTTCTACTCAACACAGGGGCAAAGGCCTGTACTCCAGGTACTTCTTACATAAAAGACGAGGAGTGGCGACCCATCCAAGACCTAAGGTATTTGAACAAACACATCTCAAAATCAAAATTCAAAATGGTGACTCTGGAATAATTCTTCCCTCTCTAAGGCTAGGGATTGGCTTGCATCCCTGGACCTCAAGGATGCCTATTTCCATATTGCTGTCAGGTGCTCCAACAGAAAGTACCCCAGGTTTGAGTTGCCTTCAGGCCACTAGCAGTTCAAAGCCATACCACTCAGCCTAACATCAGCTTCAAGGATATTCACAAAGTGCCTTGCAGTAGTAGTTGCCTTCCTTAGAAGGCAGGGTATTTCCATTTTCCATATCTGGACGACTGGCTAATTGTAGGTCAGTCATCCGACCAGGTCAAGTCAGCTCTACAAATCACTCAAGACTTGCTCAGTTCTCTGGTGTTTCTTCTCAATCTCCCAAAGTCTGTTCTGGAACCAAGTACAACTTCTTACTTTCATAGGGATAGAACTGGATACTATCCGAGCAAAGGCCTTCCTCCCTCTGACAAGGGTAAAGGCCCTAACAGATCTTGCTTCCTCTTTTCAACCTCTGGTCTCTAGTCCAGCAAGGCAGTTTCTTCAACTCCTGGGCCAAATGACAGCTTCTGCTGCAGTGGTGTAAGGAGCCAGATTTCAGATAGGGATATTCAGTTCCACCTAAGGTCCTTTTGGTCTCAGAAAAGAGACTCTGTCACCAAATTGATTCCAGTGACTCAGACTCTGGTCCAGGCTCTCCAGTGGTGGTTGGACCAGGGCGGCCCTCAGACAAGGAGTTCCATTTCTCTCTCAAGTCCCTCAGTAGTCCTAACTTGGGAACCCATTTGGAAGCCCTTACAGCTCAAGGGTCTGGGCTCCACAGAGTCTCTCCTTCATATCAATCTTCTAGAACTCTGGGCAGTTTTCTGGTCCATCAGGTCTTCTCAGAGTCAGTCAGGGGCAAGGTGGTCCAAGTCAGGACAGACAACACCACCACAATGTGGTACATCAACAGGCAAGGGGGACACTCAGTCCACTGCCTTTTGCACAGAAGCCATAAAACTGTGATCTTTAGCCTATTGTCTTCAGACTTCCCTGATAGCAGTTCACCTTCCAGGAAAGGACAATGTACTGGCAGATGCGCTGAGCAGAATCTCCCAGGGGCATCACGAATGGTCACGGACCCTCCCATACTATAGTTCATCTTCTCCAGATGGGGCACTCCAGAGATAGATCTCTTTGCAGCCCTGGATGATTACCAACTTCCTCTGTTTTGTTGCAGACCTCCAGTCCTAGGGACTGTTCCTCTGGATGCTCTCATTCTGGATTGGAAGGCAGGTTTCTCTATGTCTTCCTCCTTCCCTCTGTTGTTCAGAGTCCTGATAAAATCGGTCTCAGTCCAGCACAGTGATATTGGTGGCTCTAGATTGGGCCAGACAGCCTTGGTATCCTCTGCTGCTGTCTCTGGCAGTGTCACGTCCCTGTCTGTCCCCAAGAGATACAATAACTTTCTCTCAGGGAGGATTTGGTACCCAATCTCCAGATTCTCAACCTCAAGGCCTGGCTCTTGAAGAGTTAGAATATGCAGGCCTGCATCTTCCTCAGGGAGTTCTGGATATTTTGAAGGATTCCAGGAAACCTTCCACTAGAAACACTTATAATTCCAAATGGAAAAGGTTCAGCATTTGGTATTCTCAGAAGAGCAGTGTGCCTGATTCTGCAGACATTGCTACAGCCTTAGATTATCTGGTTCATCTTAATGGTCTAGGCCTTCGCCTGCAACTCTGAAGGTTCACCTAGCAGCTGTCTCTGCATTTCTTTCAGCAGGAAGGGCTCTTCCTGGCATCTCATCCTGTTTTCAGTAAGTTTTTCAAAGGTCTGATTCATATTAACCCTCCTTTTAGAGAGCCTACTCTAGCTTGGGATCTTAATGTCTGCATTGCTCAGCTTATACAGCCACCCTTTGAATCTCTGGCTTCAGCCAAGCTTAAGTACTGACCTGGAAAGTTGTGTTCCTGGTAGCTATTACTTCAGCCAGGAGGATTAGTGAATTACAGGCCTTGTCAGTGAACCTGACTTTATCTCCTTCCATAGGGATAAGGTGGTTCTAAGAACCAACTGAAGGTTCTTCACAAAGTGGTATCAGATTTTCATCTGAACCAGTCTATGTCTCTTCCTGTGTTTTCACTGACCATTCTTCTTCAGGAGAAAGACTACACAGTTTGGATGTTTAAAGGGCTCTTAGCTACTACATAGAGCATACTAAGGCACACAGGCATGACTGTCTTCAATTATTTCTCACTTATGGTGAAGTGGGAAAGGGTAAGCCTGTTACTAAATGGACTATTGCCTGGTGGATTGTCTCTTGTATACACTTCTGCTGTGTCAGATTGTGCAAAACACCCCTCCAGGCCTGAGGGCTCACTCGACTAGGGGTACAGCTGCTACTCTAGCTGTGGCCAGAGATATGCCCTTGCTAGAAATCTGTAAAGCAGCCACCTGGAAAACAGTCCATACATTCATCAAGCATTACTCTCTGGACATCCAGGCTAGGAGTGATGCTAGGTTTTAATTACAGCAGTACTGCAAGGCTGTTCCCAAAGTACGTTCTGCATTCCCTCCTCCTGGGGAACTGCTTGGTAGTCTGCATATTGTCAGAATACAGCAAGACTTCATGTTGTTTGAAGAAAAATTACTCACCATAGTAATGTTGTTTCTTCTTATTTATTTATTTAGAAATCGAGATTACACCCTTTGAGTCAACAGACTCTTTTGCAAAAAGCTCCTCGTCGGTAGAGATAGTAAAACTTCACAAGTACAGGTGCAAGAGATCAATCAGTCCATATATTACATTAGTAGGTAAGGTAAGAGACTGATGGAGTTTTGCTGCAGTCTGACCTCCTCCTGCCTCCCTCTCAGAACCCAGTTTTTGGGAAGTGGGCTGGCAGGTACAGTGTTGCATCTCAGGGTGTACCTGGTACCCTCCTCTTTAGGGTGGGGTAGTTGTTTATGGTTACTATTGTTATGTTTTATATATATTTAAATATTGTCACTAAGTTTTCTTGGGTTCTCGACTTGAGTCTTTTGGACCCAGATTGTTGCCTTTTGGCTATATATATATATATATATATTAAACAATTTCCATAGTGTAGTACTCAGTTAGTTAGTTTGCTCGTAAAATCTGATGGTTACACTGGTTAGTACCAGAGACAGAGGTTTGAAAACCAAGCTCGAGCTTAATGTTCTATGCTTCTGCATAGTTAACTCTTTCCTCTCCAGGGCAGTTCAGATGGTGGGGCTAACTGCATTTTGCCAGAATACAGCAAGACTCCATTAGAAGAAACAACATTACTACGGTGAGTAATTTTTCATACCACCCTCATCCCCCACCTGCCGCACCTCCCACTTGTTCTACTAGGCCTCCCAGTCCCTCTTGACCCTCCACCTTCTTTACTTGCTATCTCCTTTTGCTAGCTCTTACCATGCCACCCATCCCTCTCTAGTATTTGACTCTCATTGAAATCTGCTGATCTGTTAGTCAACTACTATTGCACAATATTACCTACTAGCACTTACCTAGCTGATTGTTTGTACAGAATGTGGTAGATGAATCTTAGTATTTTTTTATATATTTGTATTGCTATATAACTCCCTATAGTTTGTGTTTTAAGAGTCATTGTGTCCTTAATATTTGTACTGTATGCTACCTTGCACTCCTTATATTTTGCCAACTGGGTATGTTGACTGTCCTCCTTTTGATGCCTTGATATCCTGTGAATCAGTGTAATCCAGGGCCACCTTGTAAATGAGTCCTCTCAATGGTGTTTTCCCTGGTAAAATAAAGATTGATTGATTAAGCGTGGATCGTGTCCACACTACTAGCGAGGTTTAAACATGGTTTCAAAAACTGTGTTAAAGCCTTGATAGGACCTAGGCTTTAATATGGTTTTTGAAATGGATTACAATAAGAACCATGTTACCTGCAAATCTGGAAAGGCAGGCATGACCCTGTCTCTGCTTTGGTCTCCCAGAAAGTGCGTTCGGCAAGCCCACTGAGCACGATTGAACAGCAGGTATGGATCCTGCAGCATGAAAGTTTATCCATGCTAAAACACATCTGAACTCAGTTGGGATGCAGCAACACAGTAAGTGCTAAAAGGTTTTATAAAACATTACAACTTACCATGTTGTAGTTTGGATAGGGTCTTAGGTGGTAACATGCCCTCTAGTTCTGTTTGAGTTTGTCATCTGTCAGCGACATCCATGTTTGTGCCATCTGACCTGCAGTGCATGCTGATGTGGGACAGGGTGCCTTTCTGAACTGTCTGTGCCTGAGTCAGTGGGGATGTTGGCTTACTAAGGGTTGGGCTGTGATAGGCAGTGCTTTCAGCAGGCAGCCTTTGTGAGACTTGACAATGTCCATGGCTAGGGAGCTGGGGAGCATCCAGCTAGCGTGGGTCCCATGCTGGCATCTGTGTTGCCTTAAATCCACCATGGCCAGAGCCTGCATGCTCCATTTTCCCAGAGGCTCCATTTTCTGTCTTGGGTTTGCTCACTCTGGAAGAGTAAGCTTGTTACCCAGATCGCTGTGTCACTCCTCGTCACCTGGTGAGAGAAGGTGAGGAAGGGGAGGCAAGGTTTCTTTTCTATCCCTAACTCCTTGGAAATGCATATCCTGCCTCAGCTTACACAAATCTTCATCTGAACTTTGTAGGATTTCAAACCCTGTGAGAGAGGATAAGAGCTTTCTGGGCTACTGTTCTGCTATTTGGATTTGCTCATAATTTGGTGGAGTTCTGAACAAAGAACTCAGTTTGACAAGGACTACATGTTTCTTTGTTATTTTCTGGTACATTACCTAGACTCAAGCTTTGGACTACCTCTTCATTTTATTCTTATGCTACCTTGATTAGGGCTTATTTAATTGGCTTGTTTTACATTGCTGAACATAGTATTTCAGTGTTTGAATCACAGGTAGCGATAGCGGTGTGCTGGCAGTGGCAACAGATATTGATGGACATTTTTCTTTACAGGACATAAAAAGACTACAAGGGATGGTTTTCTTTATTTCAGGTACCAACACTAGGGATTGGGCATCCCAGTGTCAGCATTATGTTTGGCAGCATCTGGTTAGGCAGCCTGGTGTTGCACATTGAAAATGGCAGGGGTGGATGGACTAGCGGCACCATGGATTGGGCATCCCAGTGTCAGAAAATTAAAAGTGAGGGATGGGGTGGGATGGTGGGTGCTGAGTGAGAGGGTTGGGCAGGAGAGGGTAACAGCAGCAGTGTGTTGGCAATGGTAACAGACATTGATGGACAGTTTCTTTTTAAAGGTTGCATAAATAAAATAAAAGACTATGAGGGATGGATTTCTTCATTTCAGGTGCCGACAGTAGGGACTGGGCACCTCAGTGATAGCGTTATCTTTGGCAGCACCAGTGCCCTGGTATCCCACAGTGAAAACAGGCAGGGTGGGGAGGTACGAGCCAACACCAGGAATTAAGAGCTCCAGTGCCATCAAATTGAGAAGGGTGAAGCAATGGGAGGTGGGAGTGCTACTTGGCAGAGGATGGGAGGGATTATTTTTACGTTGGGGTGAGAGGATCATAACAGGTTGATCATGATGTTGATCAGCTCTGCTTGCTGGAAGGCTTATGCAGGTCAAAGGAAAGAGCTGCCCTCATGATTCAGGTGGCTGTTTTCTTTGAACTACATAAAGTTTTTCCACCCAGCAAGACCAGAAGAGTGTCATGATCAGCCTGGCCGATGATTGGTCTGGCACTGTCGAACCCTTGCAGACTCTCCTGCATTGGACTGACAGTGGCACACCTCTCAAAACCCATTATCATACCAATATGTTCACTTTGCACAAGTGTAAGGGCAAACATAAAAAACATGAAATCCCAACATGGACACTGCTAGGTCTGCATAGCCCACAACAACACTGGAACAGGAAAAGGCTAGCAAAGAGGTGTAGCAGAAATAGAAATGTTTGTTATTAAACAATAAGTGCAAAGTACATAAAAATGAGTGGCTACAGTATGTGCTGTCCTCACAGATCCCGTGTGCATTCAGAGCATTCAGAGCACTCTTGATCCTTTTGGGGGGGCTAAGTACTAACCACTGAAATAATAATTTGACACATTTCCTATTTGTTTAAATAAATTAATTTGTTATCCATCATCTCCCTTAAAGACCCAGTGCACACAGCTAGTTTTGTTTGTAAGTCATTTATAAAGATCCAGTCCTCATGAAGTCATTGGGCTTAGAGCTGTACAAAACAAACCACAATATTCACGGTCATAATAAACAGATCAAAGGAGAACATTTTAGAGTGCATAAACAGAAATATTACCCATTAGCTTCAAAAATAAGCTTGATGAATACATGTCACAGATGGATATAACATTCTAGCATTGGGCAGTTGGAGAGTAGTTTACGTGGATCTTCATGGCCTACTTCTTCTGTTACAGTAGTACTGTGAACAATTGTATGTACCTGATGAATCGGTAAATACTGGCCAAGACATCTGGCAGGTTCATGAACAATGTCAGGAGACACAGATAATGGAAATGAAAAACATTTATTGAATCTGTTAGCAGTGGATGAGGTGCAGTTCTAGCATGAAAGAGAGGTGCATAGTGGCTAAACAAAAGGGAAAAGCATTCCCTAAATTGACAGCATCAGAGAAGCACCAGATTCCAGGATATAGTCAAGTGGGAGTAGAAGACCCAGTCAACAAGGTAATGATTAGAAGAGTAGAGGCTGAGTGGGAAGGCTCATAGATTGAGTGCATGTGAGGGACTGCACTTGTTGGATTTTTTTAAAGGGAGAGAGCTGATTGGTGTTGAGCTTCCATGGACCAGGTGCTCACCAAAGTAGGACAGGCTGGAGAGACATAGACAATGATGACAAATAAAGATCATCAGTCCATCCAGTCTGCCCATATTAACCAAATAACATGAGACCTGTGTCTCTACGGGGTTTGTGTACACTACCTGCCCCATGTTCTCTGACTTACTGCTACTGAACTGAGAAACTATTAACTTGGGCTTAAAACATAGAAACATAGAAACATAGACTTTGACGGCAGATAAGGACCGCTTGGCCCACCCAGTCTGTCATTTCCTACCTACAGGATAAGCTGCAGATCCTAATTAACCAACAGCCTGTTTCTTCCTACCCCCACAAGAATTGCCTTATGTCTGTCCCATGCATTCTTGAATTCTCCACAGTTTTAGAACCCACAACCTCCTCAGGAAGGCTGTTATATACGTCCACTACCCTCTATGTGAAAAATACTTCTCACATTGCCCCGAGCCGTCCCCCTCTATCTTCAAATTGTGTCCCCTTGTTCTTGCACATCTCTTTTCTGAAAGATGCTACCCTCTTGGACTTTGTTGATTCCACTGAGGTACTTAAAAGTTTCTATCATGTCCCCCTAACTATGGTAATGTTTTGGCACCCACCCCTCAGCCAGCAGACTGTTCCATGATGCAACCATTCTCTCTGTAAAACAAAACTTTCTCATGACATTCCCGAACTCCCCACTGCCAGCTTCCATTCATGACCCCATGTTCTAGATTTGCCATTTCTGTTGAATAGCTCTCGCTGTTTACCTTGTTTATTCCTTTCAGGAACTTGAAGATTCAGTCATATCACCTCTTTCATCTGGCCTCCAGCAAGTACATGTTCTGTGTCCTAAGCCAATCTTTGTAGGATTTGCCCTGCTGATCCTGAATCATTTGGTTACCCAACACTGCACCATCTCCAGCTGTATTTGTCTTTTCTTAAGTGGGGACTCCAGAACTGGGCACAGTACTCCAGGCCTCACCAGTGATCTATAGAAAGATAATGAGATCTCTTTCCTCCCTTGGTGAGGGATGATAGGAGGTAATGAATGGAGTAAGGCTTGGCACTGGGGTGTCAGTAGATACTGCTGAGAAATATCAGCAGTAGGGAAGGAAAGATAGCAGTCTATCTCAGAGGACTAAGATAATGCATATGTCTGAATAATGTGTTCTTTGACTTATCAAAGAATATTAGAGAATTACAACTGTACACTTACACCTTTTCTTGTGGACAGCTGGCATCTCTTTCTGCTTGCTCTGCCTTGTATGACCTGGCTACTGATCTCTGCGGTATTTCCAAATGCAGACTCTCCGAGGGCAATCACAAACCACTCTAGAAATTGTGAGATTGAGATTTATGGCAAAGAAAGTCACAGACATCTTGAAATTTGAATTAGTTTGATTTTATTATTTTTGCATGAAAAGTGTCCCCTGTTGGACTAAACCACTCCTTCTACAACAGCAGCAGGGGAGCACTTTTTACTGTCTTGAACGTAATAAAATCAAATTAATTCAAATTTCAAGATGTCTGTGATTTAATCAAAAATCTTTATGTCATAATTTATAATAAGATAAGTCCTGTCAGGATTGTCTCTTCCTGTAGTATAAGAATGTCATTTTGTGAGGTTTGGGTTGCCAAAACTGCTCAGCCTTACTTCACAGTCCTCTCACCCAAACATCACGCAATGCACTGATGCAGTAGGAGACAGCCCTGACAGGACCTACAATCTTATAAAATAGTAAGGTTGGTGAAATAGTCTAGTGGCAGTTCAGTAAACATCTAACCCCCACCTTTGCAGGAGCAGGCTCGATAAAGAGGACACAGGGGATAGGGAGGGAAAGTGAAACTTGGTGGGAGGTGAGGGAGGAAAGAAAATTCAAATAGAAATAATACATTGAAGAAGCTAACATGATGCTTTAAAAGGGAGGACAAGTGCATTGGAGTAAAAAGAGGAAAGACAGGCTGCCCATCAGCACAGTGGCACTGCTTCTACCCACAATGCCAGCAATTTGAGTTTGGAACAAGCTTGGACAGCACGGGGAGGAGGGTCAAGCATCCAAAAAGATGCTAATTTCCTCTGGGCAGGGAGGTAGATGCTCCCTGCTGCAACAAGGTCCCCTGGGTGACCACCGAGGAGGACAGCCAGGATCATGAGATAGTGGGAGAATGCCTCTGACATTGATGAACGTGCATGCACACTGTGCATGAGCATGTCTGATGATTGGTGTTGTTTCATCCTAGGAAAAAAAAAGAAAAGTGGTAAATCCCACTCAATGCATGCATGAAGGACTATGACCCACCTGCAGGTTGTGTACGCACCGACTCAAGTTAGTGTTTCCATCAACTGGCAGCTGAAGTATCCAGAGGGGCTTGGGGAACCCTGATAATGGCCTGCTATGGGGGGACCTCGTAGCCCATTGGGGAAGAGGATGGTAAGACCTGGGGATGGTGGGGTGACAAACAAGGCTGAGGCAAAGGTTGGGCAGTTCTGAAGAGAGGAGGTCTGTCGAGGTGGGCTGAGAGGAACAAAAAATGGATTAAAAAAAGAGGAAAGGCAGAACTAAAGAAAATAATACCCGTGCCTGATCTGACCATGTGGAAAACTGTCCACTCCCACACTCATAAACAAGAGTTTAAAGGAATAGGTAGCACCCAGAGGAGGAGAGTGAAAGAAGCTGAGGAAAACAAAAAGAAATGGTGCAGGAGGAGGTACAGTATGTCTGGCCTATCTGGTGAATAAACTCACCAAGGGTTTTGATGGAAATCCATTTCATGGATCATTGTTTTAGATGACATTTCATTTTTCAGCAGCAGTAGTCCTATCAGCCTGTTCTTTCCAATGGAGAAAAAGTACTAGAACAAGGGGCACAATATGAAATTGGAGGGTAGATTAAGGGGTAATGTGAGGAAGTTTTTCTACATTGAAAGGGTAGTCAATACTTGGAATAGCCTGCCACAAGAGGTAGTGGGGGCAAGCACAGTGGAGGGTTTAAGCATGCCTGGGACAGGTACATGGGAACCTTGAGAGGGGAGGGAGTGATGAAAGCCAATGATCACATAGGGTCAGTGGTCACATACAGTACACTGTGAGGCCTACAGGCAGACTGGTTGGACCTAGTGGTCCTTATCTGCCAGCAATTTCTATGTTTCTGTGTGTTTCTATGTTTCTGGAGGGTTCTGGTGAGTACTAAAATCCTATGGCAATTCTTGAAACAAAGAGTAGGAAATTTTACTGAAAAAATCCAAGCAAGAAACATAAAATACAGGTCGAACATCAGCCAAAATAGTTTTCCATGTTAAACAAAAAGAAAGAAAAGGACATGAAGGTCAGTGAGAAAAACTCAAAAGAGCATGGTATTAGAACAGAAAGAAAGCTAAGCCATTCCACTGACTCCAGAAACCAGGGCCCCATTTTCCAAACCAGGGATGCTCAGCACATCTAGATGCACCACGAAATAAATGGTCCAGTGCAAAAAATGTAATATTCAAACAGAAGTGTGATCCCAATGGATCGTGCATCTCATCTGAATATAGCAATCCTATTGGGAGACACAAATGAGAGCAGCTGACAATGCGCCAGTGTATCGTGGATAGCCTGAATACCAGGAATGGGGATGCGGCACATCCCCGGATGTGCCAGTCCTAAATTCCCAATATTCAGCTAGAATATGCAATGCAGCCATTAGGCATGCAAGGCACAAACAGGCCATTTGCATGCTCATTATGGCAGCATTTGCATGAGGCGCACGGCAGAATGCGCTAGCTGGCCTGCCCTCCCACCCAGTCCCATCCAAAATCTAACCATAACCCATTTCCATAGTGTAGGATTCCTCCCATCTTGAACCATGTTCAAAATATAATGATAGTCCCCAACCTGTTTCCATAGTGTAGGGACCCTTCTCCCATCCCCAAACCTTGATGGTGGTGATATTTAATAAATAACCCCAAAGTGCCCTGGTAATCCAGTGAACCCCCTCCCATCCTCCAACCCTGATCATGGTGATATTTAATAAATAAACAACCCTGTAGTGCCTCGAAGTCCAGTGGAACCCCCCATCCAGCAACACCGATCACAGTAACAGACCCCACACCCTTTTCCATAATGTAGTAGCCCCCACCCCACCACCCACTCAAGCACCCACATCCCACCCCACCCATTCCCCCATCCCAGCATGGACAGTCAGCTGATGAGCAGCACAGCCCTCTGCACACCTCACGGCTGCCCACCAACTGAACTGTTAATGATAGCATATAGTATAGACTACGTGCCCGTTGGCAGAACTGCAACCAATGGGTGTGTAGTCTATACTATGCTGCTATCATTGACAGTTCAGTCGACAACAGCCGTGAAATCTGAGGGCTGCTACTCTTGACTGTTGGCCATCACTGTTGAAGTGGGTGGGATGTGAATACAATCGGTGGTGAGTGGAGGAAACTATGGAAAAAGGGGTGGAGGTGCTATGAATCCAGGAGTGCTGGATGAAGAACTCCACTGGACTACCAACACTTTTTTTTATTTATTAATATCACCGTGATAATAATTTCAGGGATGGGATGGAGGAATCCACTAGACTACCAGGACACTTTGGAGGTTTTGATTTATTAATTATCACCATGATCAGGGTTTGGGGATGGAGGGGGTCCACTAGATTATGAGTGCAGGGTTACCCTGACCTTGGTGGGATGGGGCATGGTGGGGCACTACACATTGGTATGTTGTTGATATGGGGCACAGTGCTACAGGCTGGGGGGATGCCACGGGCTGCAGGGGCTGGCAGCTGCTGTGCTGCTGTGTGTAGTACAGCAGCCTGCCTGTGGGTGGCCAGGACTTAGGCATGGTTCCTCCATGCCTAACTTTGTCTTGACACGTCCTCCAAGATGCATGGGCAGCTGCGCTGCACATCTTTGCTGAATATGGGGATATGCTGCACATATTCTGGGTGCTCCCTCGAGATGCGCTGCATACATTATCGCTGCAATTGGGTGCACATGGAGGTCTGTCACACATCTCCTCCCTTTGAATATTGCAATGCAGTGCATTTCTTGAGATGTGCTGGTGCACCTCCTATGAAAATGTCCCCCAGATGTGTTCCACCCTTACTTTTCTCCATAAATCTTTACATTTATTTTAAGGGAGGGACAAACTCTCATCCTAATAAACTGTTTTCAGGGCCACCTGTCCATATGCACCAGGTCGATCTGAGAAATATGCTTCTGCTGCAAGACAAGTTGGCATCATTCTTGCCAAATGAAAATAACTTAAGGCAGGTAAACCGAAGGCTTAGAGTGCTGGAATTATATTTTGCCTATGTTGGCAGAAATAATCCCAAAACAAAACAGTCATATGACAGAAAAGAAGGAGCAGTCCCCCATTCTTGTGCAACTAGTGTCCAAAAATCTTTTATGTAAGGGCACTCCTAAATAAGGTGTAGCTGGGTTTCTGTTCTCTAACAGGCAGCCATCTCTAGGAAAAAGCATTCCTCAATGCTCTTATGCTTATGATATTCCTGTATCCTTAACTGGCTAAGGTAACTAAATTACAGAACATCCCATATTCTGACTGGGACTATCCTTTCTATCAAATGGGATGCTATAGGTTTGGGCCTGGCCCAGGCCAGGGGACAGGCATGCCTAAAATCAGGTTCAACCGAACAAGCTGCCCAAATAATACAGATGGGAACTTTCCTGGTGTCCCTCATAAATATCCTCTATTCTTTACTCCACCAACAGATTACTTGGTTTCATAGCAAATTAGGTTACATCTGGGCATGGAGAATACTGAAATATAGTTAGTTTGTTTGTTTATTTATTTAAGTTGTTAACCAGTACAGGCACACTGAGCCAGGGTTCATTTCAGGTATGACCTGGGGAAAGGAGCTGGGAGAGATTACAAATAGAATAATAAATAGCTTAGGGTGCATTACAAGGGAGTAATTCCATTGAGAGGTTCCACCTTCCCAGAACCTTGAGATGGAATGACCCTCAAATGCACCTAAGTATTTGATTTCTTTTAATATATGGATGTGATTTGTTTTGTTTTGTATCATTTTGTGATGGGTGGTGGCTGCTTCAGAAAAGGACTCTCTCAATCCTGACCGACCGCTGCACTGTCTCGCTCCATCCCCATCCCCATCACTTACCTCCCTACTTTCTAGCCTAGGCCTGGCTGAAGGTCCTTGTGCTTTGGTAAAAGTTACCTGTCCAATCAGTCACAGGCTGTAAAATCTCTAATGAACTCTCCGACTTCAAACCAGTTCTCTCGGGTGTACCACAGGGATCAATTTTGGACCGCTCCTCTTTAGCCTGTTCCTTAACTCCCTCCCAGATATCTGCCAGGAGAAAATAATCATTACGCTGATGATGCTGTAATTCTCTCTTCCCACAAGGATCCAAACTCCCTACAAAAAAGCCTGCAACTTGCTTCTCTAGTGTTGAAAGGTGGTTCCTGGATAGTAAACTTGTGCTAAACCACAATAAAACAAAAGCCATCTCTTCTCCAATCACCAAAACAAAAATAGGCATACTCCACTCACCATACAAACCTCTGCGGGAATTACACTGGACCAAGTAAATACTTTCAAATACCTAGGCATCACTTTTGACCAGGGCTCACCTTTGCAACCCACATTGACAACACTGCGAAAACAGTGAACCAACGCCTTGGAATACTATTCCGTAATCGTCAATTTCTAAATCAAGCGGCATTGAGAATAGCTATACAGAGTTCCATAATCTCAATCATTGACTATGGCCTTATTATTTATAGCTCAGCTACCTCCACTGCTCTAAAGCGTATCTCAATCACTCTAAATAAGGCCTGCCGGCTCCTCACAGGGGCTCAAAGACTGACTCACACGTGTGATCTGTACTATGAATCAGGCTGGTTGAACCTATCAAATCATCTTATTTATCTCACCTGTACAATGGCAAAAAATCTATCTTGGGACTGACTCCATTATGTATTCAAAACCTACTCCGACTGAATCCTGGCTCACGACCCTCCACCAGATCTGAACACCAACCTTTCCTGGTTCTGAGATGCCGGACTGCACAGAGACAAAGATCTTTCGCATACAGGGCCCGACATGGTTCAATGCGCTTAGTCCACCTACTCTATCCTCAACCTCGCTTGAAGCTTTCAAATCCATGTCTATGCCCACCTCACCACCACTAGCAACTGTGATTGCACTAGATAAAGACTACTACTCCTCATGTCCATCCTCACATCTGAGACCTCTTCCTCCCTGACTAATGAACCCTCTGGTACCTCTACTACTTCCTGTCTCCCACCCAAACTCACTCCCCCTTTTTCCTGTCCCCTCTCACTTACTCTCCGCTCACCACCTTCCCTCCTCTCTAGCCTCCTTTTGCGCCTAATGATCACCCTCTCCCTGGAAGTTTTCTTAACCTCGAAATTGTCTACTCGCTTGAACCTGTTATAGCTTGTATTTCTATGAAACTTAAAAAGCGTTACTGCCTTAAACTGTTAATAGCAAATTTATGATGTAACTTTCCTGTCTGGTTTTACCTGTAATGTGTATCGTGCTTTGTTAAATGTTCTTTGTGACGTGGAACCTTTGTAAAAAGGCCCTCAGCTCAAAGGTATTAATTCCTAGACTAATAAACTAAACTAACTAAACTAAATTCCCTCCCATATGCACAGTACAACAGAATTGGTAGGTGATCCTACCTTTTGGGGACCACAGGATCAACCAAATAATTCTATTTTTTGTGCTGAAGAACTGAAAAGGGAGAATGTGGAGAATAGACCAGAGGATGTAGAACAGTCTCGCTAAGCGAGAGAGCGAGCCGCCATGTTTTTGCAGTTGTTCTGCCCACCCCCACAGGAAAAGTGGACAATCAGAAGGCAAGCTTTTGAAGACATCAAAGCCAGACTTGCACTTGTGCTGTTGACTTCTTGTGATAATACTATCGTTCAGGTCCCAAATGATACTATTATGGCACCTGAGCGATGGTAATATCACTTGTGAAACTGATAGTATTATAGCTCTGGGAGCGTGGGTATTACCAGGGATTTTTGCATGCTTTACAGCAATATTATTTTGATAATCCATATATTAAAATACAATAGTGAAACTGGCAATACAGAGTACAAAATGCTAGTGTACAAATAGTATGGTATACATGGAGTTCAAGTTCAGACATAAAATGCAGTAGTACAATACATAAGTGAGACCGGCAACAGAGTAAAAGTCCTAGAGTACAAAAAGCATGGCATACATGGAATACAAGTGCAAATAAATAAAATGCAGTAGTACAGAGATGCAAGAACATAGCAGCATTGACCAAACAAGGTTGCCTAGGGAGCGAGAAAGAGGAAGGGAGGGAAGAGAAAAGTGACAATGGGAATAATTGAAAGTGTGATAAACTAAGATAAGTGCACAAGAGTTGCCTGTTTTCTGATATGGGGGAGTGGAGAGTTCAGCCTTGGCATGGGCAGGGGTTCGGGAATACAGAAGTGGGATAGGGCACTTTTAGAAGAAAAACGGAGGGAGTGTCTAATATGGAAGGGAAGGGATTCCACAGTGAGTTCTCTGTAGGAAAATGCAGCTGAGCCAGAACAAGAGGAGGGCCAAGGGCCGAGAAGTATAGGGGTCTCTAGACCTGAGAGGGTAGGAGGCCATGGGAGGGTGACAGAAGTGAGAAGAGTGGAGGTTGAAACCAAGCCAATTTAGAGATGAAAAGAGTGGAGTAGGTGTCAGTGGTGAGGCGGTGAGGAAAGAGACAAATAAAGGAGCAGTGATGTGTGTCAGGGCCAGGCGTTTAAGGCAAAGTGTCAGAAAGCATTATAGAGGAGCCAAGCCTGGCAAGGGAGGACTGCAGCAGTGCCATACACTATGTCAGCATAGTCGAAAGAGGATCATCATCTTGGTTGGAAGTGACACTGGGTGATTAGTGAGAGAGCGTCCTTGTTTCTATACAAACACAGTTCAGGGTGAAGATTTGTACTGTGTGATGTTCTAACATAAAATGACTGCTGCATTTCACTCCAGAGGTCACAGCACTTAAGAGATTGTTTGGCATTTAGAGATGTGTTGATTGTAAATCACTTTGAGATGAACATGTAAGGAGCATATTAATTAAAATGGGTTTGGAATATAACAGAAACTGTACCATGAATCCTGATTGTGTCAATCAGGGATCTAAACATTCAGCTAAGGAGAAATCTTTTAGAGATGGTAGTTTGAGCTGAGCATTTGTGTTGCAACATCTTAGTAGTTTATAACAGCTTCTCCGGGTACATCTTGACAAACCTCTGACGACATGCTGGGGTTGACAGCACAAAACAGTGGGCAAGCTAACACTTCAGCATCTGTTGATTGCTAGTTCCTCTTTAACTTGAACATGTATCTGCAGTTGTTTTGCATGATTGTTTTGCACAAATAAACATGGAACCTATTCCTTTTGAATCCTGTGTGTTATGTGGACGATACAATTTGGAAGGTGAGGGCTGTCTTTCTTTCTCCTTTTGACTGTTTGTTTGTGTTTATTTAGTTATTTCAAAAGTTTCCCAGGAAAGACATATCAAGCTGCTAACAGCTCATTTCCAGATGCATCCTGGGAAATGGGATATCAAGAAGATCAGTAGGTGGAGACAAAACTAACAAGTCAAAACAAACTGAGACTACTCACAGTAACGCTGGTGTTCACAGTTACTTGACTTAACCACCAAAACAAACAAAAAATGGTCTGGGCCCAGTGGCACTGAAGGTTGAGGCACTGGACACCACACCTCATGCTGCATCAGCGACCTGGGTTCGAGAGCGAGCCAGGGTCACTGGGGATCAGTGGTGGGGAGAGCTGGATTGAGCTTCTGTCAGGCAGCTCTCTCAATGGAGGCTGGGCACCAATCTAACTAGTGGATTGTGTCAGGAGGGAAGCGCTGTTAGGCACTGGTGGAAGCTGTGTCTCCACATGGCTTCCGACTGGACCCATATTCTTTGCGCCAGCACTCTTGGGGTGGTTAGGGCTTCCCACAGCTACTGCTACAGTAACTATGTAAAACTCATACACCCTGCCGTGCACTGTGATCCCTGCAAGAGGGCATGGAATGGATGGTTAGTACGCCACCAACAAGCCTCACCGGCAGTTGGGGAAAATGTTCCAATAGAAAACAAAACTGGCTGCCTTTAGTACTATCAGCACACAGATCATCTGCCCGATCATATTGAGCTATAGTGGCAGAGGGTAAAATCCAACGTTTTTGCCTATCCCATGATTAAGCACCCAGTACAGGCATGAAACATTGGGTTTTCCCCGTTTGCTCCTTGTTTTGTTTTGTACTGCCTTTAATAAAAGTGATCTTTATACACTAGCTCAGCGTGGTCAGCATATGATCTGTGTGCCGATAGTGCTGAAATCAGCCCTTGTTTTGTTTTTCAGAGGAAAAAACTATAAAAGTAATAACAATACAAGACACATACAGCAAATACAGTACTGTATATCAAAGAAGCAATCAAAAATACCACAGGCAAATCAGTACAACGGATACATGTAGCAGATAGAACTAATATTTGTTAGGTGAGGAAAACTACTCTTACAAGTTTAGAATGGGGAACAGGTAAATGTAGTGATAAGCATGGCTGGCGGAAAAAAGAACAGAGGAAGGGGTCATGAACAGTTGCAGGTGGGAGAAGAAAAGTCGCAAAGAAGAGTCTTTAAGGAGAAAGCAGAATATGCAGAGTGGATTGACAGGGAAGGAGGACCAGAGTGTAGGAAAGCAGTATGAAAAGCAGACTGATCAATGGTAGATTTTCTAGAAGGAATAGAGAGGAAATGGGAAGTATTATTGTGGAGAGGGTAGTAGGAAGATGAGGAGATGACAGACTCCAAGGTACTTAAAGAGGACACGTCCTCAATAAAGCACCATCAAGGGTGTGAAACTAAGGAAGATGGGTGAGTCTGGAAGCCTCTGATGGCTGCCAAAAGCCATGGAAACTGATTTTTTGGGGGGCTCTGAGGAATAGTTGATTAGACTTGAACCAGTGTTGAATGTTGTCAAAATCCAACTGAAGCTATGAGGTAAGATCATGGGAAGAAGAGCCAGATGCTAAACAGAACTGTGTCATCAGCATACATATGAATGGACACAGAAGAACAGACTGTTGCTTGATAGGAGCAAGGCACCACCAGGCCTTTTAGTAATTTGTTTGCCAAATTGTAAATCTTCCAAACATTACAGTTGTAAGTCTATGCAAGGTATTAAAGTGCTAAGGAAAGGTTGCTTGGTTTTATTTACCAGCAACATCCCTTATGACTAAATGAGCTGGAACATGGGTCAGCTTCAGTTCCAGGTGCTTTGTGAATGTAATTGTTTACTAGATATTGTGAGGCCCAATCACCAAGGAGCTTCCAATGTCCTGTGCAGCTATTTAATGCATAAGGAGGATCGAGAAGTTCAGAGGCCCTTCTCTGCACTTGTGACTACCTAAAGAAGAGGTCAGCTGTAGCACAGCTGGTGGCACAGTGCCACAAAACAGTAAGTAGTAGATTTTATATAAAAAAAGTTATGGATGACCACATATGGGACCACACATGGCAGCCTAGCTCCCTCACCGCTGCGCTCACCCCACACTCTACCTCCTATGGCCTATGATCCGCTGATCTCTCCTTGCTCCATATTCCCAGATGTAAAACATCTAATGGCAAGACAGAGTTTTTCCTTCTTAGCCCCAGCTGCTGGAACTTGTTGCCCTTGATGTGCATTCTGGCCCTAGCCATGCCACTTTTAAAACTGGCATCGCTCTTACTAGATGCTGTTACCCCATGTAACTTCAACCCACCTAACTCATTACTCCCTGCTCTGTTTGCTGCTTTCATGGTCTCCTCCAGTAGTCCTGCACCCTGCTTCTACCACTCCCACCCTCCTACCCTGCCTTACTCCTATCCCCTACCTCTCTCACTCACTCTGTCCATGTGAGGACCCTTTCCTCCTAAACCTCCCTACCCAACTCCCTCCCTATAAGTATTTCTTATAAGCTAGCTGTTGTATAACTGAATAGATACTAGGAAATGTTATCCACTAGCAGCTAGGCACCTTATGCATTATACGGTCTGATCGCTAACTGTACTCACAGGCACTTACTGCACTTTTGATATGCATAATATCCTAATGTTCTCCCTGTAACCACAATTGTCAACTGCTTATCCACTTTTTCTGCATCTCTGTATGTTGTATGCCTTACTTGTATTGTCTTGTAACCATTCCCTTACTATGTTGTAACCTCATGGGTCGTGCCTGAAAATAGTCACCTTGTGTCTAGTGCACTTACCCAGTTATCAAAAACTAAATAAATAAAATAATTAAATCAGCAATCTGAATTCCACCCAGAGCCTGGATCGCCAGAGGGCCAACAGGGGAGTAGAACTCAGCACCCAAAGAATGCTCTCCTCCTCAGGGAAGGAAGGAAGGATTGTCCAACTAACTGCACTACCACCACCTGACTAGCCACATGTAGCAGTGCAAATGAAAGCCTGTAATGTACAGGGAGGGAAGAATGTGCACATTGGTGTGTAAGGTGTGCTGACACCTAATGACATCAGTGTGCTCTCAGGAGTAGGAACATAAGGGGTAAAATGACTGCTGATTTGAAACAGGACATCCCATCTGCACACCCTTCCAGTCTGAACTCCTTCTGCGAACCCCAGCAAATCTCTGCCATGGGTGACTGAATCGTATATGGAAGCTGCCAAGGAGCAGAAAAGCAGCACTCCATTTCTGGGGTGGGACAGGGGCAACACAGTGATGTCTTTTACGTGTTTGGGGTCTCAAGGGCATTCATGGGAGGAACTCTAAGAATGGTGGCCAGAGAAGCTGGTCAGTTGACTAGGAGGTAAAAGAATTAGAAAAAAGAATGGCTACACACATTGTCAAACTTGTCAGTGTTCCAGTTTCCATTCCCCCACATGAGCTTAACCTTGTCTGATCCCAATATTGGGGATGCAGCAGCTACATGAATTGTTCATCATCAACTATCTGATCACATCAGGAAGTACAACCTTATGTGCAGTCAACAACACTGTTTCTGTGCTAACCATAGTACCACATCTGCCCTGGCACACTTTACTGACCATGTCTTTAGGAACATCGACCAGGTAGAGCAACTGGTGCTGTGTTTGTGGACCTGACCAAGGCCTTCAACCTTGTCAGCACTCCTTCTTCACACCAAACTCCACCTGCTTGGTTGCTGCAATGAGACATCCTTATGGTTCCGGGCTATCTCTCTGGGCACTCCTTATCAGTGTGCATTGGTACTGCCACTTCCTCTGCTTTGCCCATCGCCACCTGCATCCCCAGGGCTCCATCCTGGGCCCCTATTGTTTTCTGTTTTATCAACTCCTCCCACTGATTGCCTTAACTGCAGTGCTCTACTGAATGCAAATGATCTTGTGCTTTTCCATAGTGACAAGTCCTAACTAACATATCCTCTGTACATACCCAAAACTATGACTCAGCGTCCACCTAGTTTTGTCTAACATGCTCCTGGCAAATAAAAAAAAACAAAACAAAGCAATGCTCCTTGGGTCCAAACTTTACCTGCTAACATCTTAAATCCAACTCCTCCCTCACTGTGCTCTCAATACGACCCTGCTCTGCAGAATGTCCCAATTTCAAATACCTAGGAGTTACCCAGGCCATGACCCTACCCTCTTCTACGGAGTATGTCAACCTCATTCAACATAGGGTAAACCAGAAACTCAGAGCCACCTATCGATGAAAGCATTACCTGACCTCAGGCCTGCCTAGCCATCATCCAAGGAAGCCTGCTCCCATCATCAACTACAGCCCCTATCTACTCATGTGTCCACTGCCCTGCAAGCAAGACTTAATTCAGTATACAATAGCATCTGTTTTTCTCTTTCTCCTGGCTCCATATTCAACCCATCACTGTGACCTGTACCAGTCACTAGAGTGGCTTTCACTCCAAGGCCATTCGACTATGCTCTCAGCAGTATCGTTGATAGTGCTCTTAGAAGTGTAGATTCCCATACTAATCCCTCCTCAGGGCCAGGGCCATAACCAGGTGTCTCAGTGAATCAACAGTTCCCCTTTTGAGGTCCTCGTGTCTCCACCATTATGGGAGGTAAAGCCCTATCTGTCGCTGCCCCTCTACGGAACAGAATCCCAGTGCACTTCAGGTCAATCAACACGCTCCTCAGCTTCAAATCCATTTCCAAACATGGCTAATGTCCGAAGCAAAATGCTCTTGCTGTCCTGGGTGATCTCTCTCCCTCTCTCCCCTACTTCCAGTGCTCACCCTTACCCTCTTTGTGGTTATAACAACCCCACTTCTTGGGGTGTATCCATCTTCAGCTCACCCTACTCCTTCCTCTAACTAGCACCAGCATTTGGAGCCCACTCTATTGTGCATGCCATCTAATACTTACTGTTATGCTAATCACAATGAACTCTGACTCCTGACCCTCGATTGCATTTGTAACCTGCAATGTACTGCCTTAACCTTTGTACACACTTCCCTTTGGGTATTTTACCTGAAATTATGTATGCATAGTATTAAAATGTTTATTTCTAATTTGCTTTTGTAAACTATGTTGTATTTTCTTGTACTGAGCTATCTTTTTGGCCCGGTTCATGCCCGAAAATGGTCCTCTGGATCAGTGCACTTACCTGGTAATCAAAGACATACATAAATAAATAAATCTTCTCCTCTGCCAGTCAAAACCAACTCTTATTCAGGATTATGTGGGAGGGGTGCACAAATCATTGGTGGGTGTGCTTTCCCAACCACCATAGACAAGTGTCATACTTTCACGATGTGTCCAGATCCCTATTAGCTATTTGGTGGAAAACCCAAGTCTGGTCATAAACTGAGATGTTCTGGAGGGGCATTGCAGAATGTTGCCATTTACTGCACCACTTGGCCAGTGCAGGAGTCCATATTCTTTATGTTCCACAGAACTGCTGGAAGTGAAAGAGATGATGTTGAGGATATTATACTTTACGGTAGCAGCCAGAGACAAATCCCAGTATATCTAGATTTATAGCATGGTAAGAAAAATCTAGAAATGTCATTGGCCAAGAGCCATCACCGGCTATGCATTAAATATCTATAAATGCATGGCCAGATGCTCAAGTCGCATTTTCTTCCACAAAAAACCTACATGAGAGCCATTTATAAGCGTAATAAGCCCCTCAGGATGTACATCATAGGATTTTAATGTATTCCCCAGGGCGTAAGGCATAGCTTTCATCCTCATGCCTTACTACAACCCTGGGTATGCATCAAAATCCTATAATGCACTCGCTGTAATGGCTTATTTCTTACGTATACAACACTTGTGGTGATACAAGAACACAGACAACAAGTAATGTTTTTACTTAACTTAAAATCAATGACGGTATCACTTGTTAAGATTTAACAACAAAGATATCACTAGATAATAATGTCACACTCAGATATATCACTAGTGATGTTACACTCAGAGATGTCACTAGTTAATGATGTCACACTCAGACAATATCACTATTTCACTACTGTAGTTAAAGACCCTATAGGGCCCCCCTCCCCTCCCAGTCTTGACGTCCAGGATGGGCAGATTTCTCTTATCACGTTCTATACATTTGGAACTCGCTCCCTTAGAAATATCTGCTCTGCTCTGTCTACTTATTTGTTATCCATCTCCTTAGGCACTACATTTCCCCCCTCCTGCAACTGCACCTGACTCGTGTCCTCTTCTTTTCCTTCCTGTCCTTTCCTCTTTTCATTTTCTGCTGCTCAACTACCTTCTGCCCCCTCCTTAAGCTTGCCTCTGCCTGTAACACTAACTTGGTTTGCATCGGTGGTGTTCATTATCCCTGGGGTTCCACTTCTGTGGGTAAGGTTTGTCCTCCACTCTTCACTTTCTCTAAAATCCTTCCCTTGCTGTTTCCTATCTCTACCCTCTCCTCTCTTGATCACTCTTGAGCATCTGAATTAACTGCCTTTTCCTCTACATATCCACTTCCATCTATTTATTCCATTATTTTGTCCGTAATCCTTCCTCTAATTGCTCCCCCTGCCAATCCCCTTGGCAGTTTTATCATGGAGGTGTAGTAATCCATCCTTATTTGCTCCCTTCCCCGCTAATCCCTTGTGAGGTTTACATCCCAGACTGGTGCAGGCAAATCCATCCTTATTTTACTTCCTTTGCCAATCCCTTGCATGGTTTACATCCCAGAAGGGTGTAGGCTAATCTGCTTTCCATCCTTCTCCCCATTCCCTATTATGGCAAAGTCCTCCTCTCTTCCCCAAGTATTACATCATAAATATATCTGTGTTGAAGTGTTTGTTTTTTGGCATTATTTGTTTATCCCTCCTACATGCCCCAGAGCTGCCTCTCCCTTGGGCTGTCATGGTCCCAGACAATCCCCTACTAACTCCCTATGACCACCACTTACCTCATCTGCAGCCTTCCATGGGGTAGTCCGGTGTAACCCTTGCACTGGATGGGTCCCTAATACTCTGAGGAAGGCACCAGTGGGAACCAGCACACTATTATCTCTAGTCCCGGAGCTGCTGAGGTATTCGTGGCTCTCAAGGAGTCTTCATGGATGCCTAGGGCCAGCAGCCATCATCAGGCTAACTTCCAGAGTGTTTTCCATTTTCTTGTTCCTCCTTTGCATTGCTTCATGTGAGTGCCTCCAATCTCCATTGGGGCACTGCAGCAAAAGCAAACCTAGCCCACCCTAAGATAGGAGAGCAGTTCATTGGACGCTCAATCCTATCCTCTCCCTACTGACCCCGATGGCCAGAGTCCATTCCCGAACCTGGGTCACTGGCATGAGTCGAGGTAAGGCACCAGCGCCCTCCAACCTCTCTACCAAGGCTGGCTGAAGTGTTTTATCATATGTTTGTGATTACATTATGATTACTAAAATGGCTGTTATTTTGTTTAATTGTTATACACAGACTTGCTGTGTGGATTATGTTATGTTTCTGTACTCATATTGTATCCCTCTTCCCCTTTCCACAGGGCACATCTTTATCTTTCTGGTGAAACTTTTCAAAATAAATAAAAAGTAAAAGACTTCATACTCATACTTACTCATTGACTAATTATAGTGAATGCTTTCAATGGCATTTCCTTCTCACAAATGCTGAAATGCCAAAAATATTGAAATGCTGCTTAGGCTGCTTTGACTGTACATGAAATACAACAGTGATGTAACTCAGCCTTATTTGTTTTCCCAAATCTTATTTCTTGTGTTTTTTAGGTTTATCTGCATCCTGTTACTTTGAGTCCATGCTTCAATTTCTTCTAAATCCTTCTGCATTACACTTTGACTTAGTTCTCCAAACCTATCAATAATAGATGTATCATCCACATATTTAATACAAGGCCCGTTGTATGCAAATCATTTATCATAATAAGAAACCAAATAGGCCCCACTTTGGTACCTGTGACCCCCCCCATGCAAATAGTCTAATTCTGATCTCCACCCCTCCTTTTCTATTCACTGTGACCTCCCTACAAGAAAGTCATGAATCCATCTTATTATACAAGCAGGAACTGCCAACAATTGTAATTTATCAATCAGAATATCATGCACTATCAAATTAAATGCTTTCCTGTAATCAACAAACACTGCTCATACCATTTCACCATTTTCCCATGTCATCATACATAACTCTTGAAATTTTAATAGAGCTAGGGTGGTAGAACACCCCTCAAGGAGTCAAATTGATTGGGATCTATATACTGGTTTATTACTTCCAAAAGCCAGTTTATAACAAATTTCTCACAAACCTTTAAAACAACACGTCAACAAAATAGGTATAAAATCCTTACTAACATCACCTGGATGATTTACTTTAGCCAAAGGTAGAACTCAAGCCTTTTTCCATTGATTGGGCATTTTTCCAGCAACACTGATTTGTTAAACACATTACAAATCCAAGGTGCTGTCAAATCAACTCCCTCCTGCCAAATCCAATTAGGTATATTATCTGGCCTCACTGCTTTATTTATTTTTAATCTTTTTAACACCTTAGCAACATCTTCTATTGACACTAAATACTTACCTGGGACTATCCACCTCTACTTCACATTCTTTCAAAGGTTCAAACTTTCTACTAACTTCACACAGTGCTCTATTTAGTTCTTGTACAAATTGCATCTCCTTATTTCATCCTCAAATCCAGTTTGCTGCCCATTTTCCTATCTGTTCTTTCTCATGATTACCTTGAATTATCACCTTTGTAGATTCCCACCATTTTGGGGGTCTGCATTTCGTAACCAACTAATCTTTTCTCATAGTACTTCCTTTTATTCCTTTTTCCAACCTATTTATTTTATTCCTCAAACTATGGAATTAGTCCATCCCCATGATTTCAACCCCTCTGTCTTTTTGTTATCAGTACTTTAAATTCTTCTGTAAAAGGTTTATCACCCAACCCCGTCTCAACCTTACACAGGGTGCAAATCTATCCATTAGCTCCTGTATTTTTCGCTACTACATAGACCATGCGAATCTGCTGTTTCAAGTTTAAACCATTCAGTCTCACATTCTCCTGCTATCCATCTAACACTTTTCCTTCTTTATACAATTCCATTTCTGACTCATCCACACCTTTTTCTTTCTCTTTGAGTTTTACACCCTGCTACACTGGAGGTAAAAAATACAGATTTGTGATCAGGTGTACTATTGGTGGTCCAATCTCAGGAGGTTATACCATTTGTCCAAATTTATAATCACAACATCCAGGGTATTTTTCCCTCTAGTCCCTTCTCTAATTATCTGTTTCAAATTCCTACCTGCATAACTTTAGATAGCTGTAGTTGATTTGCATCACCCATTAGCACAATCCCACACACAGGATATTTTACATTATTCTACCTAAAACACAATTTAGGTGCTTAATCATACTAAAACTATTACTAGAGGGGATGATAAAACAACCAACAAACAAGGGTACAATTTCTAAGTCTGGGCATATTTACTTTTAACCACAAAGTCTCAAATCCTCTACCTCTAATTCACTCATTTTATGTTGGCTTTGCGTAGTCTTGCGGGTCTTGAGTAGCGGCTGCTGTTGGGCGAATGCAGGGCCGCATCAATGGTGCGTCCCTCATTCCCCAGTCAGCCTGCATGCCACTGCCATACCATACATTCATAATGGGGCAAGCACATCAAAAGCAAAGGTCCACTTGCAATCGAGCAAAAGCTCGTCGCATTGCAGCGGTCCTTTGCCGCGTCTTCGCCCTTCATTATGACCATGATCGTGTGCCAGGCGGCCGCCTCATGCTTCCGACACCGAGGTTCCAATCCCTGTCGGCCTTCATGTTTGTGTGCGATGGGGGCCACTCCCCATCGGCATCCCCCGCCAAATGTGGAATGCCGAGTGCCCAAACCCTCGGCTCATGCCCCCTTTCTTGTTTGCGGTGAGGTGCCCAATCCTACCGGCATCCCCCGTGTTGTGTGCCGATGAGGGTGCCCAATCCCTGTCGGCTACTGCACCCCTAAAAACCACTTAGGTGGCATGCTGGGAACCCACCCAGTGTGCCAAATGCCCTGTAATGCGAAAACTGTCCGCGATGGTTTTCCTTTTTTACCTGCAAAATGAAACCATCCCTCGTAGTCTAGATGCCCTCCTCCCCACCCGCACCCACCCACTGCACACCCTGCCTCCCTCACCCCATACTTACCTCCGAACTCTGGTGCGATGATCTTCCGTGGACGGAACATGTCTGCACTCTTCAAAGCCAACACGAACTGAGGAAATGAGCAAGCTGTATAATGCAATGAATAGGGTTTTCAACTTTGCTACATATCTCAGGCATTTCTTGAATTTTGCCACCAAATTTTCAACATGGGGTTTTTGGGCCCTCCTCATGAATTCTGTCACTGTCATGGCGTTAATCAGCCTCAAAGGTGATTTCGCAGTCACTGCGCAAATCACCTTTCAGGACTCAGTACGAATGACGGCAGTGCCAGTGTTCATGAGGCGCCTCTCAAAAGCCAATGTTCCAAATTTGGTGGAAAAACCAACAAATTCCTGTTTTATGAGCTGCATTATGAAGTTGCTACGCAGGCCCAGAATCACACATTCCGCAATATTTAACGCTGTATTTTCAGCATTGCCATTTTGTGCACCTCCCTTGTGAACAGTACAGCTGGCATTTTCCACATCCTGCCCGAAATGTGTTTGCGACTTTCGGCGCGGTCTTGCCAATCACTGTGGGAAATCAGTGTTTGGGCCAGATTATGGAAATGACAGTGACACAGTTAATGAGCAGAGCTCCTAGAATGCCTATGTGGAGAATTTGGGCTGATGCTCCATAAAAAACTGTACGAGCATCCGTTGGCAAGATTGCCGCATGCTTCGTACTATCATGTATTGTGATATTTTCACTCTGGATTTTCACCATTGCCATTTTACACACCTCTTGATGAACAGTACAGCCGTCACTTCACATATCCTGCCCAAATGTGTTTCCACACTTCGCGCAGAATAAGCGTGTTAGCAGTCGCAAATCACTTCTTAGGGACACTTTGAGGAAATGTACATGGGCAGGGTGCTAAAATGCCTATGTTGAAAATTTGGTGCGAGCGCCCATAAATTGGCAGCGCTGCTGTGTCCTTGCATATTTCCCACGCACCCTGCAACTCTGCAAATTCCGTTATTTGTATGCCACATTTTCAGCACTGGCATTTTATTACACCTCCTTATGAACTGTGCAGCTGTCATTTTTCATCCTGCCCAGCATGTTTTCCTCGACTGCACTAACAAACACCCACAGGGACACCTTAATGCCTCTCGCTCTCTGCAGGGTGGGGTGGGTTGGCATCAGTTCAATACTTGACTGCCACTCCTATGCTGCATCTCTAATTCCTGCACTGCAATGGCAGCAAGACAACATTCAGCATTGACAAATGCTTTTTTTACTGAAATGTTCTGTTGTATGTAAACATCTCACAACCCCCACACACACACACACACACACAAAATTTTCCTACCTGGTCTTTTCTAACTATCTGATACCCACTAACCTGTAAAAGCTTCATCTGGTACTTGGGGTACACCATGTTTCAGTAATGGCGCAATTGCACAAGATTATTTTGCAACACCACACTTAACTTATCTACTTTTGTAACAAGAACTCTAATATTCATGTTCATTAGGTAGGGACCCATGATTTTGAATTTTCACATTAACTAAATGTTGTCTTGCAATAGATCTACCCATTTCTTTGACCCTATATGTTCTATCATCTCTGTCCGTAATTTGAACTGGAATTTGGTCCCCTCCTTCAAATCTGTACCCATTGGTTCACAGTCAATATTATGCAGATTTCCCCAGTGTACATAACCCACATTTTCTTAGGTTTCCTATAGCACGTTACCACCATGGGATATTTTCAGTAACCCCTCATTCAGATCTAAACCCACAGGTTTACAAATGGTATATACAAATTACCCCATTTACTTGCCCACATTTCTCTTTACTTCCCTATGACTTGTTTTCACCATAGGCAATGTTATTTGGTGTATACATCATATCTCCCACCCACACAACCTAACTATCCCCTTTACACTAATTGTTTGTTTACAACACTCTAACTGTACCCCCAACTATAATGATAAAAAGCAGTGCCAACTACATATCAAACATACTAAACATATAGGCCAGGATATTAAAACTGCTCCAGGCTGTGGTGCAAGCTCAGCGAGCTCAACTCAGTTGCGCAGGGTGTGGCCTGGGTGATATTCAACGGAGCTGTGCTATGACTCAGCAGCTTTGAATATCGCACCCTGGTCACCCACACTGCATGGTGCAGTGGCAGTGCACCAGCGCCAAGTGGCCAAAGTGGAGCATGAGATGCGCTAGCACAAGTGCCATTCGCCATTCACAGCACCTACGATTGAAAGGGGACATGCAAATGGGGCCATAATTTATGCAAAGTACATGGGTCATTTGCATGTCATTATGGCCCCATTTGCATCCCATTATAGCATGGGGTGCGCGATCCCTGACGATTTACCTGGCGCCTGCTCTGCCAGGCAGCAGCCGGGACCGACGTCCCCTGAAGCCCGATTGCGGGCATTTGTCTAAAAAAATCCTCATCTAATATCCCTGGTGGTCAGTGGACCGCTATGTGCCCGATCATGGGCATCGGTATAATAAACCCCATCCAATATCCCTGGTGGTCCAGTGGACCGTACTCTGCCCGATCACGGGCATCTGTAAAAACATAAAAGCGTCCTATTACCCTGGTGGTCTAGGTACCCCCTCCCCCACCCACTGAGCTCCACTGCCCTGCCCCGGTCAGTGGGTGAGCACCCACC
Source organism: Neoceratodus forsteri (assembly GCA_016271365.2). Taxonomy (NCBI): domain Eukaryota; kingdom Metazoa; phylum Chordata; order Ceratodontiformes; family Ceratodontidae; genus Neoceratodus; species Neoceratodus forsteri. Next base: position 555,398,319 of record CM057452.1, on the reverse strand, counting down.
TGCCTGCTGCCCGCTGCCTGCCAACTGACAGCTCGGTGGGTTGCCGCCATTGGTTCACAGCATGAGCCAATAGGCGTGCGGCCTCGTACTACATTCCAGATATGTGAATGATTCATTTCCATATCTGGACCGTATAATGCGGTATGGGCTACACGCCCGTAGCTCGCGCTGGCCGAACCAGTAGGCGTGCTGTCTCTGAGCTGTCGGTCGATTGGTAACGGGAGCGGCAGGTGGTGGTGCCTGCCGACTGACCCGGGGCGCGGGCAGTGGGCTCAGTGGTGAGAAGGATACCTAGCCACAGAATAATAGGACATTTTTATGTTTGCAAATACCCACAATTGAACATGATCGATCCACTGGACCACCGAGGAGATATTGGGTGATTTAAATAGATGCCCATGATTGGGCAGCTCGGTCCACTGGACCACCAGGGATATTGGAGGGGGTTATTTAAACAGATGCCCATGATGGGAGCATGGGGGCACCGCCAGGTGCGGCAGGAACTCAGGTGACCACCCACAGGTAGCAGCTGCTGTGTTGCGCCCTGCAATGCGGCAGCTCACCTGTGGTGGCCGTCATTTATTCCTTTTTGGCTTAACTTTGTGCGAGGCAAAGTAGGGGTTGCACATACATGGCTCTGCCCATCCCGGCTGAATATCGGCTGTGCAGGTTATGCATGAGCATGCCCCCCACCTGTGCCTGCATACATTACTGATGCGCTCCTGCGATTGGGATTTGTGCAGCTCTACTTTTCTTTTTGAATATCACGTCAAGGCATTAGTGGTTGCGATGGCGCACACTGTTGCACCATGCACAACCTTTTGAATATCTGGGCCATAGTTTTTAACCTACCCTATCTACTCACTTATCTCCCGCTCCATGTATGCATGAACTGTTTATGTTTTTGTTTTTGTATTTGATATTACAGTAGGGCCTCCGCTGTGCCTCCACCTGTGAGCCCACTGAAGACTCTCACCACTTCAGCAAGAGCCACTCATGCAGAAAGCCACTGCACAGAGGCTGCTAGAGGGATAATCCTTTGAGCTGGAGCGCCTCTCCTCCTTCTCATGTCACCTCCATTGTCCCGTTGCTGTACCACTGCTGCCACCAGGTTTAGCTGGTAAACAGTGAACAGGCTGTGCAGTTCTTCTCAGAAAACAAAGTCAGAGACAGAGATGAGGGCAGTTCTTACTTAGGGTGAGTAAAGGTGTGTCTGTGCTGGAGAGGAATCTGCGGCTCTCTTTTGAATTGTAGCACCCCTCTGTGGTATACTATATGTCGTTGACTACCAGTGCACTATATAGAACTTCGCTGACAAAATGCCTATGTATAGAGTGCTTCACATAGGAAATATTGTTACCTCTATTTACATAGATACATAGACAGTGTTCAGACAAGGCCTATGGCCCACCCAGTCTGCCTATTTGAGCTTGTAAGTTCAGTTTGTTTTCCTAGAAGTCTGTTGCCCCTTACCCCTGACCTCCAGAATTCCTTTATGTCTGTCCATGCATTCTTAAATCCCGTGATTGTTTCAGCCCCACCACTTCCTCTGGCAGGGTGTTCCACTTATCCACCACCCGTTCTGTGAAGAAATTCTTCTCATGTTTCTCTGAATCGTCCTCCTCCAACTTCATCCCATGCCCTAGTGCTGGAACATCTTTTCGCTTAAAAATAGTGTTTTCCTGCACCCTGTTCCTCCCTGTAAGATACTTGTATGTCTCTATCATATCCCTCTCTCCCTCCTCTCCTCCAGGAGATACATGTTCAGGTCCTTCAACCTGTCTTCATAGGACTTGTGATGCAATCCATGCACCATCTTTGTTGCCCTCCTCTGAACCTTCTGTACCCTGTCTATGTCCTTACGTGGGTATGGTCTCCAGAACTGTACACTGTACCAGGTGGGGCCTCACTAGTGTCTTGTAGAAGGAATTATGACCTCCTTTTCCTGCTGGTGATGCCCCTGCCTATACATCCCAGCATCCTATTTGCTTTACGTACTGCCTTGTCACACTGTTTCCCTACCTTGAGGTCATCAGAGATGACAACCCCAAGATCCCTTTCCTGCTTGGTGCATGCTATATCCTCACCCCCAACTGATATATTGTGCCAGGGTTTTGTGCCCATATGCATTATCTTGCACTTCTTTGCATTGAATTTCCACTGCCAAACCCTGACCATTCTTCAAGTTTCTGTCTACACCCTCTTGTGTGTCAACTCTATTACAGAGCTTTGTGTCATCAGTGAACAGTGAAATTCTGCCTTCTAGGTCCTGCCCAATGTCACTGATAAGATGTTGAATAGGACCGGTCCCAGCATTGATCCCTGTGGTACCCCACTGGTCACTCTTCCCTCTGTGGGTGACAGCCATTTACCACCACCCTCTGTGTCCTGCCACCCCCAGTTACCTACCCACCACACTACTGTCCTAGCACACCCATATTCCCCAGTTTGTGTAATAGTCTTCTATGTGGCACAGTGTCAAAGGCCTTGCTGAAGTCCAGATAGGCCATGTCCACTGCCCTCCCTGATCCACCTCCCTAGTCACCCAGTCAAAAATTCAATGAGGTTGGTCTGACATGACCTCCCCTGGTGAAACCATGCTGCCTTGGGTCCTGTAGTCCATTGACAACTAGATGTTCCACCAATCTCTCCTTCAGTAGTGCTTCCATGATCTTCCCCACTGCCGAGGTGAGGCTGACTGGTCTGTAGTTCCCTGCTTCCTCTTTGTTCCCACTTTTGTATAAGGGGATTACATCTGCTGTCCTCCAGTCTTTGGGTACCTCCCTGTTTCCAGTGATCGGCTAAACAGGATAGCCAGAGGTTCAGCCACCACCTCTCTTAGTTCTTTAAGGACCCTGGGGTGCACCCCATCTGGCCCCATTGTTTTATCAACTCTTATTACTTCCAGTTCCTTCAGGACCCTTTCTCGTGTAAAGGGACTTTGTCCATTTCTGCACCATTCTCACCCCTTGTACTCACTTCAGACCCATTACCTCCTCTTCCTCAGTAAAGACTGAGCAGAAATACCTGTTCAATATGTCAGCTTTACTGTTGTCATCCTCACGTGGCTCCCATCCTCCCCCTTCAGTCCTCACTATCCCTCCCTTTGTCTTTCTTTGTTCACTTATGTACCTGTAAAAGGTTTTGTCCTCTACCCACTGATTTTGCAATGTGTTCTTCTGTCTGAGCTTTGGCTTCCTTACTGACCTCCCTGCCTCCCTTTGCTTCTCCTGTACTTCTCCCTATCCCTTCTGCCTGTGTCTTTTGTATTGCCTGAATGCAATCTTTTTGGCTTTCACTTTCTTTGCTACCTCTTTGGAAAACCATAATGGTCTCCTCTTCCTTTTCCTCTTGCTAACCTGCTTAATGCATAATTCTGTTGTTCTTGTAATCCCCATTTTAAACACTGCCACTGTTCCTCAACCCCTGATTCCTGTCCCATTCTCCTAATGCCTCTTTCAAGTATCTCCCCATTTTCCCAAATTCTGCCCCCTAAAATCCAGGATACGTGTTTTTGTGTGGTTTGGTTCTGCTCTTTCTGTGATTTTCAAACCACAGTGACTGGTGGTCACTGTTTCCCAGGTGCTCCTCACTGTTACCCCCATCACACTGTCCCGTTTGTGAGCACAAGGTCCAGTATTGCCTTCTGCCGAGTTGGTTCCATGACCAGTTGCTTGAGGAAGGCACCCTGAAGGGAGTCCAGGATAAATCTGCTCTAGTTGATGCTGCTGCTGGGATGCTCCAGTCCACGTCTGGAATACTGAAGTTTCCAACCAGTACTACCTCATCCTTGTCTGCCATCCTTTGGATGGCTAGCATCAACTCCCTATCTTTTTATTCCTCCTGGGCTGGTGGTCTATAGACCACACCTGTGCGGATGGCTGTCCCATTTTCCTTTCCAGCTTAACCCACAGTATCTCTTCCCATTTTGTTCCTCCTGGATCTCTGTGGCCTTATGTCATTTTTCACATACAGTGCCACTCCTCCTCCCTTCCTGCCTGCTCTGTATTTTTTTCTCTATGGGTATGCAAATGCAGGGGCTCACCTGTTCCAACTCCATTTGTTTATAGTTTAGACTTGAACACAAAATGCAAGCAAATCAAAATTAAAACCCATTTCAAATTTGCTCACCCTCTGCATCTTTATTGAAAAGTTATTGCATTATGACCCTTTGCAGTAAGAAACCACAATCAGTGTAGGCAGTGGGTCAAGAAACCCATATTAGTAGCTCAGCCTTTTTCATTCACAAATATTTAATCAATTTTCTCATTGGGGTGCAACTCTTATATGTCACAAATTTGTTAAAGCAGAGAACCTAGGGCCCATCCACTCGTCATTGAATATTACAATTTGCTTTCTGTCTCAGTTGACTACTTATTTTATCCCAAAGGGAGTGGGGTCTCTCAGTGTTCAGTTCAGAGCTCTGATGTGAACTTTCAGCCCAGTCACCTAATGTCACAGTGGTCCACCAGTTGGCTGATGCCCTATTCAAAAATGCAACTGCTTGAGTTGGCTCCTTCTAAATAAGATGCACTGCCTAAATTGGCCTTCTTTAAATGAGGTGCAGTCCCTGAATTGAACACTAAGAGCCCCCACTTCCTTTTAGACAAAATAAGTCAGTAGCCAACCGAGGTAGGAAGCAAATTATAATATTTAAATGATTTGACAATGTGGGGTGAGGATGCATACTAAGTTCTCTGTTTTATGCAGGTGGTCATATTGCATGGGACATTGTCAGGGCCCCTTAATTACACTGCAGCTGTAAAAGAAAAATCAGAGGACTAATGGTCTACTAAAGTTAACGTTTTTGCACAGTTTTATTCTCAGTGTATTACTGGGTTATGGAAATATTCAGCATTAAATGCACCAGGGAGCTGCCATTAGTTGTATTTAACTTGCAGTACTCTACCATATGTCATCAAAACAATGAGAGCGTGTGTTAAAATGCTCTTATTATGATAATTTCAGAACACTCTCTGCTATCAAACATACAGTACTTGATTCTCATTTTATGAATGAGGAAGACCACTGATGCAATGAAGTTACTAGGTTGTCTGCTTTGAAGAGTTTATTTTATTTATCTTATTCATTTTTAACTGAGTAGGCACATTGAGTAGGGGGACCCTTTTAGGTGTGACCTTGGCAGTGGCAACATGAAACTATAACAAAATGAGATATAAATAAACATATGAAATTATACCAATGCATTGTGAGTTAAGTACAGCAAATGTATAGCACATTGAAGAATACAGTTTATTAAGATAAAAAATAGGGCTGCAGAGCTTAAGGAAAGGGTTCTCCATTCATCTGGAAAAAGGGTAGGCAAACTGCTGCTGTGGTGAAATATTCAGTGACTACAAGCTTTGCCTCTTTTGCCCACTTTTGAACACCTTAAGCAATAAAGGGCTATTTAACTGCAGTTCCATCGTTGCCAGTGTGGATGCTTTCAAACTTGTCAGTCAGGTGTGCTCAGATTGTTTTCTTTGCCATTTCTGTAAATAGCAACCTTAGAAACAGCTACCAATCATAACAGATTTCCTGTCCCCATTAATTGAGTGGTGGGTGATGATGCAGCAGCAACAGCATAAGAACTTAAAAAAATACCCCATCCTATCTCAGCCCTTGAATAAAAGAAAGTGGAAAACAATGAGAATATTGATATTTTTGTTTGTTCCGCTGCTTGATGATATTATCTGACAAATCTTTTTGCAACACTGCTCTGAAACAATACAGCTGCAAAACAGCCCACAAACCATAGTATCAGTGACTTAACATACATTGATAATATGATATCAATTTCTAAATAAGCTGCTCTTATTTGTGAGGAGTTTTGTAATACATTATTTTAAAGAGGAGTGGCCTTAACTGTCATGCATTTGCATCTGATTTTACGTGATCCTTCCTAGACCCATTTACATTCTTCTGGATAACTGTTATATAACACACTTCAGGGAAGTAGAGAAGAGAGAGCAATATTCTTGGTATCTCCTGTGTAGAGCGCGTAATAAGATTTGGAAGCCTACAGGATTGAAGCTTCACTGCCTACTGAATGAAAATTAAAACATAAATTTGAAGAGAATAGCTATTGCTCAACACAGATACCTAAAATGTCATTAAACTATTGTGTTTTATGACAGGCAGTCTAAAAAGAAGGAGATTGGGATTAAAACAAAACCGTGAATGAGTATTGCCAGAGTGATGAACTGCTTGCAGTCCTTGCTTTGCCAAAGCTATATTGATGCTATCTTTTAATGGCTTGAAGTACAGCAAGTCTTAAAGTTATTAGGTGTGATGTGAACAAAGGGTTCCCATTTGGCCTCCCACACTGAGCTTTAATGAATAGGCTCTGCAGGGCTTGCATGAGCAACATGAATTATGCTGACTGTGGAGTTTTTGTAGGTACAGAGAGGATGAGGATTACTTTTTGCCTTTGTTTTTACTTGTTTTGCAGCCTTGGTAGGCAGACACTACTGGCATGGGGCATGGAAGGTAGTCCCCATAATTCTCCACAGTGCCTCCAAAAGGCAACACTCTTTGCCCACTATAGTTAGTCATGATGACCATGGTCCTGAAATACTGAAGCAGGTGCTTCCAGGCATCTTCCCAGTAGACAGAGGATGAGGTCATCCTGACCACTTCAGAGCAGCTTGTCTCCCAGTTTGTGTGATCTATGACTTGCCCAGTTTCCACACCCCATTTGATGATACGTATATTGTAGTATGAGATTGTGTGGCTTGTGATACCCTGTACAGAAGAGAGATTAAAATGCACTGCATTTGGAGATATGATGTGTGTCATCAGGACGAGAACTAGTGGAGGAGCCTGAACTGGATCTCCGCTCCACAGGATGGTGGGACCCAATGTAATGTCAGATCTGGAGATATCTAAAGAAATCTTACCTGTCTAGGCCATATTGGTCCTGTAGCTTCTGGAATGGGTGCACTAGCCCACAAAAAAAATGGGACAAATAAATAAGATTACAAAATGGGGAGAAAATGCTGCTTTCTGATTGGTCATTACCTGTGCATGAAATATATTCCATGCACAGGTAATGAAATGAGTACTAACAGCTGAACTGCATTTCTAAGAATATTAATCAGTGTGCCATTGGAATGTTGATTTTTCAAATACCGCCATTTTTTATTGCTTGCTAATCAATGGCTGTTCAGTGATACTATGGTTTCCCTTTCAGCCCCCAAAAAAAGACAACTGTTTATAGAAAGTAAGCCCTGATGTATCACTTTACTATTTGCTTATAGACTGTTTCTTTCTTTCTTTATGTATTTAAAATTTTGGTAACCAGGAAAGGCACGCTGAGTCAAAGCTCGATTTCCGGTGCACCAGGGACAAGGTATACAAACAACAAAATGATGGCAGCATACAGGTACAAAATAAAGCAATGTACAATGCAAATGAAGTACTATACAAGTTAACATAGGTGAAAAATAAAAATATAATAAACTTCTTCAGATAGAAATTTATTTTTTTAGCTGAGAGGGACAGTAAGAGACCACATTTGGGCATGAATATAGCAGGAGATGGAAAACAAGAAGGAGGAGAGGGTAACAATGTGGAAAGAAATTAGGACAAAGAGCAGTTACAGGCTGTTTGGCAGCCGATCACGCTGCTGCTTCTGAAGCATGTCTCCTCCCATCATCCCCGATGCTCTGTCTCAATATCAAACAAGAGTCATACACATGAGACAGTTTAATTAAAAATATATACTGACTGTTCCAGATGAAACAATCATGGTGCCACTTCCACAGTCTGCCAGCTCCACTGCCTCATGTGCCAACCATGCTCCCGAGCCTCCACGGATTCAAGTGTAAAATCCCTTTGCATTTTTTCCACTTTGATGCTAAGTGAGTGTTCTCTGGGCAAAGTTGTGGTCTGGAGGACTGAAGTAGTCCCCTCAGTCAGTACTCCCATTCACTAGGTCATAGGAAAAGGAGGGATGCTCCTCCTGCATATTTCCTAGCAGCTTACTACACACTAATACAAGGTGTCCTGACCAGCCCAGAAAATTAAAAAAAACTGCACAGTAATACAAGGGGAGGGCAAGATAATGAAACAATATGAAACCATTATCACTGATAATATTATAGAACAAACTGCACAGCACATGAAAAATGATGTCACACGTTAGTAGGTGGAAGGACTATTTTATCCTAAATTCCATATACAGATCTGTTTATCTTCATAAAAACATGATTTTTCCTGACTGTAGCAAGTAAAAATTGTAGCCCATTTATAAACACAATAAGACACTCCAGGGTGTGTGTGGAACAGATTTTACCACATAGCCAGGGACTGAAGGCACTCAGCCTGCAGTCTTGGGCCTTACTACGCCCCTGGCCATGCAGTAAAATCTGTTCCATGCACACCCTATCTTGTCTTATTGCTTACCTACACTGTCCCACCCCACCTGTAATTTGCCAGGCCCAAATGAGAAGGTGGGAACTCATCCAGTTGTGCTATTGGATGTACTCTCCTTTCAGCCTCGGCTAGTTTCAAGGCAGCCACTGTCTCTCACCATGTCTGGTGGACCCAATCAATCCAAGGATTGTGTTGTGCCTCTTATCTGGGTCTTCTGAACTGAAGACATATCTATGATGTCCCATGAGGGAGTAAAGCACGTTCCATGTCCAGCCATTGTGGCCCAGGTCCAGTTTGGTGCCAAGTAAACAGGACCCAGAGGTTGTGAGGCAGTGTAATAAGTTCTAAGGATGGGAAGGGCCAACCCACCCTGGGCCTTCAGGAGCATCAATGTGCATAGCTGAACTCTAGGTCATTCTCCATTACAGACAAAATGGGAGACAGCAGTTTTCCATCTTCTCCAATCACACTCTGGTATAGGAAGGGGTCATTTTGAAAATAGTATAAGAAGCAAGGAGTAAAATCATCCAGACCATGTCCACCACCTAATCAGGCTTAATGGAAAATGCTGCCATTGCTGCAGGTCCATCAGCATCTGGACAGAAACAGAACCATTGTTAGCCTGATAAAGTCCATCTTTAGACAGAGTCAGAGAGATACTGAGTTATTTAAGGGCTTTGAGATCCCAGCAGAAAGAATACTGGTTTCATGAGAGGGTATGAAGGGGTCCAAAAATGGTAGGACCTCTGTCTTGGAGGTGATTAGGCCTCCTTACTGTCTTGGAACTAGGTGCTAGCCTTTCAACAGTCGCATCTCTCCTCATTCCATGCTTTAAGTGGTCCTCCTTTGTGGGGAACTTCCTTTAGCTGCAAAAAGCACCCCAAAGCATTATTCCATTAGAGGATAGAGCTAGAGTTATCCCTCAAAACTTCCCTAATTGAATTCCAAATTAGCAAGCAGAGCTGTTATAATTGGAAAGACTTTGCCTGGAGTTCGGTGGCCAAACAGCCAGCCACTCCCACTTCCTGAACTATATAAGCAGTTCCTCTCAGCCTCATTGTGAAACTTTTTTTTTGCAGCTGCAGGCTCTGTTGGTTTGTCCTCTGAGGCTGGTTGGGCCTCCCTGGCTGGCTGTGGCCCCCCCACCTTGCTGCTCCTACTTGTCTCTGCTGGGCTTCTGTGTTTATTTTCCTGCTTCTGGTTTTGTATTTTGCCTTGGCTGTGTGTCTTCCTTTTTTTTTTTGGGGGTTTGTTTCTAAGCTCCTAGCATTCTGCTACTCCAGAGCTCATACTGCTTGTTTTCAGTTACTCACAACTCTCAAATTACTTGCACTGCACCTGCAAACCTGATCTGTGTGTTTCAGCTCAACTATAGCTGCTCCATGTTGCATACTGATTACTTTCACCTGACTCAGATTTACTTGAACCTAGCTATACAGCTCACTCATGCTTGTTCTAATTACCTCATTGCAGCAGTCTTATTGCACTGCCTGATGACAGTGCTTTCAGAGCATTGTGCCTCCTTTTATTTTGTTTATTGCAGTTACAACTCAGTGTACTCAATTGTTTTCACTACTGCTGCACAGGCCTAATTGCTTCCAGCTACTGCTTTGTTTACTCCCATTGCTGTTGTACCTTGTTCTACTCTGAGGTTAGCTAAAGCTCCTGCTGAGGCTATTAAATTAGCTTTGTATCTGCATGTGATTCGCACTTCCATTGCTTCCTTGTTTGTCCTATAGTGAGGGACTGGGAGGTGTTTGGGGGCCATGGCCAATGTGGCTAATTATTTCTGTTCTAAATCCTGTCTTCACCTCTGAAAATCCTCAGAGCTTGATGCCTTGATTTGGCTTTGAAATGCCTGGCTGGCTTGCCCCACTATTCAGTGCTGTTTGCCCTACGTTATGCAGACCTACATGCAGGTCCACTTATTTCTACTCTGTTTACTGACTACATGCAGGTCCACACTTGCTTACACAACCGTTGCTCCTTGCTTACACAAACCATTGCTTCATGCCTACTGCCATCCCTCGGCTTCAGCCTCTGGATTCTGCTGCACTCAATCTGCATTCGACCTTGTAAGGTCTCAGCACTCAATGCTCATTACAATCTTAGCATGCTGTGCTCATTCAGCTCACCAGTTTTTCAGCTGTCAATCAATTCTGGGGCATGCCAGCCATTCTATCTAGCACAGGGTTCCTGCAGACAATGGTCTCGTTCTGCATTTTAGTCAGCATCTCGGCGTGTCCAACTTGGGGCAGGATCTTTCTCACCTGGCCCATAGCTGGAATGTCCTCGCCTCAGGTTTGGCTTTAGCTGCCTGATACATGACAGCAGCTCCTGGTGTAGAATTTAAGACTAGCGGTGAAGGCTGGTTCTGATGATCTCCATTGGCTCTAGTGTTCCACTATAACAGTTAGCCATTGACTTTAGTGGTTTCCCTAGCAAGACACCTTCACGCATTCTCCCTACGACTGCCTCTGGTTCACCTGGTTTGAGTTTAGGGTGGGTAGGCCAGGTGAGTGCCTCAGCAGTCATTGCTCTCATCCTATACCTTGGTTGCACGTATTGTTGCAGGTATTCTCACAACCTTCCACGAGGTTCCCTAGAGGGTTTAAGTGAGAGCCTTCCTCCAAATTGGAATATTTTCCACCTCCCTTTAATTGGGTTTTCCAAATTGCACCTGCAGAGCCATCACTAAATAAACTATCCCAAGCCAGGAGGAAGGCGACCTAGGCCTTGGATCCCCAGAATTTCCTCCTCATAGGTATTTTTTCTCTCCTCCATTGCCTCAGGTCATAACACTTAGCATAGATGTTTCCCCTAGTTTCTTAAGTAGGTTCCACTGTTGGATGGAGGTGGAGGATGTCCTGCCATTCCTCTCTCTCTCCTTAGGGGATCCCCTAATCTCAATGCAAACCATCAGTATCATGCTACGCAAACCTGGGCAGTCATTACATTATCCAACTGAGCATCTCATTGCATTATCAAACTTCCTATGCTTTTCTACTACTATGTTACAGTTACTGCTCCTATGTCACAGTTACTGCTTGCTTATATGCTTCATCTTGCCTCCTTCTTTGGGGATGATTATACATTTCTTTTGGGGATTCCTAAGGTACCTTTAGTCATGGGAATCATCCTGTGGCACCTCTAGGGGTGGAACCCTCTCCGAGGTTCCTTGCCTTCAGTAACCCTACAGGGTGGTAGTTCCCCTGGAATAGAGAGTGCCAATGGCCAAAACCAAACTAACACAGTTACATAAGTATAACACTATACTGGCTGTGTAGGTCAGTGAATAGGAAGGCTTTACCTGGAGTTCGGTGGCCAAGCAGTCAGCCCTCCACTTCCAGAGCTATAAGCAGTTCCTCTCAGCCTCATTGTGAAGCATTTTTTCTTTGCTCCATCATCCTCCCTCCACTTCCAGTGGCATCACTCTCTCCTTAGGGGATTCCTAAGATACCTTTAGTCACGGTAATCATCCCATAGCACCTCTAGGGGTGGAACCCTCTCCGAGGGTTCCTTGCCTTTGTAACCCTACAGGGTGGTAATTCCTCTGGAATGAGAGTGCGAACAGCCAAAACCAAACTAACACAGTTGCACAAGCATAACACAATACTGGCTGCGTGGGTCAGTGAATAATAATTACCCATGCCAGGAGGATGATGGCCAGAAGTCCATGGATCTCAGAGATTTCCTCCACAGAGTTTTTTCTCTCCTGAGTGTCGAAAGCCATAATATAGTATATTTATTAATTATGGCATTTATCATACTAATAGGATTCTGTTGTGAGTCAGGGTTGGGTGGTGGCCCGCTTTCATCATCTTACAATCCTGCCATTCCCTCTCTCCTCTGGAAGTCACATCTCTGTCTGCTATCAGTCATTACCAGTTTCAGCTGTCTGTTATGCCAATTAGCATCTGTTTTTCAGTTATTTTGGGCACCTTCCTAAAGTACCTTTAATCTAAAGAAATATGTTCCCACAGCATTTCTGGGGTGGAACCCTCCTCAAGAGGATTCCTTTGTCTTTACAGTACCCCAACAAGGTGGTAGTCCCATAGGGGATAGAGAGTGTGAATGGTCAAAGCATCCATGAATAACAGTCAAACACTCAATCATACAACTAAGCACCTGGCTATCATAATATAACACAAACACAACTTCTCCCTGCCTGCGTATGCCCACTAAATGTAACTTTTCTACTTTCTTTGCCGTTATTTAACTGGGTAATTTTTTTGTATTTTTTCAGTTCTCTCCAGTATTTGATGTACTTTCACCCAGCTGTGTCTTTGGCTGAAATCACATGTGGCGTTAGGCACAGCATACCTAGATGCATAGATACAGATAATGATGATAGAAAAGGCCCATAGGCCCATCCAGTCTGTTTACCCCACCAAACTACTCTGCAGTGGCCTTAGGTGCCATCCCCATTTGATTCTGCCACCCTTTTCTAACTAATCCCATCTGCCCGTCCATCCCTGTTTGAGGATGCACCCTGATTTGGCCTGTACCACTTCTTCTGGCCAGCTTGTCCCCTTATACACCACTCTTTTAGTGTAAAAGTGCTTGCATATGTCCTTTGAATCTCCTTCCTGCAAGTTTCAACAACTTCTCCCTTGTCCCTGTATTTGAGCTGAAGTAGAAAAGCCCATTGGCAACTACCCTATTTATCCTCTGTAGGTACTTTTACGTTTTGATCATGACACGCATTATCTTCTGTTTTTCAAAGGGTGCTACGTTCAAGTCCTGCAGCCTCTCTTTGTATGTCTTGCCTCCTGATTCATGGATTATCTTGGTTTGCCTATACTGTAACACCTTCACCTGTATGGTTCTGGCAAAGGTAGAAGTGAACAGGTGGTGCCAACAAAACCATCAAATTCTGAAGCAGAAGTAGAGGGAGCTAAAAAATGAAGGCAGGCAGTAAACCTTATTTTTTGTTTCACAGTTTAATATGAATCTCCTCACAGATGCATCAGGCACCAGCAGCAGGAGAAGCTGATTCATAGGTGCAACATATTATATTCCTACCATCCAACATTAGAAAGAAGTGGCTGAGGTGGAAAGGGAAACTGGGTCTGATAGTATGCCCCAAGTTGAGGCAGCAAAACTGCTGGTACTGTAGGAAATAGATGAGGAGGTTCTGCTGGTCCTGCTGGGTTCCAAAAGGTGTCTGAGAGTGAGAAGGTACTTGAGAATCAGAGGATGTATTCCAAGCTGAGGTGGAGAAGATGGAGCAAGAAGAGGCAGTAGAGGAGGAGGAGGAATATTCTGATGATGGTGGGATTTTGTGGAGATAAACTCTAAAGTATTCCAAATGTTATTCCTTCTGACATGCCCAGCATTGCATCTAGTGTAGCTGTCCCAGTACCACAAGCACCACCCTTCAAACAAAATCACTGATACTGCTCAACCCTTTGACCCCACACACACACAGGTCAAAGACGAAGATCAAAGTCCAAGATGAAGATTAACATTTTTGGTGTAGGAATTCTTTGTCAGAGATTCAACTGACAACTCAGTTGCCATATGTCAACTTTGTCAGACTAGGGTAAGCAGAGGTAAGAAAGGTACATGTAGGGTCTGGGGTCAGTGTACACACCTTAATAATTAACATATGTCAGCCTAGCTTGCACACTAGAGGCAGCAGCAGGTGTGGAATTGGCAGTGGCATTGGTAAAAGTGAACAACATGGCAGGCAGGTGAAAGCTGCAGAGGGCGGAGGAAGAAGAAGCGGAGGTTATAACTTAGGAATCATTTGATGAACACCTGGAGCTAACAGGTGATGAGAGTCAACAATCAAGTTTAAGCACCTTGAAACCCCCAGAGCAGTACAAGCTCACAAAATCTTTTAACCATTTTCCATAAAAACCCTTCAGAACAATCAGAGTCACACAATACCTCTCATGATCGTATACAGCTATTTGATAAAGAGTCAGAGCACCCCAAAACATTATCAGTCCACTTTAGGGAGTGTGATTCCATAGCACACCAAATACCTGCCTAACCACACTGTGGTTCGAGAGCTCAATTCAGCAGCTTCCAAGATGATTGAGATTTGCCTATTATCATTTTTGTTTGTGGAGTATGTGGGATTTGTCCATATGATGGCAAATAAATGTCCACATAGAAGGTACCCTGTTGACCTACTTCTCACATCAGCACTCCTGGAATTGCATACGACAGTTGCATGCTTTGCCACATACATAGCAGCATTCATTATCACCCTATGTATTTTAAAGGGGAACTCTCAGAGTGTCCTTAGTAATGGTCAGGGACCTAGAGGTCTAGATTACATAGAAACAAAGAAAAACAGAATGAGTCAGCAGAAAATGACTGGTAGACCCATCTAGTTCGTCCTATAAAGTTTGCCCAGATTAGGAAATCTCAATTAGAAATATTTTTATTACCTCCATTAAAAGAAAATGAAGTTTTATCTGGTTAATTCTGTTGACTGCTGTTGGCAATTGATGATGCTTAGAATTCTCAGGGTTCCTGTGGCTGAGCCTCTGATGATGCATATGACAGGCCCAGCTGTGGGGACCATCAATATAACTTAATAAACTAGTGTTTTAATACAATAATAAGAAAGTGCATTTTGTGCTAAAAATGCCAGTACCTGACCTCACTCCCTGAGGCATGGGAACAAGGTTAGTATCTTCATTTTTAGCACAAAACTGCTTTGTCTTTACTGTTTTAGTGCATTAATTTAGTAAGTTACATAGACAGTCCTGCAGCTGAGCCTGTCATATGCATCATCAGAGGTTCAGGCACAGAAGACTAGAATTCTAAGCACTGCCAGTGGCTGGCAGCAGTTGGCAGGATAAACCAGATAAAAAATTAATTTATTTTAATGCAGCTAGTGAAAAAAATATTTCTAATTACAATTTTCCTAATCTCTACCTCTAGGTCCCTGAAGGTTACTAAGAGCAGTCTGAGGTTCCCCTTTAACTATGGACATATGAACCAGTGAGCAAATATCTGGAAACTCATACATGTGTTTGACAGTTCACTGGCCTCAATTACTGTACCTGGATAGTGTGTGACTCTGGCAGAAACTATATCATAGAAAACTGCACTGGCAGCAAGTTTGTGGGACTTAGCCAGTATGCAACCCTGTCAATGAAAAACATGATATGTTCACCCACTGTGAGAAGTTTGTTGGAACTACTGAACGAAATTCATGTGTGGCTTAGCCCACATTCATTAATAAGCTGGCTTTAGTGCATGCAATTGTGGTGGGGTAAAGAACATCAGAGACAGGGTTTTCTCAAATTCCCTATGTGGTGCACTACCTGGGAAAGGCCAGTAAGATTTTGGGGTGTATTGGAAGGGGAATCACAAGCCGAAGGAGGAGGTAATAGATCCATTCTACAAGACCCTAGTGAGACCTCACTTTGAATACTGTGTACAGTTCTGGAGACCAAACCTTCAAAGGACATTAACAAAATAGAGGCAGTGCAGAGGGGGTGACCAAAAATTGTGAAGGGATTACATCACAAGCCTTAGGAGGGAAAGAGTGAGGGACCTCAATTTGTACACACTGGAACAAAGGGGAGAGAGGTGACATACAAACATATGAACATACAAATCTGCCAGCAGAAACAGACCTCATGGTCTATCAAAGTCTGCTCAAGATGTAGCTAGCACCCCTAGATTGCAGCTCCCCAACCCCTCCCCATCATCAGGACGTTCTAAGCACTATTCACCCAGTTCTCAGCACTATTCACCTAGACCCTCCCTCGTTCCCTGTTCCATGCCCTTTTAAACTTCCCACCACCTTACCTGATACCACCCCTCTGGCAGGGCATTCAACTTCGACACCACCCTCTCTGTAAAGTAATGTCTCCTCATCTCTCTCCTAAATCTTCCACCCTCTAATTGTAGCCCATGCCCCCTTTGTGTCCCTACCTTTCCTCAGCTTAAGCAACCCATTGGCACCACTTTTGTTTATCCCTTCAAATACTTGAATGTATCAATTGTTTCCACCATCCCTCCTTTCTTCCAGGGTGTACATATTCAGCTTGCATAGCCAGTCCTCGTAGGCTTTGCCCTCGATTCCTCATAACATTTTTGTCACCCTTCACTACACCCTCTCCAGCAATTTAATGTCCCTCCTCAGATATAGGCACCAGTACTGCACACAGTACTCCAGTGCAGCCTGACCAAAGACCTGTAGAAGGGCAGGATCACTTCCCTATGCCTGGACGAGAATCCACTTGCAATACACCCCAGCATCTTGTTAGCCTTAGCTGTGGCTTTCCTGCATTAAGCAGAGTTGTTCATGCTCCCGTTATCAACACATCAATGTCCTTCTCTTCCTCAGTGTCCCCAGCCTCACCCCACCCAAGCAGTAGTCTCTATTCGGGTTCTTTGCCCTGAAGTGCATAACCTTGTGCTTCTTCACATTGAATCCTAGCTGCCACCTCTCTGACCACTTCTCCAGTTTGGTTGGGTCCCTTATAGTTGTCTCCACATTTCCACTTCATCAACTACCCTCCCATCTTAGTATCATCTTGAACAGACTAATCCTGCTCCCAATTCCGTGTGAGATATCCAAAATGAATATCCCAAATAGCACCAGATCCAGCACAGAGTCCTGTGATTCTCCAGTCATCTTTGGCCTAGGTGCGAGGTTCCCACCACCACGACCCATTGCTGCCTCCCCTCAGCCAGTTCCTATCCAGTTTACTAGTTTCTTTCCACCCTACAGACATCAGTTTCCCCCAGCTACCGTGAGACAATGAATTGAAGACCTTGCTGAAGTCAAGTATGGGGCGTCCACAGAGTGACCCTTATCCAGCTCTCTTGTAACCCAGTCATAATATTCTACTAGACTTGTCTGACAAGACCTCCCTGAGATGAACTCATGCTGCCACCCATCCTGGAGTTCATTTCCTCTGGAAATCCACCAGTCTCTCTTTCAGTATCGCCTCCATAGTTTACCCACTATGGAGTGAGACTGACAGGTCGATAGTTTCCAAGTTCATCCCTTGGGCCACTCTTGTGAATGGGCACCACATGGGCCACCCTCAGTCCTGGGGCACATACCCCATGTCCAGGGAGGTGCTGAACAGGTCTGCCAGTGGCCTGGCCAACACCACCCATCTCGCTCAACACCCTGGGGAGAGGGGGACATGATTGAGGCCTTTAAGCATCTGAAGGGAATAAATAAGGTACAGGGTAACAGCTTGTTCAGATTGAAGAGGAGTGAACTCAAGGGACATAGCCTCAAACTGGAAGGTGGACAATACAGAGAGTAATGTCAGGGGCAGTTTTTCATGGAGAGGGTGGTGGAGGCCTGGAACAAGCTGCGGAGGAGGTAGTGGCAACTAAAAGCGGTGGAGGGTTCAAGATGGCTTGGGATAGATTTAAGGGGTTGGGAAAGAGTGGAAGCATAACAGAATGGGGGGTAGGGTGTTGGGTAGACTAGATGGGCCATGGTGCCTTTCTCTGCCGTCACATTTCTGTGTGTATCTGTGTGTGATCTGGAGCCTTGCCCACCCTTAGTACTCTCAGACCCTCTAACACTCTGTACTCCTCAATCTGTCTGTCTGTCATCCCTCCTCCCTGACCCCACCCTCCCCGTCCACAGAGGTAGTGGACCCCCTTCTCCTGTGTGAACATGGAACAAAAGTATTCATTCAGTGCTTCTGCTTGTTCTGCTCCCTTTTCACCCACTCCCCACCCTCTTTTGTCCTCACTATGTTGTCCCTACACTTCCTTTTTTCCCAACATGCCTAAAAAGTATTTTCCCTCCCTAATGCCCTCGCTAACCATAGCTCTCTAGAGGCTTTGGCTTCCCTCACCCCTTGGTAACCTCCTTGGACCAACTCTCAAATGCCTCTAGTCCTCTCCCCTCCCGTCCTCCTGAATCTCTTGAATGCAGCCCTTTTGCCCTCACTCACTCCATCACTCTGCTGTTCCGCCAGCAGGCTTCTTGGCTCTGTTCTTCTTGCTTTGAGTCCAGGTGCCGCCTCCATAGCCTCTGCTATCCCAAGTTTAATAATATCCCACTTTTGTTGTGTATCTATCTCTGGCTAACTCCACTAATTGCACCTGCAGTATTTCCTGCATCTTCCAAAGTCCGCCCTCCTAAAGTCCACCACCCTTGTTGACAGAGCCCCAGTCTCCTTCCTCAAACTGAGTGTGAACCACACGATTGATGGTTGCTTCCAGCTGGTGGGTCTTCCACCCTTATTTCCCTCATGGCTTCCCCATTTGACAGTACCAGGTCCAGCATGTTACTAGCTGAGTTGGCCTGCTGACCAACTGTATTAGGAGACCATCCTGGAATGTATCCAGGAGTACCTGCTCCATGGGACTGGAGGTGGCAGGGGTGCTCCAATCCATCCCGGCAGATTGAAATCACCCACAATGACCACACTCCCTTTCTACATACCCTCCTAATCAGCTCCACTAACTCCTTGTCCAGCTCCTCAGACTGGGCAGGAGGTCTGTACACCACCCCAACCTCAACATTCTACCCTTGGCATCGAGGAGCTGCATCCATAGCACCTCAGCCTTCCCTCCTCCTCCTCGTCTCTCGTACATCTAATCCCATCCCTCACATACAAGCGCCACCCCCGACCCTCGGTCCTTCCTGTAAATTCTATACCTGGGATTGCCAGATCTCAATCCTGGTGTTGGGTGGACCAAGTCTCAGTTATTGCTGTGACATCCCCCTCCCTCAGCTTAGAGTGCCTGAAGTTCACCTATTTTATTACCCAGCCTCTTAGCATTTAGGGACACCACCCTCCACCTGTTCCCATCAATCCCCCTTGGCCCCTTGAACTGCCCCCCATCCTTCTGCAACCCCTTCCCTTGCCTTCACTGATTTCATGGGGAACAGCTCTTTTCAGCTCCCCATTCTGGTGACCCTGCATGCTGGCTGCACACTCACCTCCCCTTCATCTAGTTTAAATCCCCTTTGAAACTATATATTCCTCTAACTTACTCTTTAACATCCCTTACCTGCCCCACTAGGTGTAAACCATCCTTTGCATATAGTTCTCTGTTATTCCATGTCTCCCCCATCCTCCTACCAGCCCATACCCTTGTGAGTTACCACTCCCTCAGCCAGGAGTTGAACTCGACTATCCTTACCCTTCTTGCACTGCTCACCTTTGGAAATGGTAGCACCTCCGAAAGCCACAGAGCTCCCATTTCCGAGGATAATTTCACCAGTTCCTCAAAACTCCCTTTACCTCCTTCACCATGCGGCCCCCAGGTCATTAGTGCCTACATGTACCACCATGAGGCTTCTTTCTTCCCCAACACACTTAATCAGAGCCTGCCCTGCCCTGTCCACTGTCAAGCCCCATACAGACTCCACCCATATCCAGCTCGTCTTCCCTTTCCCCACACAGATCCCTTCAGGATAGAATCCCTATCACTGTCACCCTCCTTCTCCACAAGCCCATCTGGTTGCACCACCTTCCATCCCCATCCCTGTCATGGTCATCGACCCTTCTCTGTCCAGCAGCTATTGGACCTGGGTCCCTAATATCAAGATTCCATCACGTTCTCCTCGGCTTCCTTTGTTTCCTCTCTCTCCACCTCCTTGCTCGTTCTACCTCCTACACTTTGTTCCCTCCCTCTGTCCCTGTTTTCATCCCTCGTCAGTACTCCCACCTCTGCCCCTTTTTCCCAATGCCCCCATTTGCTTCTCCATACTCCCCCTTCCTCTGTCCTTTTCCCTCAATACTGGATGCTCCTCCTCCGCCCTTACCTCGCCTATCATTTCCGTCAATGGCCAATACCTGTTTGAGTCTGATGTGTATCAAGATCATTCCCACTGGCACCCATTTGCCCCTGTCTCCAGCACTGGTACCAGCCCCTGGACCCCCTGTGGTCTGCACTCTCCTCCCTGACCCCTTCCTTCATCCTGCCTCCTGTCCCCTACCCAGCTGCCTTATGTGCTTCTCTTTTCCATGCCTCTTCCTGGCCGAGACATATCCCCCTTAGCCAAGACATTTCTCCCTTTAGTCATGATAGCTCCTGCTCCAGTCTCCTAGCCTTTGGCAAGTGGGCCTCCCAGCCTCCACAGGGTGCTCATGAATATTGCCACTCCACAGTTGTTGCCACTATCTCCCCTTTAGTATCCCCACTCCCTCCATCCAGATCTCCGACCCCTTATGCTGCCACTGACCCACCTCCAGGCATGCCCCCCATACTCTGCCCCTCCACCAACTTCCACAATCCTTTTCCTGTTCCATTCCTTCCTCCAATCACTGTGCCACCCTGGTTCCATGCTCTGACATATGGCACAATGTTACACTTAACTAAAACTTCAGCTCGCCCAGTATCCACCTTCCCACAGTTAATTCTTGGGAGCCTTTTCCCTTTCAAGGCTAAACCTAAAGTTGAATCAGGCGCTAAACAGTACAAGCACAATACTACTGTAGCATCAATTGCAATAGCAGTCAAGGAGCAGCAATTTCAAAATCATTCAATCGATCAGAACACGCCCACTCTCTATAGAATTTATCAGAGCAAGCCCACGCCCTCTCTATGGCATTAAACAGGGCAAATCAATAACATTCAACCCATGGGCTACTATAACCCTTCATCTATATCAATATCAAGAACACTTAAGTTAACAACAATTAGACTTAGTCCACCACTGCTTAGAGAGCCTCTTTCTCCTGGATCAGCCTCCTGATGGCTCCCCACTTACTCTGTCTCCTCCCCAGCAAGGGAGGAGCCCAAAATATTTAAAAGTCGTGGGGGCAGGGTGTGTGGGGGTTGGATGGAAACTCTCTCATTGTGTAGTCTTCACGGCCGGCTCCCACAGTGAAAGTCTCTTGCTGTGCAGCCCTCATGGCTGGCTCCCACAGTGCAGTCCTCAGCTGGCTTCCAATGGGCTGTGTGGGGAAGTGGACTCCCAGTGGGGATCAATGTTGCCCTAGCTCCCCCAGCCGCAAACAGTGCCTCTCCGATGTGGTGCGCCGAGATCCGGCTACCACAGCTGTTTTAAAGTTCCCAACGCTGGCACAGGAGGGACCGGATTGGCGATCCTTCCATTCTCCTCAGTGCCTTCTGCCGCACTCTGTCGCAGGGGCTTTGTTTCAGGGTGGTCTGATTGGATTGCCACACGAGCTCCTCCTGCACCCTGTTCCGCCCATGTTGCAGTTAAAAACTCTTTCACTGTGCAGTCCTCATGGCTGGCTCCACAGTAAAACTTTCTGGCATGACATGATAGAAACATTCAAGTACCTCAAGGGCATTAACAAGGTGGAAGGGACAACATATTCCAGATTAATAGTAGTGCAGGACAAGAGGACACGGCATGAGACTGAGGGTTGGCTACATAAAGGAAATGTCAGGAAGTTCTTTTTTACAGAAAGGGTGGTGGATGCATGGAATAACCTGCTCCAGGAGATGGTGGCAGCCCATAGAGTAGTAGTAAAACATTTTTATTTATACAGGCATTGGTTCAGCAAGAACATTACACCATTAGGGCTATACATACCCTGTTTACAAGGTGCTCCTGTAGATGAAAAGTGTAAAAGATAGTTTCAAGTACAATTTTGGGAGACAAAATACAACATAAATAAGGTTCAAACACACATAAATTACAACAATTAAGGAAAGTATAAAGACCATGGCCCAGATATTCAAAGGGTTGCGCATGATGCAACAGTGTTGCGCCATGCGCACCTACTGATGCGCTTCGGCGCGATATTCAAACGGAATTGCACCTGGCATTAAATCCTGATGCGCTCGGAGCTTATCAGTAATGTATGCAGGCTCAGGTAGGGGCGTGCTAATGCATTCTCTGCACATCCTGATATTCAGCCCAGGATGTGCTGAGCCATCATGCACAACCCCTATCTGCGCCGCTTTAAAAGTTGATCCAAAAAAGGGCAATGCCCTGCCACCCACAGGTGAGCTGCCATGTGCAGGGGCGCAACACAGCAGCTGCCACCTATGGGTGGCCACCAACTCCAGCTGCACCTCGTGGTGGCACCCCCATGCCCGATTACGGGCATTGTTATGAAAAAATTATTCCTATATCCTGGTGGTCCAGTGGACCATTGTCTGCCGATCACGGGCTTAAGTAAAAATAAAAAGAATCCTATATCCCTGGTGGTTCAGTGGACCGCTGTCTGCCCGATCACGGGCTTAAGTAAAATAAAAAAGAATCCTATATCCTGGTGGTCCAGTGAACCGCTGTCTGCCCGATCGCGGGCTTAGGTAAAAATAAAAAATCCTATATCCCTGGTAGTCAGTGGACGCTGTCTGCCGATTGCGGGATTAAGTAAAACAAAAAATCCTATATCCCTGGTGGTCCAGTGGACCCCCCTCCTCACCCGCCCACTGATCTAGCGCCCGCTCCCCGGTCAGCGGCGGGCGGCAGCACCTCACCACCTGCCGACTGACACCGTCGACAGGGCTGTCACCCATTGGTCCATAGCGTGAGCCAATGGCGTGCAGCCGTACCGTACCACACTTTCCAGATATGTGAATGGATCCATTCACATATCTGGAAATATGTATGCAGTATGGGCTGCATGCCCATTGGCTCACGCTGTGGACCAATGGCGTACAACCCTGCAACGTGTCAGTCAGCGAGTGGCGGGTGGCAGGTGGGTGGGTGCTGCCACCTGCTGACTGGGGAGCAGGGTAGTGGGGATCAGTGGTCGGGTGGGAGGGGTCCACTGAACCACCAGGGATATAGGATTTTTTTTACTTAATCCAGCGATCGGGCAGACAGCGGTCCACTGGACCACCAGGGATATAGGATTCGTTTTATTTTGCTGAAGCCCGTGACTGAGCTGACAGCAGTCCACTGGACCACCAGGGATATAGAATCATTTTTCTTTTACGAAGCACCCGCGATTGACAGCGTCCACTGCACCACCAGGGATATAGGAATCGGTTTCTATTTTACTATAGCCCGCGACTGGGCTGACAGCAGTCCACTGGACCACCAGGGATATGGGATTCTTTATTTATTTTACTAATGCCCACGATCGGGCTGTGGGGCACATTGCCACACTGCAGGGGCATCGGTCCCCGCGGCTGCTGCCTGGCAGGGCGCCAGGCACAAATGCGTCGAGATCGGCACATCTGCATCAAATAGGGCCATAATGACATGCGAATGGCCCCATTTAGCTTCTTACAAGCAATTATGGCCCCATTTGCATGTGCACTTTTGAATATCGCGGTTGTGCGCTAGCACAATGGAACTTGCGCTGGCGCATCCCTGCTCCACTCTGGCCCTTGCTGGCGCGGTGCCACTGCACCATGCACACTGCGGGTGGCCACGGTGCGATATTCAATGATGCTGAGCCATCGTGCAGCTCCGTTGAATATCGCCCAGTCCACGCCCTCGCGCTGAAGTTAGCTAAGCGGGCTTGCGCCACAGCCTGGCGCAGTTTGAATATATATTATATCTCAAAAGATTAATTAATTTATATAGTCTATAGCACTTAAATGTTAACTAACAGTAAGTACAGGTGTGTGTCAAGTTTAAATTGTTAAGGATTTGAATTCTGAAATCGTTAAATCTGGGTCTCAAAGATGGTTTGACAAAGCATTCCAGGTAACTGCTGATTTGCATCCAAAAGTCATTGTCCCATAATTTCTTCTCACCCTGGGAATTGTCAAGATTTTGTTGTTATTTCTTAAAGAAAAGTTATGATTAGTCCAATTTAAAGCTACAAGTCTTTGTGGCTTCCCAGTTTTCCAATTTTAAATAACATAAACTCCAAGCTCTATCTCTTTTAAACTTCAGGAATTCCAATTAAGGCTTTTATACAAAACACAATGACGTGTAAATGGACCACATTTCAGGACACATCTAGCTATTTATGATATACTACATCAAGTTTGTGTAATGACTTTCTTGAATGTACCAATACATGACTCTATATAGTCCAACAAGGGATAATTAGCTGATTTGCAACTATTAATCTGTCTCTTTTTGTCATACAGTGCGATACACTTCTAAGGGCCCCTAACTTCATAGATATTTTTAACGAGAATATCTACATGGGTTTCAAATGTAAGTTTTTGTCAACTTTGATACCCAGGTACTTATATAATGGAACTTGGGTCAAAATTAGACCATTTAGGGTCTTAACTTCTAACTCAAGTTTTCCTCAGTATTTTCTTGTGGTTTGAGCTTAATAACATGGATTGGGTTCTTTGCTGTTAAGAATTAATTTCTTATGGTCAGACCAGTGGTGCTGATGGTTGAGCGCTGAACACCACACACCTCGCTACTTGGCGACCCAGGTTTGGGGTGGACTTAGGCCGCCGGGGGTTGACAGGGGAGGATAGGATCAAGCATCCGAAGGACTGCTCTCCTATCCCTGGGGTGGGTTTCAGGGGTAGCTCGGTGCCCTAGCATCCCCTGATGGAGATTGGGGAACTACAAGGTGCACCAGCAAGGAGAATGTGGGAGGCGGGTGTGGCAGATGTCAGCTGGTGCAGATGTCATTGCACGTCGCACTCCAGCAGAGAACTAATAAGTGAAAATCTCCCACCACCGTGTGAGGCGACAGAAACCACCAGTGGCCCTGGCCACACACCCAATATCGGCGCTTCCTCCAACTCTCCCCTGTGGACTCTGGGGCCTCTCAGTCAGGCGGGCTGGAGAAGGCCCAGTCCTGATCTCGATGTAGTACATGGAGGAGGCGGTTCTGGTGGGCGGTGGAGCTGTGGAGCCAGTGTGGGATGCCTGAGAGATGCCCCAGTAGGTGGGAGCAGAAAGAGAGTTGACAAAAATAAAAAGAATTAATTTCTTAGTTGAGAACCATTTTGAATTTGCCCAAAATCTAGCTGTAATTTTGATTCAGCCTCTTTATAGTCTGAACCTTTAGCTTTTAATAAGGTATCATCTGCATAAAGTATTATGTTTGTAGAAGTAATGGATTATTGAAGATTATTCAAGTGAATAAGAAACATCAAGGGCCCAAAATGGACCCCTGTGGTTCTCGATTTATATGGAGGTAAATTGGGATGCTACTGTCACAACCCCTCAGCAGGTCAGCCCTCTACTCCCAATATGCCAACCTCTGAGCGTAGAATTATGAACAGCTAACAGAACAAAGGTAACCCTCTTGTCTGTTTTGTGGTTTGAGTCACCTTTGTCCCAAGTTCTGGAGGGATTCAAACTGATAACCTCTTGTTAGCGTACCCAATTGTCAGGCTCAGATAATTTTGTCTTCAGGGGGCAGATATCTTTGCCTATGGGCACCTAACCAGGTATTACAAAATGAACCCTTAGAACTCTATGCAAGACCTAGATAACTCTTACCTGTTTCCCAGTTTAGTACCACAGTAAGCTCATGCACAGTGTCAACTATAACCATCTACACTTCACTTGTGAAAAAAGAAGTTTCAAGGCACACCAGGTAGTTTCTGTTTAAAAATATATATCTTTACTTTAAAATAGGTAAAATATAAAACAGTAAAATACAGAACAAGATATCCCCATACATACAATCTTAAAACAAAACAGATTTAAAAGTGCAAATTCCTACAGCACATACACTCAGACTGGTCTTAGCTAATTGTATTCTTACTTTCTTAATCTTTCAGTGCTTGATGTTCCTCTCTCTCCAGTCAGTAAATGAATGTCACTCTGTGAGTCTGCTCAGTATACTTAAAAGCAGTCTTGAGCCAGCCTTCTCTCTGAGGTCACCTAACTCTGCCTTGGTGTATTAAAATGTATATTTTATAGCACAGGATGTCCTAATAAGATATTAAACAAAATAGGTGACATCTGAATCTCCTCTCTTCATGTGATTTCCCCAAAACCAGTCTGTGATCTGCTTCACACAGACATCAAAGTCTCTTTGATGTAATTCACTGGATACCCCAAGCACATGCATATTGGACTTCCCAATTCAGTCTGGGACCTGTTTCACACAGACATCAAAGTCTCTTTGATGTAATTAGCTGGCTTCCTGGGAAGACACCCAAAACACATGCATATGCCCCTTTTCCTCATGACACCTAGTGCAAATCAAAGAGATTTCCCTGAGGGGCATTATAAAATGGATAAATTGGTTCCTGGCTTCAAAACAAATTGACAAGGTAATTGCACCTCAGATATCTGTAGTTTAACCTATGTCCTGTCCTTTGAACTTATCCTGTGGGGTTTGATGTGTCAATTTCAGCAAGACAGTATTTTCTCTGACCGACACTCCTTGCATATTTTATATTGCAGAAAAAATATATTGAAATCAGAACCAGCTGTCCACGTGCACAATCTTCCCCACCTAGGCTGAATTTGGGGTGTCTATCTCCCGCGTGGAATGAGTTTCCCAAATCAGTTCCTCCTCATACATGAGACAGCCCATCTGAGTTCTGATTGGTCGCTCCAGCCCTATGTAGAATGGTCATGTCATATCCTTGCAAAGCAAGACTCCATCTTAAGCAATTGACCATTGTTTTCCCCATCTGAAAGAGTCAAATCAGGGAGTTGTGGTCAGGCTGCACCACAAAATGCTACCCATACAAGTGTGGCTCCAATTTCTTTAGGGCCCACACTGATGGCAACACTCCTTTTCCTCCGTGGAGTATGCCTGCTCTCTGGGAAGTAACTTTTTACTCAGGTGGGCTATTGGGTGATCCCTCCCTGGCTGGATGTCTGACTCAGTACTGCCCCAATACCCATGTCTGAGGCATCATTCTGAACTTTAAAAGGTTTGCAATAGTCAGGACTTGTCAAAACAGGAGCACTGCACAGTGCCTCCTTTAGTTGGAAAAAGGCTTCCACACAGCCTGGGCCCCAGGTAATTTTCTTGGGCATCCTTTTCTTTGTCAGGTCAGATAGGGGAGCAGCCAGGGCACTGTAATTGGGTACAAATTTTCTATAGTACCTTGCTGTCCCGAAAAACTCCTGACCTGCTTCTGAGTTTCTGGTCTGGGCCATGCCTGGATTACCTCTATTTTTATTTGGTTAGTGGAGCTGTCCCTGGCCTACCACATGCCTAGGTATGCCACTTCTCCCATGGCCACCTGGCACTTCTCAGCTTTGACAGTGAGCCCGGCCCTCTGTATCCTGCCCAGCACTTCCCTAAGGTGGGGTAGGTGTTCCTCCCAGCTGGTACTAAAGATGGCAATGTCATCCACGTGCATCCAGGCGTCTCCTCAACACCATTTAACACCTGGTTCACCAACCTTTGGAAAGTGGCGGGCGTTCTTCATTCAAAAGGCATTAC
Source organism: Neoceratodus forsteri (assembly GCA_016271365.2). Classification (NCBI taxonomy): domain Eukaryota; kingdom Metazoa; phylum Chordata; order Ceratodontiformes; family Ceratodontidae; genus Neoceratodus; species Neoceratodus forsteri. The sequence continues at coordinate 555,370,768 of CM057452.1, read as the reverse complement.
TTTAAACTCAAATAAGCTTATTGGAGTGATGAAGGCGGCCTTCCCTAGCTCTGTCTGTCAACTCGACCTGCCAATACCCCTTTGTCAGGTCAGTGGTCGAGAGTAGGTTGCCCTCCCAACTTGTCCAGGAGTTCATCTGTCCAGGGCATTGGGGGCGTCTGACTTCTTGACTGCATTCAGTCTACAATAGTCTATACAGAAATGAGTCGAGCCATCTGGCTTGGGTACAAGGACTGGTGGGAGCCCAGGGACTGTGGGATCTCTGGATTACCCCTAAATCCAGCATCTCCTCCACTTCCCTCCTAATGTCCTTTTGGACAGCCTCTGACACCAATATGCTGTCCGCCATATGGGTGTCTGTGTCCCCTTCTCCATCGTGTGTGTTGCTAAGGGGTTAGTCAGGCTTGGTGCTAAACAAGGGGCAAAGTCTGCTAAAACCTCCTTACTTTCTGGATCTGGCCCTGGGTCAGCTGGGGAGACAATTTTACTGCCTCCACAGAGGACTCCCATTTATTCTCTTCCAGCAAGTCCAGAAGGGGTCTCCTTCATCCATCCCTCCAATGACTACACACTGCAAACACCATGTCAGCCCTATTTGCATATGGCTTCATCATGTTGACATGGCACATCCTTTCTGTCTGTCTATGGTCAAGTAACTCCACAATGTAGTTTATGTCATTTACCTTCCTAATCACTTTGTACAGTCCTGCCCACTCAGCCTGCAGCTTGTCTTTCCAGACGGAATAAGGACCATGACCTCCTGACCCACCATGTACAAGCAAGCTCTGGCTCTGTGGTCATATCACACATTTTGTTTCTGTTGGGCAGCTGCCAGGTTGCTCTAGGTTGTCCCCATAAGCTCCTTCAGCCTTTCCTAAACCTAAGGACATAATCCACAATGGGAGTTCCCTGGGTGGCATGCTTGCCTTCCCAGTCCTCCCGGATCAAGTCTAGCCGGACGTACCCAGTGTCCATATAAGAGTTTGAAGGGAAAATCCTGTTGACTCTTGGGGAACCTCCTGTATGCAAACAACAGGTGGTGAAGGTATTTCTCCCAGTCTCTCCCATGCTGTTTAGCAAACACCGGAGCATTGACTTTAGGGTACCATTGAATCATTCCACAAGTCCATTGGCTTGTGGGTAATACAGTTTGTGCATCTCTGCACCACCTCACACTTCTCCACAAACATTTCATCAGGTCTGACATGAAGGAACCCCTCGATTGGTGATTACTTCCTGCGGAAACCAACAACAGAAAATCCCAAGTAAGGCATCTGCCACTTTGTCCTCAGTGAGGATAGAGCAACTGCCTCTGGGAACGGGTGGCATAATCCACCACAGTCAGGATGAATCTCTTCCCTGAGGAGCTGGGGGTATTTAAAGGCCCCACAATATCCATTCCCACCCTCTGGAATGGCTCCTCCACTATGGGCAATGGAATCAGGACAGCTTGGGTTTCTCGCCTGCCTTCCCTATTTCTTGGCACCGGTGACAAGACCTGCAATACTCCTTCACCTGCTGGGTGAAGTTAGGCCAGTAGAATTCTGGGCTAACTGCTGCATAATGCACATGATTCCCAGATGACCAGAAAAGGGAATATCATGTGCAATTTTGAATCAACTGCTCATGATACCCTAGGGAACAATAAGCTGCCTGCCTAGCATCCCTTGCTCTCTCTGTACTGCCTGAGTTTACATAAGTCCATTTTCCCAATAAACCTTATGTCTGCCATCACCCTCTCTGTACTCCGTCAAAGTCTGCCCAAGCCCTCAGCTTCTCAAGTATGGTCACTGCTCTGAGCAGCTCAAACCCTCACACAGTCCCAAGACATGGGACAGGTCTCCTTTAGTCACTAAACTAGGGTCCTAGCACTAGTGTCAGGGCCCTCAGGATCACTGTAAATCCCAACCCTCTGACAGGGGTCACCTCTCCCTCTTCGAGTAACCCTCTGTAGCTGTGTAGTTACTTGCTACTGGGAAATTTCTACCCCTTTATCAGTCTCCCCATCTGGAGACACAGGCTGGGGAACCAGCCTCTCAGTGGTTTCCACACTGGTTTCTGTGGGGTTCAGGGAACTACAATTTTCCCTTGCCGTTTGGCTATGGGTAACTGCACATACCATCCCCTGCTGGAGATTGTTACCCAGGATCACATCCACTGCTAATGTTTTGGCTACAACCACCTGTTGCACAGTTCCCCTGTTTCACCCCAGTCTAGGAGAACACTAGTGAGGGGCAATGTTTTCTCCCCACCATGAAGTCCTGTACAGTGACGTAGTTATTGGGTATAAGCTGTCCAGGCTGTACCAGATCCCCTTTACCAAGGTCAGGATGCCCTGAGTCTCTTAACCCGGTGTCTGCACACCATTTACCATGACTGAGTGCATGTGTTCCTCATGTTCACTGGCATGCTCCCAGGACACACAAACAACCCACTTCTTTTCTAGCACCCTGTTGTGTATTATGGCTCACCTTTTTGGGACACTGTCTGGCAATATGCCAAGTTTCTTTACACAACCAGCATTCATTTCTTCTCTCAGAGAAATCTTTTCTCTGAAACATGGGAGCTAACTGGTTTGGTGGAGGCAGTGAAGGTTTTAGTTGCCCTGAAGGCACGCTTTTCCCTTTCTGTGCTGCCATGCCCACCTCATTTGCTCTCAGAGCAGGTCTGCTCTTGGCATAGCGGTCTGAGAGTTCAGCAGCCTCTTGCACTCTTTTGGGATCTCGGTCCTCTAGCCAGGTTTTTAGCTCTGCTGAGCATGCCCAATAAAACTGTTCTAATAAAATCACATTTTCAAATTTATCAACAGAGTTTGCCTCAATTCCTTCCCACCAACGTTTTAGAAAACTGATGTTGTTTCATGGCTAGCTCCTCATAGCTCATATCAGGGCTTCTCCTGAGCTTATGGAATTTAGCTCAGTATGATTCAGCAGTTAATTCAAACTTTTTAACAGTGCAGCTTTAAGTTTGCTGTAATCATCACTGTCCTCATTGTCCATTTGACCCAATGCATCCCGAGCTTTCCGGTAAGTAGCGGGGGATCTGTAAGCTCCAGGACTCTCTAGAAATTTTAGCCTGAATACAAACTTTTCAAAAGAACTTAAAAGGCATCCATATCCTCCCCTCTTTAAATTCAGCTATTAATTTGGAGTTCAATTTGTAACCCAGTCCTCAGCGTGCTGCTCTCTCTTCTCCTCTGCAGCTCGCTGGCACTCCACACTCCTCAAGGTCTGCCTCCTGCTGTTCCCGCCCCTGCCTCTCAGCTCTC